>SJOL01009272.1:6218-113549 GCA_004794785.1 Opisthorchis felineus | reverse complement strand
GCTTGACCTCTTTCCCCTCGAGTATCGCCGCCTTCGAGGGGACCTAATTCTTACTTATGCCCTGTTTGAACAAGGTTTGGTCAACAGGTTTTTCACCGTTGAGCCAGCAAACACGCGGCGGGGCCATGATAAGCAGGTTTTCAAGCTCAGAGCAGACACTTTTATTAGACAAAATTTTCTCTCATTTCGTGTAGTAGCTGCGTGGAATAACCTTCCTCCAACATTTATCCACGCTCCTTCTAGAACCCATTTCAAAGCACTACTAGACACTTTTCTATGCAAGTCCTCGTGCTGGCAAGCTTACTGCCCTGCGCTGAGAACTTAAGGAGCAGTGCTACACCCTTTTTTCGCTTGTGCCTTTCAGGTGAACGACAACCGCAGAGCGACAAGAACCAAACCGACCCGGGAAACTTGGGCAAAAGCCTCGATCCTTTGCATCAATCCATGAATCCGTGAATCAGTGATACACGGGATCGAGGCCTTTGCCCAAGTTTCCCATGTCTATGCATGTACTGAAACTGTATATTTTTGTTTTCCCGGGCGAGGTCTATTATCGTGGTCTTTTTTCGTATGTTGACTGGGCCGATTTCTTGTTTGCGGAGGTCCTGCATATTACGGAACGCCTGCTCACCTGTAGTTCTTTTTGAAGAATAGCGTTAACCTCGTTTCCAGGAGACGCCGAATCCCGTTTGGTCCGCTCGACTGCTCGCTAGTTTCTCTGGGAAGAACACCGCGTCAGCCTTTTGAATTTTTTGCCCAATGGTCCTATATATCTCCTCTAATGAAGCTGGCCTCAGTTTAAGCTTGTCAAGGAAGATGCATATTTATGAGAAGACTGCACGACGGGTGTTCATGACCCCCGTTTGAGGTTCCGGCTTCCTGACCCACTAGCAGATGTTATCAAAGGGTAGCACCCAGCAATGAAGTCGACGAAGTGTCTTTCGTTGGTGATAACCAGATCCAGCAGGGAGTTCATTTGGCCTGTGCGGTACCTGGTGGGCGCGGTGACATGTTGAGTCCGAGCGCCCTGTTGAACGACGTTGATCAGCTTCAAATCAAAATGTCCACTAGACCCGATGTGCGGGAACTCCACCCCGGAAGACTTGGGAGCGGCAAAATCACCTACAATCATGAGATGCATGAATGGTAGCTTAAGAAGAGTTGCCCAAGGGTTTGTAGGAGGAGCTGGTCATCTTCCGATGGGCTTGAGGGGCAACGTTAAACCGCGCCGAGAAAAAGAGTATTGATCGCACGCAACGAAATTTGAATACACAGTGAATCACAAAAAGGTACAGGAGTGGTGTCGGAGAGGACAGCCGCTACACGAACCCAGAGCTAGCATCTAATGAACGGAGTCACAGAGCCACTGGATTTCTATTCACGTGTATTTTTATCATGTCTACTATACCTATTGTCCCGATCTATGAACTGAACTGACCGCGCCGGATACGGTTCTCGCCCTATGGGGCGCAACTTATGAAATGTCAGAAGTTGGTGAGTTTTCTAACGGAATTAGACATTACTGGACAGATTAATAACTCGTTGGCTCACATTATTTGTTCCTTTCCGTAAGATCCTAACATCCAACTATCAGGGAGTCCGCTCTCTAATGGGGCATGAGCAGTGTATCGGGAAACCGGCTTAAGTGGATCCGGACACGATTGGGAATCCAAAGATTCCTAAACTTCTTCCGACAGATCACGTGGCTGATTAAGCCGGTTTCCAATACTTACGACGATTGCCTTTGACGCAGCTAGTACCTCAACTATGTACGAAGTCTCTTGCATACTGTATTCTGATTTTGGTTCTGATTGCTAAAAGACAACGGGTTGTTTCCTTTGTTACTTTCTTCTCAGCACCCGTGTTAATATTGGCAAGGCTGTTTTCTCGTCACTGCCCCAGTATATCCAACGAGCTGCTGACTCAATAGACACTTGAAGCAGCTACTTGTCGTTTCCCCGAATATATGCGGCGGAACTTCGTTTTACGCCTTAAGAGGTGTCGGTGGACCGTCTGCCCGCTGAACTCCCAGTTTGTAACCGTGGCCTGTGTGTGTGAAATTTTCATGTGGGAATAGATACAGTAGTTCCGTTTGTCCCTTTTGCTTGGACCTATAACTGGTGATTTTCGGGGCATATTCCCCCAGCAGCGCGGAATCGGTAGACCGGGTGCAAGACAAGCTGCTGGTGGTTAGGCTCCAGAATTAGGAGGTTGAGTCTCCTGTTCGGCTCACGTGTCTTGGCAGCTGCATAAACGGTGATTGCACTGGCACAGGTAAAGTTAATGCGCAGATAACCAAGGCCGCAGCAGTGTTCACCAGTATACGTCACTTGTGGCCTCAGAACCGGATATTAGTGAAGCTAAAGGGTCGCGTATACAGGGCAGCTCTATGATTGTGAGAGTTGGCCCCTCCAACCTGTGAATCTTAGGCGTCCTCAAGTGTTCGAACAGCGGCGTCTCTGTAGCATAGCCTGAGTTAACTGACTGCAAGCAGTACGCAAATAAGTGGCCTATAAACAGGCATTTAGTAACGAACCCGATTCATTAGAGCAGAGGATTAAACGTACCAGCTTAGGACGCTTGGCGGCAAGTACTGGGTGTGCCCAACCACTGACTACCGAATTAGGGATTGTTTTCCGTTCCACGCGATTGTCCACCTTCATCATTGTTTAAATAATGAGGAGAACGCTGGACGGTCTTCAAAACCCCGGTGTTCAAATTGTTGTTGGTGAGAGCCTTGTCGATCTGGAGTACGCAGATGACATCGTCCTCATCTTTGAAGACCAAAGCGAAACACGCCCTGTTTAATAAACTGACCACCATCATACCATCTGTTGGCATGCGCCTTGCACCTTCAAAGTGCAAAGTCATGCTTCAGAACGTGCAATATCCGAACATATCCCTCACAATTCAAGGAGAATCACTGGAGATTGTGGAAAACTTTACATGCCTCGGTAGTTGTATTAGCCCTGACAGAAGTGTGTCTGATGAAGTCAGTTCAAGAATCTCAAAGGCTCGAATCACGTTTGCTAATTTGCGCCACTTGTCGCGTCAAAAGGGCATCTCACTAGATCTTAAGGGTCGTGTGTACCAGGCTACAGTAAGGGCTGTGTTGTTGTATGGGTGCAGACAGATGATGTGAGGCGTCTTCAGGTTTTCGACCACCGATGCCTCAGAAGCTTGGCTAGTTTTGGATGGCGTCAGCATGTTAGTAACGAGGTAATTAGAAAACGGATATTTAGTTGTGCTGCAGGTACTTCAATCGGGGAAAACATCCAGCACCACCGGCTACGATGGCTCGGCCATGTGCTACGCATGCTGAGACACCGTCTACCAAGACGAGTGTTGTTCTCCGTGCCTCCTTCAGGATGGCGCAAACCGCGAGGTGGACAACTTATGACTTGGCAGAAGGGCGTGAAAGAGATCACGAAGAGTTTGGGTGTTGTTGGTGTTGTACACCTTCCAGGATGGGGTCCCCGTGACCCCGCCTGTGCTTGGCTGGAGACGTTGCAAGAAGTGGCGGCTAATCGATGTCAGTGGAGTTCGTGCTGTCAGTTTCTTCGCAGATTGTCTGGTTGAGCGCTTGGAGGTGTAGGCACCTCAGGATGCTTGACACAGGCCAACCCTTCCCTCACCCACTCTTTTTCTCTTCTTTTCACTCCAGAAATTGAAATATTATTATGCGAACCTTATGGTTGTACGGCAGTGAAACATCAGTGTCAACACTGATGTTGTTGTCTTTGATGATGACAGTGATGATGCGATTGTTTGTGGATGGTTCGTGGATGACATAGCATGACATGGCAAAGTGAAATGAACGCAACTGCTGTAACTGAGTGTTGTAGGACCTGCGCACTTTCTTGGCTGAGACCCACGTGATCCTGCTTGCAGATGGTTGAAATCCCGCAGGACATTGGGTGCAGCGGATTCCAGTGCCGCGCATGCTGTCGCTTTCTGGCCAAAGCCTCCAGTTAAAGTTCGCTAGTCGTTGTGCGTTGGGCCTACGTCATCTGTGGTTCGCAAAGAATGCTGAGTCGATCACGCCTATGACACTTCATTCCGACATATTACTCAGATGTTTTTGTTTTATTGCTTTCCCAAGGTGCCACAGTGATTAAGCACCGTTTGTACAGGTTTTGATCAGGGAGTACGCAGAAGTGTTCGCAGGTGAAGACCATGGATTGTTTACGAAATCTTACCTTCCAACTGTTATCGGCTTTATGTCCCCCGTCAAATACCGCTCAGTATAAGATATGTGCGAACAATGCCTAAAGTGACATGATTAGGGAAGCTAACAGCGTTACCCCGGTGTTCCGAGATAGGAAGGCAGGTTAGGAGCACCAATTTTGTGTGGGTTTCTGGCGTTTTAATGAATTGACCCGAAATACGGGAGTGGCTATCTTCAATCGTTTACGGTTAGGCATAAATTCCGGTGAATGTTCTTTGACCTGTCAGAGCACTGTTTCCTTTCCGGCGCCTGGTGATTCGTGTACGGAAGGGATTAAAGTAATAGAAATCATTCAGCTGTAATACCTTTTCGGTGTTCAGATGCTATTTCACCCGAAGGAAGCACGAGGGCTGAGTTATTGCCAGGTTGCCCAAGCCTAGACAGGAGCAGTCGAAATGCCGATCTTGGGTTCCAACCACAGACCCCCCAGTTGGTAAGTTCGCGCCTTAACCACAGCCATCTTCAGCATGAATTAATCCGTCAAAATATAGATTTCGAGTGGACGAGTGAAGCGCACGAAACCTTCAGACATGTCCAGACGCAGATGCTAGAACAGCAACCTACCTTCATGCCGCCCAAAGCAGGAGAGATGTTTACCCTTGCAACGGACTCCAGTAACTGGGGGATTGGTGCAGTTCTGAATCAGAAAGCTGAGGTCATCAAATATGCCAGTTGTGCCCTGACCAATACTGAGGAAGAAGCATCGAGGAGGCATGCTACGAAATCGTATGGACCCTTGAAGACTGGAAGCCATATCTGCTTCTACAGAAGTTTCGGATTGACACTGACCGCAACCCCCCGGTCAGGACCACCAAAGATCCCTACGAAAGGTTTGCGTGCTTCACGCCCTGCCCACAAGAACATGATCCCACGATCCAACACGCCGCGGAATGAAAACTACCTGGTCGATTGACTTTCGATACCAGATGTTGGAGGCGAAGAAGGCTCAAAGATCATGATCGGCCCCAAAAGCTTCGTCATGTAACAGGTCGTCGAAACGCTGGTGCGATAGGACGTCATACCAAGGAAGATTGCAGCCACCCTGTTTGGTGGGTGAGTTATTAGTGACACGGGGAAACAAATAACTAGAGACATACAGAGACCGCTTCGACAAACTATGTCCAATTGGAGCTGGGGGTTTGACGATTCGGATGTTGCATTTCGAGTGCTATCCCGTTGCTGAGGAAGAAGGCTGATTTTTGAATACCACGAGACGGCACATGCAGAATGCTCCCAAACGTACGAATTGCTTCGGCAGAGGATCTACTGGTTAGGGATGAGAACTGATGTAATGGAGTATGTTGTGACCTGTAGGTGGTTCCAGCTGATGAAGAAGGATATGGCAGGAGAAAATCACCTGAAACCTATCACTGTATCAGAGCTTGGACAGCTATGGTCCCTTGATGTCGGGCGGCCCGTTGTAGTGACGTTTATTGGCAACCACTACGTTGTGTTGACGACAACACCTTTCACAGTAGGTCGAACCGCATTTATGTCAAATCACCGAGCGGCCACGATCAGCAGAATGGCGGTGCATCACATTTCGTGGGGTACAAAATGTAATCTTAACGAACAAAGGCCATGTTTCGAGGGTGAGGAGTTCAGGAGTTGCTTGCAGCGACTCACCATCAAACGGCTACGGATGACACCTAAACCACGGTCAAATAGCCTTAAAGAACACAACAGCCCAACTTTCAAGGAACGGCTGGCTGCCAGAGGGGTTGATTGGGAAATGAACTATACCAGGAAGGCCAAGGTGGGACAGTCAGACTAAGAGCAGCGAGGCCCCTTACTGCGAGTAATCGTGCTACGAGACAGTCTGGGGGTGAAGTCGTACCGTTCTCTGTGATAGGAGTGTGAAGGCAGTAAGATGCTTATCCCAGGCAACCAGCATGTCCACACTTGTTGCCCTTTCCCGAGAAAGGACGGGTTAGAAAACTTTGGCCCCCAAAACCGCACACTCCAATAGCCCAAAGGTTGACGGTGACCGCCGGCGAATTATAAGGTACGTTCGAAAAAAACCTTGCCATGAGCCTCATACCGCTCCAAACGCACCTGTTGTGCGAGGCAGCATCAGGGGACAGATATCTATTTCTTATTCCCTGCACCCTCGAGTTAGGCCGGCCTCCTACAGCTTGGCAGGTCGGACTTTTGAGTCAAAAGTCGAAGGCAAGTCACCCCCCCCCAAAAAAAAAACCCCACTGACCGCCGTTCCATGGCTCAAAATATTTGGTCAGAAGGTGGGCACAGGTCCTAGAAGAGACCGTCACGAAGGGACTTGACCTTACCGTTGTGTGACGGTTTGTGTACCTCCGCGACCCATCAAGCTATACTGAGTGGTGTTCACGCGGCACTCGCAGAGTCTCATACTAGGTTGGTCAATGGCTAGAGGTCTAAAGAACACAGTCCCCTGGCCCTCCATGTTGGGGACTGGAACATGTCTGGCGACGTGTTCTGTAAAAATTGAAATGCACTTGCATTTCCGGCCAAACACCGCTGCCTTGTGGTCAGGCTTTTGAGCCAAGGGCTTTGGTTGAGGACGTTAGTCGTCCTTCTATCTAGGTGTGGTCGCCCTGTCAGTATCCCAGCTCATTTACAACCATGAATTACACACATACGAATACTCTCACGCCACATCGTCTGTCTCGTGGTGCCACCAGCCGGGTCCTTGCTGCATACAACAGGACGGGTTAACACTTGACATGGATGCGTGCTGTGTATCATAAGCAAGAATCCAAGATGCAAGCACAGTGGTTGAGCTAACCGCCCAATCACTCTCCGCTCGGTTCTGGCTGTGCGCCTCTGGTGGTCCAGAAACTGACTGAAGTTTAGCTGTAGCACCATTTCGGTGCCTAACTGCCATGCCACCCGTAGAAAGCACGAGGGCTGGGATCCTGCCAGTTTACCCAAACCTAGACAGGGGAAGTCGAGATGCAGAGGTCGGTTTCGAACCACGGACCTTCCGGTCAGTAAATTCACGCTATAACCATTGAGCTATCTCGCCCAGGTAATCCAGAGGCTGCTGCGGAAGGATGTGCAGAGTTTGGTGTCGTTCTAAGTCACCGGGCGGAAGAATCCTTGCTTGACTGGATACCCGTTGATAGTCGCCTCTGTGCGGTTCATCTGGCAACGTTTGTGAAGGAGTCTCAAAAGCAGGAATTTGCTCGATGTCTGTTTGTCATGTCTGCTTACGCTCCAACCGACTGTAGCTCTGACACCAAAGACAAGTTTTATAACGCCTTGAATGCCCTGTTGCGGCGAGCTATAAGCTCAGATATCGTTGTGGTTGACGGATGCCTGACTGCACACGTGGGCAGGCTTAGCGCATCTGAGACTGGATTAGGTGGTCGATATGGATTGAACTCGGTACATACAGACGGTGGTGAATGATTTGTTCAGCTATGTGCTGACCGCAGGTTATTTTATGCAGTACTAACTTCCGATATAGCCGAAGTCGTCTGGCCAAATGGTGTCCTCTAACGGCGTGCCGGCTACAAGTTCAAATTGATCACATCGCCATCAGTTACCGATGGCGTGGATCAATAACTGACTGTCACTCATTTTAGAACACATTTGTGGATTCCGACCATACGCTTCTCCGGGGTTGCTTTTCCCTTCGTCTTCCAGGGCCGCGTAAGGTGCGGACAAGTAGCTTGGCAACTGAGCGACTGGCAGATCCGGATGCTAGACGAATTTACCAGAATCGTCTTTTAGACTCGCATCCAACTACTCCACCCTGTGACGTGTATTCATACCGGGACGGGGTGGCTACCTCTTTGCATATTGCTGGGAGTTTTGCCTGTGGTACGGCGCTATCAGACCGAACCGTGGCACTGCTTAAATCTCGAAGAAATATCCCTTACGGTCCCGAACCTAACTTGGCCCGACAAACTATCATACCTCAAATGAAAGTGAGTGTGTGCGCCGACCGTGAACCCTGGTGGACTCTGAAAGCTAAGGAAATGGAAGAGACCCGGAAAGCTGGGAATGCCCAAAGATTATTTCAGTCGATCGGTGAGAAACCACCCATGAGCGAGAGCATCATGAATCCGAATGGAGCGACCATCTTGAATATAGAAGAACGCTTCGACCGTTGGGCCGAATACTTCGACCAGAAATTATCGTGGCCACCAGCTGCCACTCATCTGGAGCCCACAGCTGACGTAGAACCCTGGGCGGTGAACCTGGAGCCCTCCGATGCCTCGGAGGATTATGACTGCCTATGTTTTCTCAAGCTCCACCGAGCTTGTGGTCCGGATGACTTCCCACTCGTATTGTTCAAAAATGGGGTTGGAGTCCCTAGTCGGCGTTTATCCGGTCTGTTATCGTGCATTTGAGAAAGGAGACTGTCCCAGACAACTGAGGAGAGTAGGTGATAGTGCCCATTTTCCAAAAAAAGTAGTGGTTACAGCTTGGTCCCGGCAGTAACGAGATGGTTGGCGTCACTTGTCCTTAGTCGCCTTATGGTTGTTCGTGAAACACTGACTCGAGAGCAGCAAATGGGATTCCGACCTTGTAGGGGTTGCGTTGACCAAATCTTTACACTCCGACAGGTGCTGGAACAACGTCAACAGGGCACATTCGACTTGGTTGACTGGTCTGTTCTCCTTGACACGCCCATCAAGGGGTGCCCCCATCAGTTTGTTGGCATAATATGTTCTTTGTATCCTCAGGCATTCGAGGTGAAAGTATAGGGAGGGCTCTCCAAAAGCTTGCGTTCCTGAATTGTTCATCAAGGTTGCCCACTCCCTTCGTTCCTATTTAATTCCATTTCTCTTAAAATAGTGAGTTGAAAGCTCAAAACCCTGGTGTTCAAATAGCTGCTGACGAAAACTTTGTTGATCTGGGATATGCAGACATCTTTCTCATCTTCGAAAAGGAGATGGAGGCACAGGTGTTTTTGGATGAACTGACCAAAGTTATCCCGTTCCTTGGCTTGTGGTTTGCACCCACAAATTTCAGGCATATCCCTGAATCTCAAGAGATGTGTGTATCAGGCTACTGTATGGACTGTTTCGTTGTATGGCTGTGAGAATCGTCCTTTTCGCGCAACGGAACTGAGACGTCTTCAGGTGTCCGACAACCGTTGTCTCAGAAACATAGCTCGAGTGGGTAGGTGTCGACAGATCCGTAACTATACAATTAGAAAGCACGTGTTCGGTTGTGCAACGGGGGCTTCCATCGAAGAATTTGTCCACCACCAGAAACTGCGTTGTATAAGCCATGTATTGAGTATGCCAAACCATCGTATGCCGAGGAAAGGGCTGTTTTCCGTGCCCAGTTTAGAGTGGCGGAAGTGGAGAGGTGTCCAACCCTTGACCTGGCAGAGGGATATGAAAGAGATTACGAAAAGTCTGGGTGCTGTCGGTGCGACTCACCCTCGAACAAAACCGTCCCTTATCCCACTCTTCTGAGTCCAGGGCCCTCGGCATCGGCAGTTCCAGGTGCATACACCTCCAACACTCAGTCAGACAATCTGGATGGAAATTGTTAGCTTTCACATCATTCACTATCTCCAGCCAAGCACAGAGAGGGTTACGACGACCCCATCCTAGAAGGCGAACAGCACCATCGGCATCCAACCTTTCCGTAACGTCCTTTATTCTCTTCTGCCAAATTCCGTACCCCTCTAGGTTTTCGCCACTCCGAATTAGGCACGGAAAACACTCCTCTGTAAGCAGTAACTTGGCATGCGCAACACATGGCCAAGCCACCTTAGCTTGCATTGCTGAATGCATTCTCTGATTGAAGTACCTTCTTCTTCTTCACCGAAAGCCGTTTTCCTGTTACCTCGTTCCGAATTTGCTTATTTCAACCGATCACGCTTGTCGTTCCGAGGCATTGGTGGTCGAGACCGATGTAGTGGTTATGATGTGAAATTACTGACCGAAATGTTCGTGGTTCGTGATTCAAACTCAACATCAGCATCTCGACTCCTCCTGTCTAGGCTTGGGCAACCTGGCTGTATCTGAGCCCTCGTGCTCCTTTCGGGTGGCATGGTAACTAGGCCCCGAAAGGGTTTTTCAATCAAATGACAACGCCGATCAAAAGTCACTAACCTGAAAATGTCTTAGATCCTCCACCTGAAGTGACAAAGTCCCGCAGCCGTACAACAATACAGCCCGCATTGTAGTCTGATTCGTGCATCTTTTGGTACCAGTGACAGCTTTTTGATGCCACAAGGGGTGCCCAACTGCCATGCCACCCGAATGAAGCACGATGGCCTGGATACTGCCAGGTTGCCAAGCTTAGACAGGGGAATTCGAGATGCAGAGGTCGGGTTCGAACCACGGAACTTCCGGTCAGTATTGATCTGAGCTAGCTTAACAACTCTCTACCGTGAACCAATACTGTACTGGTAGTGAACACGTGGATGAAGCAGATTCCTCAAATGCCAAATAGCGAAGAGTCTTAGGAAAGACCGAGTGCTCTGGTAGATATCGAAAACTCGGGAGATGGAGAAGACTTTTGCTACCGGATACAGCCGTGCCCAATATCAACTGATACGATTGACTGGCCCTGGTCACTGAAACGATAAGTGATATAGTCGGCTCATTAATTCACTCGCAAACTTGTCGACTGGAAAGATGGGCCGAACAATTAAAACAGTTTAGCTGACCTTCTGAAACATAGCTCCCGGAGATGGTGCATGTGGGTGAGTGAAATGCAAACCTTAATCACCCGTGGGAAGAAGAAATAACGTGCGAAATATCTGTACTGAAACGCGAGAAGGTACCAGGACCGGACAGTTTGTATCCAGCTCTGTTCAAAGAAGGCGGAGAATTCCTGGTAACCCATCTCACAAAGCTGATTGGTGCGACACGTAGCGAAGAGAAAGTTCCTGCAGAATGGGGCATGTCGACAGTTATTCCTGTCTTCAAAAAAGGGTAAGCGGACCCTGTGTAAAAATTACCGTGACGTCAGCTTGGTAACTGTGCTCTCTGGTCTTATCCTTTGAAGGTTGACTGAACGCAGGGCGAGACAGATGTGTTCCGTCCTGCAAGAGAATGCATCGATCACATTTTCACCCTCCGACAGATTCTTGAACAGCGACACTGTTTCCAGCGACCAACAATGGTTGTCTTCCTTGACTTGAAAGCTGCCTTTGAATCTGTGGACCATCAGGCGCTATGGCAGTGTCTGTGGAGCAAAGGTGTTCCCCATAAGTTCTTGACCCTCTTTAAGGGGCTTACGCCAGCTCCCGCGGACGTGTGAAGGTCAACGGGAAGCCCACACCTGAGTTCACCACATCAACTGGTGTCAGGCAAGGCTGTCCTCTTCCACCTTTCCTCTTCAACTTCGTCACTGATGTGATTAAAGAAGACTCACTATCAGCATCTAATGACTGGGGCCGAAGTGCTCCTGGGGCGTCCGCCCAGAGATGCCGAGTATGAAGACGACATAGCTCTTCTTGGATCTGACGCCGTGGTAATGCAAAAAATACTAAATAATCTAAATAACTCTGCCTCACGGTTTGGCATGTACTTCACACCTGTGAAGTTCAAAGTGCTACTGCAAGACTGGGTAGGCTCGAACCCTAACCTCATGCTTGCGGGTGCGCTGATTGAGGTAGTAGACAAATCCCTCTACCTGGGCGGCAGCATCAGTGCCGGTGGTATATGGCGTATGCTGCAATCAAGGGATGCCTATTTAGGTATGTTTACATTGATCTACTACAACAAGCTTCTTGCCCAATTATAGTTGTACGGTGGTGAAACACTGATGTTCAACACTAGGATTGCCGCCCAGACTGGATAGGTGGATGGACAGAATTAGTAACAGCGAAATACACTCATTTGCCTGCCAATTCGGTTTTGGCGGGAGACTCACCTGGAACACAGCTGAATCTCTCGTTTATGTTTTTAAGAGAGTTTTCAGCAACCTTATGAGTGGTGTATTACATCTAGAGAATTAGTAGCATTTGTCAGCCTAATTGTCGCTGACTCGTTGGATGTGATAAGCCGGTTCCACGTGTGTAATATGTTACAGCTGCCGGTTGTATTCGGCGAACTGTACGGAGACACAGTCTTCTTTCCAAAGTTGGACACAGTATACAGTCTAGGTGCTAAGCTGATGGACAGCCGAGTCTTCAGTTGCTACTCTTCGGCGGCAAAATTGACATCGTGACTAATCACATAGGAGGGTTTTCGCAAATTGGTTATCCTCTTTGCATTGTGCCTGATCGACGTTGGTAGACAAAGTTAGACATATCGTGACAGTGTTGTCGAACCGCTCGATTGGAGATCCGATCGACTCAACGTATTCTAGTTCCAATCTTTAAGCACCGGCGATTGTGTACCACCAGTTTTCTTATATGACTGAGCCATGGTATCTGGGCTTCGAATCAACGAAGTTGTACAATGCGCCCATCTGTTCGGGACCTGAGATCCGAGGCCCATTCCAGATGTACACTGCATATTTTCTATTCTAAGTATCCGTTGATCTTATTTCCAAAACTCTAGTTTGATTAGACGTAATACACTACTCATAAGAACATGATAAACGAGAGATTCAAAACCAAATTGATATGCAAGTCAGTTTGTTTGTCGGAACTCTGGTTTGGTTGTTTTTTACTGGTCTGACATTTTAGTAGTGTGAAAGCTCACGTCATTCAGCAATTCCGCCCAGGGACCATATGGCTCAACTTGTTACAGAGCTGTCGCTAACGAAACGTTTATCAAGGGTAGTTTTCTCACGTGTCTAAATATGAAACAAATTTAAATTACAAGCTTACTCTTTTTCAGGTTCGACCGGAAATTCTGGCCCTGGTCCTCCTGCACAATTCAATTCACTCAGTTCCCCAACAAAGCTATCCATTCCCAGTGGTTCTCGACCTCTCCTACGTGACAATGGATCTCGGCGAGGAAAGAAAATCGGTCACCGACGCGTTACGGAAGAAGGAACTGTCACATATAAAAAGGTTCGTCTACGACCAGCTGTTATGATGGTGTTTCCTCACAAATGTCGACATTTTACCTATTTATCTGACGTTCGGAATCGTGTTGAGGTGAACGCAGCTTTTATATTGCTTGACAGGATTACTCCCAGACTGCCCAGTTCAGATTGTAGATTTGACCCGACTGAAGTGACTTTTGTTCGAAACAATTTACCTGTGCACACAGCCAGGTTAATCACGACTTCCGTGTGATCCCATTCTGCGCTCTTCAGCTCTAGGCTAATTACCTAGGGGGCCGAATGCCCGTACTAACGTCTGATTTTGATGGCTCGCAAGTCACCAGGGTTCAGCCGACTTTCTGGGAGAGCGAATTAATGACACAACTAAACACAGGTCAGCAGAGTTTTATCTAAATGAAAACACTGTCATCTTGTAAAAACGGTATTTTCCTCGGCTTAGCTCTCGGTCTGAACTTCCCAAGCTGGCGTTCCCGTCAAGACAACCAACAAAGGTGCACAACGTATAGTAACACCCAAAACCGAGTCAAGAACACTCGTACAGCGCGTCGTATATCTAGTGTAAGCGGCGACAACCTGGGAATTCTGACGCCTGGATGCGCCACTGACAACTGACGTTCGGCCAATACTGGGTTATGGTTGGCTGTTGGGTCCAGGCTTTCGACCAATCAAATCTCAGCTTGATGCCGGACCGGCATGCGGCCCGAACTTTTGGCTAATCTTGTGCGGGATAGGCTTCTCGGCCGTAGCGGCGCCTAACTGCGAGCTGTAAAGCGGTATCCGTGTGGAATTCCGTCTAACACAGTATTCGGAGGGAGAGGGACGCTGTTTGTTCCTGTGCACGGCCATGCACAGTTCGTACTCTATTAACTCAAAGAGAACATGACTGTAATGGGGATATTTGTCTCAATATCTTTCAAGCCGCTTCGTTTTTATTAAAAATCTGATTGTGGACTGGACCAATGGTCACAAGATGTGTTAACGATGGCTAGTTTAGTCGGTTTGTCTTTTAGTATCTTGGTGAAACTGTCGAATGCTCACATTAGTTACCCATCGCGTTGAAAGCATAACGCGTTCTTCCAGAGAATCTAGAGATGTCTCTGGCAAGATCCGTTTAACGAAGTGGCATTTCCAAACTTTACCAGTACTTAGGTGATTTCTCAGTGTATCGGTTCGATAGTCCACCGGCAATTTCCAAAGTGACTGGAAAAATCCACACGTTTTTATCTAAGGCTTCAAGTTTGCCCCGCCACTTTTTACGTCAGTGTGCAATGCATAAAGCAACTATGAGTTAGGCTGATACTTTTGAATATGACTTTTTCTGCTACGGAACCCTCCATACCGTTTACTTTGAATGTAACATTCGTTACTTTGCTAATGTTTATCATAACTGCAGGACATGTTTGCCGTAAATTTCGAATAGATTTGGGTCGTCAGACATTCTGTTGTTTTACAGACCATAACTGAGTGATCGCTGTCCGTAAATTCGAAACGTTGTATTGTAAATCACATTCTAAGTATAACGTACAATCAAGTACGATTTTGTTGAAAACAACTGTTATTGTGCTTGTACCGTTGTACCGATCTTCCCTTCGACTTTGAGGCCTGTTTTTTTACCGTCAATCGATTATCGATGCATTCGTACATCACCTGGCTCGCTATTTTGTTGCTAATATTTTCGGATTGTTTTATCCGTTAAGTCCGAGAGTTGGGACATATGCATGCTTTCCGAAACTAAAAATTACGCAGAGTTAACTGATTATGACCTTGAGAATCTTGGCTTTTACGAAATTTGGTCGAAAAATTCCCCTCAAAATTCGTGCTCATTAAATGCAGTATCCCGTCAGATTGTGAAGGGCCTATTCGGCCTTTCTAGATCTAGAAGCCTTCGAAAGAATTCCACCACACTTCTCGGGCGAGGGGTTCAACGTAAATGTCACTGCTTCAAAGCAAACCGGCCCTTACTGAAATGTCCGTCGGAATCTTGAAGCAAGGGTTCCAAACGGATGTGTGCTTCATCAACTAAACTCCCGGGGATGCTGTCCTAGGTGGTGGTCCGACTCCACCCGCAATTAGTTCGCCCTCTGTTCTGTTCATACTATGTTTATTTGAACAGTTCATTCCAAAAATGACCAAATCCACGGACAACTCCGAACACTGGTTACCAGCAAGATGACCCCTATTTGGCCCAGTCTGACTGTGCATAGATGTACGCTGTCAACAGTAACATATCTGAAATCCAGAGAGACAGCATGACTGGCAGGTATCTTTCCTATTGGACAGATGCGAATTACGGAGGACAGGGCGACCCTAGTCAGCGACACCTGAAAAACACAAGAAACACAGCAAATAGCTCAAACCTCAAAGCGGATTGAAATGGACCAACCGGGATTAACTGGGTTTCTCAATCGTTGACGAAAGGAGATGGACAGGTTTGGTGGGGAGCTAAAAGGCTGCGTTGGACTAAGCGTAGTTAGAGATGGTGTTGAGATCGTTTTTCAACGCAGCAATGAATTATGCCCCTTTGTCGCACAACCGAAGTGAAGCGCGATGTTAGGAGCGGTTAAACGAATGACACTGCATGGTAGCGTCGTCTACGAATAGTTCAGCTGTAACGCCCTTTCAGTGCCTAGCTGCCGTGCCACCCAAAGGAAGCACGAGGGCTGGGATACTGCCAGGTTGCCAAAGCCCAGGCAGGAGAAGTCGAGATGCAGAGGTCGGGTTCGAACCACGGACTTTCCAGTGAGTAAGTTCGCACTCTAAACACTAAGCCATCTCGCCCCGTCATCTACAAAGGCATGCGTACAGGAGGTAATATGCGATAATAGATCGTTCACCTAAGGAAGTGTGGTGTATTCTTTCTATATATCTAGGACAGCTACATGCGTTTTGCCAAAAGAGTCCAAAGAGGAGGATCGAATGGACGGCACCTAAACCGTGATTTCATCCATGGAATGTTGGTGTCTGAGCCCAAGTTGGTGTCCACTCAAGCAAACGTGGTCCTCAAGGTTGTAGGGGAGTTTTCGTCGGAATCTATTCAACAGCTCTCGACAAAATGTAGGTAATGGTGATGGGCCTGTAGTTGTTAGGGTCGGAGCAGAAGCCATTTTTTGGGAATGACAGGGGCAATATATTTTTCCAGCCTGAAGGAGGAATACCAGCAAATGGAGTCAGACAACAGCAGAGCAAAGTAGGGGTTTGGAAATGCTGAGTTCTCGCAGGAGACGGTGAACCCACTTCGTGGTAATAACTGGCGGACATAATTAAGTCGAAGAAGCTGGATAAGATGTCACCTATTTGAAGCGAGGAAGAGTTGGTGCTATCTGGTGCTAAACACCGTGGGGATCGGCTTTCAGCCGGCAGCCTCGTTAGTTGAGTTGCTCCCTTGATTCTGTCGAGCACAGATGGTCAGGTATTACAACCGGCAACGTAGTCAGCGGGTGTGTGAAGGAACAAAAGTGCATTCGCGAACACTCATGCAATGTGTTTTTTCTTGGCTACCCACAGACATATATGGTTAAACTGTTCGGTGTCGATTGTTTCATTGGTTTGAAAAATGGGGGTTATAAATTGGAGAGGCGTTTCATAAGCTTTCCAGTAAAAAATGAAGGTTCCTCCGAAAGACAGGGCTAATGGCTTAAGAGTTGACGCATGTCTCCCCAGATAGCCAGGTTGTTGCCAGAGGAGAGGAAACGTTTGTTTGGGCAGAGAAAGCGAGTAGGCAGATTGATAAGACAATGATCCAAAGGATCAATGGAGCAGAGCTTACAGCGTCGTCTGATCCACAGAAGGTTATGAAGTCAAAGTTTCGAACAGTATCAGCGTGGCAGCCAGGTGTCGAGATTTGAATGCAGAGGAACTAGATAAGTGATTCGGTGATGCAAAAGAATCCGGCTTCAGTACCTGTATCGGGAGGAAATGGGAGCCAGCATTTGACGTGAACGTTGATGTCGCCTAGAATACAAGCTTATCCGTTGGGGTCGTTCACAGCTAACGCCCACTAGTGAGACAAAAGAGGACGGGTAATCTTCATTCAGTTTCTGATGAACACCAAAACTATTTGCTGCCCCGGGAAGGCTGAATTCAGACCAAATCAGTCGGAAGTCAGGAGCATAAGAGTCTTAGATTGGAAGCTGTGAAACGAAACAGCGGAAGAGCGAGTTCTTGGGAAATTTCAGGTGGGCGAGTTCATCAGTTTCGGGATTTGGGTCTCAGCGAGGAACACTTCAAACGATGGGATGGAGAACAAGAGTCGGTACATCGGCAGATATTGCATTTTAACTCACGGACGTCACAGTGACCCTTTGAAATCTCATAAAAGAGTATTAGTATCCGTGTACTTTTGAGCTCAACCTCTTGTTGAAATGGATGATATTGGGACTACGATGAACACCCTGGAAATCAATCAATATTGATTTTCTTGCGCATAATGCGCATTACAGACTTCTTCGAGATTCCTTTGCGAAAACATTCACTAATGTTTCCTTTGTTTTGACATAAGTCGCACTTGTCGGTTGCCGAAAATCTTCAGACAGCCAACTACCGGTTTCGCATATGAGCTCAAAAGTGAACTTTCAACCAAAATTGTTGTCCAAGCCAGGGATAGCTTCCGGTGATCAGCCACTTAATGAGACCCAAACAGGGCGAAACTGATACTGGACTGTATGCGGATTTCTAGCGGTTGTCCTATACTATCAATATCAAGTATCTTTGTAGTTTGCATTCTCATGTTCGCTTGATGAGTCACGGATCAGCGTGTCAGCTCAAGGACCTGGAGTGACGAACCATACGGTGCTTCCGTAATTCGGAGGTGTGAGCTATCCGTCGCTTGTTTGCTTTAGGTGTTAAGTAGGATCTGCTCCCTGTTCAAGTTCGAGTCGTAGTTTGCTATCGAATTTCAACTTTCCGGCCTTTTTAGAACAACGCTAGAATGCAATCCGTTGTTTAATTTTCTGTATTTCACGCTTGAGAGAAAGAAACCTAGCCAGGTCAAGTGAAGTGGTTAGGACATTTTGAATGGTTGAGGTCGTGGAGTGGAGCTGGGACACACCGAGTAATCAGTTCTTCCGGTCTGCGATAAGACCGTGGGGACGAGAAATTACTGTGTTGCCGTCTATCTGACTGAATCATCGTCATAGAAGGCAATACACCCATAGCGACTTGGGAGGTCTAGATTACATACAAACACAAAGGAAGAGCGCACTAGGATGGAGCCGAAAGAAAGGATAGAGTTGGAAACAGTGCAAAATTCCGTTTCCAGAGGTTAAGCATGGAGACATTCCAGCCAAGTGACAGCATATTTTCAAATGCGAACAAGTCTGTTTCTTGTCCTGTGAGGCTTCCCGACAAATCATATGAACCAAAACCAGGAGGATGCGAGGTTCTTACAGTGTCTCACCTTGTCACTGCCTACCCATTATAGATTTTTTAATAGCCAGGGTCATGAGGGGGAACATATGGCTGCGTGTAAACGTAGCTGAGCATGTTACAGGTCCAGGTCATCTTAGCTGAATAGACCTCGATCGGTGTCTAGTACTTGGCACTAGGTGTCGGCCCGTCGCAGCTTCTGTGAGACGCTTTTTTAGGATATTTCGTGCTTCCAAACTGGAGCGATCAGGTTTCATGACAGTGCTGTAAGACGGTTCTTGTGGTCGTTTTGTATGCTCTGAATTTTTAAGACAATTATTTTATGATATCGAAAGTAACACAAATTGACGAGTGTTGCATTGAGTTTGAGTTCATCTCTCAAGGTATAGTCAGTACTCATACGAGTTCCAAGACACGCACATCAAGATACCCAAACCTCGAAGTTCAATGGAATTCCAAGAGGACTGGAAGTATTACACTCAGGATATGCGAATCGCATGCTAAAACAAGAGGGCACTTCGGACATTGTGTCTAGTGTTGATTGCGTGGACTGCCAACCGAGCGTTAATCCGAATGAGTTTCAGTGTGGGAGTGGCATGTTGGGTTTATAGTCGAAGTTTCAGCCCACGAGGGAAAATTAGCTGGCACGTCCGATATAGTCGGGTCATTGACAGAACGAAGTATTTGAAATGATTTCTCTTAAGTGTTGGCAACCCTCTAGACGATCGTCTCACTCTGCTATATCTGAAATCTCCTCTTATATGCAGATGAGTGATGTGGTATCGGTAATCAAAGTTAGCCTATTTTCCTCTGTGTGAACGTTCGATCCCGACAAAACGGGGATTCTGTTTTATCCTAATTACTAGTCAGTATCCAGCGAGTGTGAATTATTCCGGTCCGAACTCAACTTCAAAGGCATAAGGAGGGCAAACACAAATAATGCAGTGGTTCCCATGCCACTGAGGATGCAGTGATTCCCCTAAATAGGGACTGACTACACAGGCAGTCAAAACTGGGGAAGAGTTTCCGCCTGTTACATCGTTCACGCAAGACGGGTACCATGGTCAAAATGTCCGCACAAGGTTCCGCTTCATGGTTTCACTGTTCTTTTATGTGTTTTTGAAACGTCGTCGTTGCAACATTTGTCCATATGAGCATAAATGACGGGCCGCACCCGGCCATCCTATATTGACTGCCGCACCATAAGTTCAAGACGTCTACGAAGCCAGATGATCAGAATGGTGGTCGGAGGAGGTCGTTCTCGCTAAAACCTAGTTACAGACTTTGTACAGTATGGTGGCGGCTACTAGGTCTGTATGCCTGGATTCCTTACTACAACAGGCTGTTGTTCAGTTGCCTATGTTGCTTATCGGTTAGAAAAACCGTCCTTCTAGGAGGGGACGGTTCGCTCTGTGTTCATGTAGCAACAGAGGTGATTCGAAGTGCAATGGTGTGAATTGCCATTCAAATCGACGGGAGCCTTGTCCCTTCGGCGGATAGTCTGTATACCAAACGGTTTACCAGCTCATCCACAGATCAATGTTGCACATGCAGTGCAATACGGCGATAGATTTCATCTATAAGCAATTACTTAATAGGGACAAAGTAGTCTCCCTTCCTAGTGCAGATGCACCTGCGGCAGTTATTCACAGGACTTAACCAAGTTTGAGTGAATCCGGGGTTTCATAGAGTCGCATCTATTTTTGGAATCCTCCCATTGTCTTTCTTACCGAATCGGCCTACTATTCACAGGCGAATTTCCCAATCTCCTTGGCTTGTTGAAACGTGAGGTGGCCCTAGTCGATCTAATGGTGCGTGTTGGTGGGGTAAGTGGTCAGTGGATGGTTCGGGACTGGTGGAAGCAAAAAAGGACAAGCTACGATCATTGTGATATTAGTACTAACGTACGGGCTTTGGTTGCTTGCTGATAGACCTCACTTAACTGAATAATCGGATTGATCGGTTCGTTTATGATAGCATTTTCACAAACCAATGCGAATCAGCGGATCAATGAAAAAGAGCTTGAACGCCGGTACACCTCTAGTCCCTTATGAGGTATATTCTCATCGGCACAACTTCGAATGGACAATGGTCTAGCTGGGTTCCTCTTCCATGCAAGTTCGTTATCTAGGTCACCCCACTATCCACTACGTAGTTTGCTAGTGCTAAGAACTCGTGCTGTTGTCAGTTCACGCATACGAACGCGTCAATTGAATACATCACATGCATTGTTTTTTCGGTTCCTCATTCGACGTTCGTTCTTCCATTGATTGATTATTGATCCCAATCCTTGTGAGCTTACTGATCCGTAAACTTCCGGTTATGTACACTGTTTGGCATGAAAGAACGAAAATAGGGATTGATTTATAAGCTTTGTCTCGATAGATAACGTGAGAAACTGGCTTGTGTATGCTGGGTGCCAACTTTGAACACAGGTAATACTGGCTGGGGCAATACAGATCGCATGAAATTGACAGACAGATGGAGCAAATCATCGGGGCAGGATAAATGCTACCAGTAACACACTCAGATGGCACGAGATCCGAAAAGATTGCACTCGCCGACTGTGGGGAGTTTGTTTTACCACGTTATGCAAGGCGAATTTTTTGGTTGGTGTTGGCCAGAATTCTAGAGAACGACAAAAAGCAACATGATCGAGCACGGGGAGGGTCGCATGACCCCGAAAGATGGGTAATACTAGGATCTTTCGCCATCTGTTTCATTCCGTTTTTTGATTGCCACTCTTCAGTTGGAATACAAAACATATTCTCCTCGATAGATGATGAGTCGGCATGTGTAGTGTGTGGCCTGGGCCACAACAGCCTGTGGCGCTAGATGCATTTCAGCTCATTACCAGTTAGGCTGAACTACTTGTCTATCCACGACTGGCCAGTTTGAACAAGTCTCATCTAGACATGTGATCGGTGGAAAACTCCTCCAATGTTTGGAAAGTACTGAGCTCGATATAGTTCAGTGATTAAGGCCCGAACTTACTCGCCGGAAAGTCCGTGGTTGGGAGGCAACTGCGGCATCTCGACTGCTCCTGTCTAGGCTTGGGCAACTTGGCAGTATCCCAGCCCTCATGTCTCCTTCCGTTGGCATGGTAGCTAGGCACCGAAAGGGTGGTACAGCTGAACGACTGATATCATTTTTTGCAACTACTGAACATCAAGGCAGGAAAAGACAACCTAACCTGCAGTAGGTCCTTACGGAAAGAGAACTGGTATGCGAACCCGAATGTACTTGTTCGTAGCTGTGAAGTTGAGAAGTTACTTGAAGGAGGTGAAGCTCAATATGCAAAGAGAACTCTGCTTTACGTGATGTGCCCTTTGAGATCTTCGGCCCTTTTTACCTCATCAGTTAGGCTGGATTTTCTTCCACAGCTAACCATTGTGGTGGCACAGATTTTTTTCGTTGCAACCCTCTTTTGAAAGATTAGACCCCTCACAACCACCTGATTACTTAAGTTGTTCCGTAAGGAAAAACACTACAATGGAAATACCTTAGATAAGATTTACTTACCGAATGTCACGCTAAATGGTTGATGTGATAAACAGTGGAACGGACTCTTCTGGACTGGCATTGGTGCGGATGATAGTTTACTGTGGGTTGTACATTCATCATTCGTTGAAACATGTCACGGGTGCATTACAGTTTGGTGGCAGCCAAGCTAAAATAGGGGATAGACTGGCGCAAACAACTCGAAATTTATCGGGTTTCCAGTAACGGTGTCTGGTTTCTTTGTTGTACTAGCACACAGTGTGATTAGGGTACCCCCTATGAGGTCTCCCGTGTAAGACCAGTTCCTCCGTAAGGGCTACTTTTCACTTTCCGAAATAGACAACTGGCGCCCAACCATGCGGTGGACACTTCCAACAAAATAGAGCCTGTGAATTACCGTGCATCAATTTTTTTACTCCTCACTACCGATAGTGGTTCTATGCGTACAAGTCTTACTTTTTACTCACCCTCAAACTCAGGGAACCCGTAACGTCCATGTTATACTGTAGGGCTATCGTTTCAGGGTGAAGTTGGTCCACCTTGTCTCTATCCACCTTCCGTCAACTGCTTATGGGACTTTTTATGAGCTCGAGATAGCTCAGTGGTTAAGGCCCGAACTTACTGGAAGGTTCTTGGTTGGCACGCAACCGTGGCATCTTGACTGCGCCTATCTAGGCTTGGGCAACCTGGCAGTATTTCAGTCCTCATATTTCCTTCGGGTAGCGTGGCAGCTAGATGCCGAAATGATGTTGCAGCTGAACGAGACCAGTTTACGTGACTGAAATGACCAGCGACTCTGGTGCCTCCCGCAGCACTCTGTTATCGTAGCACAGAGTAGACATAGTGGACTGCTTCCAGACAGAGTAATAAAACAGCTCATACTGTCTCCGTAGCACAGACACATCCAAACACCCATTTGTAGCATTCTTTCCACACCTTGTTTGGGTTACGGCACTCCAAGTTCCATACGAGCGAATGACGAATGCACTGGTTTAGTTAACGAGACATTGAGTCTGGTAGTACGTTGTCGAAAGTGGTGAAGTTGGGATGAGACAGAGGCCCATGAGGGAGGTATGAGTAAGTCGAATCGCAGCCACTTCAGCTGGTGGTCGAAGTTTTGCAGTTGTGTACCTGTTTTTGTCAAAGCACAACTTCTATAAACAGCTGACACAGTGGTGGTCTACTACCTTGAGACCCCCAGTCGCTGTATGCCTTCAAACGCCGGTAAGTAACCGGCTCTTTTCAAAACGGCTCATTAGCTGCGATGATCTGGAGGAACGGACATTCTAACGTATAACCTTGCACATAAATTTGAGCACCTAATTGTTGCGTTCCGTATAATACGCAGGTTGCTTGCTGTCAAGAATTCCAGCTATCCGATAGCCTGCGATAAACACTAGATTTCCGTTTTCGTGGGAAAGAGGATGAAGACCATTGCGGTAGATGTCAAAAGCAAATGAGTTATGGATATTTCAGCTCGGCTGGAAAATCAGCTGAACGCCAATCCTATATACAATCAAGGTGAATGATCTCATCAGAACCCGCCGGAACATCGGTTTAATCAAGAAAACGGTAGTGACTGGTGCACTGGTAATGAGGTAGTAGTTTTGTGACTTTCCCAGCGGATTTTACATAGTCCCAGCTAGACCTGTTTATTGGATTTTATTGATCAACCATTTTTGAAACGACGGCGCTTGTAGAAGGGACTCGCTGTAAAGAGGTCATGTTTTTTCGCAGATTCTCTCCTAGAGATAAATATGTGTGATAAAAGCGTAGAAACTATGCTGTATTTAATTAGTTGTGATAAAGTTACTATATGAGCTGTCATGAATACAAGAAAACAAAAATCAGATAGTTCCTCATTTTGTTGGAAAATCTGTTCCCCATATAATGACCACTCCGAACAAAGGCCGTTTTATACACCCAAGAGACAGTTTTGACAGGCGAAATGACCATGGTACAAGTCGGTCACGTACTAGAATGTGACATATATGCAAGACATTTGTGTTTATTTTCGATTAAACAAACTATCCCGTCGAACATTGACAACTAGTGTTTGAGGAACCTAGATAAAACGGAATACTAGTGCTGCGACCAAGCGTGCGACATTTCCTAGTGGTTAACCTTCCAACGAGGAAACAGCTCCTTGTTGAGGAGGTAATTTGGTACTCCTTCGGAGATGTTGCTGTATATCAAAATGGTTTCTTTATCGGGCGAATGTCATTGGGACCAGTGAGTTGCATTCCACGGCTTTGTGCGTTATCCACTGATTTAGACGGGCCTGGGAGTCGAAGGCGTTTTTTGAATCGAAATTTGTCTATAACG
Organism: Opisthorchis felineus; assembly: GCA_004794785.1. Lineage (NCBI taxonomy): Eukaryota > Metazoa > Platyhelminthes > Trematoda > Opisthorchiida > Opisthorchiidae > Opisthorchis > Opisthorchis felineus. The sequence goes on along the minus strand of SJOL01009272.1, from coordinate 89,215 downwards.
GATTGATGTGGGAGTTCTAGCCGGGTTCCGTTCTATTGGCCTTAGTGTAAAGACTTCTTTATGGCGACGAATTTTCCTGTATTACCCACAGTTCGATTTTCACGAACTTCTGAACTAACTTCACTGGGTTACCTAACTAACTGACGGTAACTAATCAATAGATAATCAATAGATAATAATGAACTAGTAATAAAGATGTTCATGGCTGCTTTGGTTAGAGATCTTTCAATATACCTTCTAGTCACCTGTTATCCTACCGGTTCTAAGTAATCTAACCGCTTCTGCCGCCATCAGCCTATAGGACATATTCATTGTTTGAATGCCTTCTAAAGTGAAAAGTGAAAAGTGAAGTTAAACCATTCAGCTCCAACACACTTTCAGTGAGCAGCTGCCTTGCACTTCGAAGAGAGTACGAGAGCTGAGAAGTCGCCTAAATAGAAGCCTAAATAGAAGTAATCAAAAAACCTCCTGGTGCCTAACTCGTGCTTTAACAACTGGACTGTCTTCACCTCATCTGAAGCGGAGCTTTTGTTGCTGAAAGGTGTGCTGCGGTAATATAATTAGATACGAACTAAGAGTCTCATAGACCGTAGAGATCCCACTCAACGTGTTGCACAGTATGCACTACCTGTGTAACTTCGTTGTGGAGCTAAAGGCCTCGTAGTTCCATGAGGTATTTCAGATCAGGGTCACTGTGATTGCAGTTTTGTGATGATGACAGTTATTTGAGAAAGAATTTTGACGGATGTTAGGATTGAAATGACCCTAGTCAACTATATATCATGTACCAAGGGTTCCAGCTGCTGTCCGCCCGTAAGGGGACAGCAGAGGCGATCGCCTGATATTTTCTGAGCATGAGAAATCAGAATGCTTGTACTTTCGATGCAGGGCGACGTTATTCGGCCAGGTCTATCAGTGCTACCAGCCATTGCCTCGCCTTGTTTCAAAGCCTCCATCAGGAAAGACGGAAGTTGCCAATGCAGGTAAGCGAAAAGGCGCACGGTAATCTGACACATGGAGTACGGGGGCTGATCACCGTAGCCAATTGGGGATTACCAGCTCGTCCATCGTAAGCGAGTTGTTTCTGGCATAGCCCTACCAAACCTAAACAGAGATAGGTTGTCAAACATCGAGAATATGCGTAGGTCTTCAGTGCTTGACCATGGGTGACTGGGAAGCATTGCTCGGTTCTGGTGGGGACATAGAATCAGTACTGCAACACGGTGAACAGGTTTGCAGTTTAGTGCTCCTCCCGAACAGTGGCGCCTCACTTTTGCGATGTGATTTACATTATCCTCTTGCTATTACCGTTCTACCATAAATACCAAGTCATACTCCGAAATTTCACAAATTCCAAATCGCGTCGCTCCCTTAAGCAGAGTTACGTGCTGTGTGTCCACCACAGTGAATTCTGAAAGCCAATCGATTTCATTCCATATTTTATAGCCCTCGGTACTCTCTGTCTTATCCGTTCCTCTCCTTTTACGCTTCGCGTTGATTTTCGCAACCGAGTATGTTGACCCACTTTGTGAGAAATTGCGTACCATCTCGTCATATACACAGTTGCACTTAACAAAAAAGGAAAGCCTAGTAAACACTTTCGTTGTAGGCTCAGGTGGATCACATAACATTCTATCGATTTTTCAGAAGGCGACAGACTAAAAGTATCGGACCGACGTGTGTGTACTCAACCCCGCCATTCCTAAGGTTACCTACCGAGAACAGAAACTAGTTGCTACTTGTGAAAGGGACGAACTAAACAAATTCCGCTCACTCCTGGTTTCTACTAACCATAATTTCACCATTCGCTGTGGTAACACCTCTGGTTGCTTTTATGTATGGTACTGACGTAGTTAATGCATGGGGAACGTGAGGCGGATATGTTGTTGGTCATTTGGCAAATCTTTGTTTTAGAATGTGCTTTCACGAAGGTATGTTGCCTTGTAGTAGTGTCCATTTTCTCGACTATGAACTTTCGATACCTGAACAACAAATAACCGCTTCTTGTAGAGCAACAGTAGCGTCTTCGCCGTGCTGCCACACTACCTCAGGGATATAACCCGGCTGATAAAAATTAAGTCTGATCCTTCTAACCACAACTGACAGCTTTAATCAGTTATCTACGATTTCCTTTTCGGTTCCCGTTGATTAATGGGAATTTATTGTTAGACTAGACTTGTTAGATTAGACTTCAGAGCTAAGCGGGATAATGATCTGAAAAAGTACTTTGTTTTTAGGGGAAGGTGAACAGCGATCGGTCAAGCAGCGCACTTAGTTAATTTATTTTCCTCCCAGCGATACCTGGGATCGCAGCACACGGACAAACTACAAAAAGGCGGGACAGTTATAACAATTCTCCTCTATTCGTGCATGTGACCCTGAAAATTGGATGTCAAGGCCAACTTTGTTCTTTCTCTGCAATATATTCAGGACTGAAGAACCCCAACTTAAAGAGATTCGGTATTCGTCGAATTTTCGGACTTTCACCAGGTTACACATGTTGATTTAGAATTCCCGTTCGAATTCCAATGACTGCATGTTAACTGATTCCTTGATTCAGCAGTATGTTCTTCCCTATGGGATCACCAGACTGGCTTAGACGGAAGTGAGACCTATCGTTACCACCTCCTGAGGTTGCCATCGACCCTATTTTTGGCGCCTTTTACACCGTATCCAGGTGTAAACTGGCAGTTCGGTGTGCTGGTTGCTGAAACCGCGGAAGAAGGAGTGAGAACGGCACAGAAGCGCGTCCACGGATTCTGGAAGAATAGATCCGGTAGAAGATAAGCTAGTTAGTATTTATTGATTCTCCTTCAAGGGGCGCGGAACTTGTTTTAACCCTGATGGGTATGTTGCGACTTTGGGTGGAGCGACATTTCTGCTGTTGTACTAAAATGGATGTAAGAATGCATCTGCAAACTTTTTATCCGTACTAGATCATTTTACGCTTTGGAGACGTTTTTCAGTGAACACATGTAAGCGTCAGTCAAGGGATAGTCAGACTACTATACCTTATAGAAACGTTACCTACTTGACGCGAACCTCTGCATTATGGTATCCAGAGTGTACACAAAGCACCCTTTTCCCAGTATTCATTCCATTTTGTCTTCTCTTATTAGCAATGCAGAGTCTGTGCATAGTCGGTCAACAACTGTGTGTATACAGAAATTGATAGGTAGGCTTCTTTAGGTTTACTCATGTGTGGCGTCGTTTTTTCTGTTTATCCACTGAGTTGCTTGCGATAGCGTCGGCCCTACCCTGCCCATCACCACAAACGCTGGTTAAAGTGTGTTTGTCACGCTTACGCAAGTTTACTTTTCGCTAACTTACACCCTATTTACACAGACACGTTGAACACACAGATTTGTCGGTTTACCAAAGTCCCAGCTGCCCCAAATTTGTAGGCCACTTAGAGATCGTGAGAATTAACCGTTCACGAAGCTCGCAAACTCGCGAAACACCCATGTCTTTTGACTTATCTACCAGCTAAGAATGAATACCCCAATTTTCCCGGATGAAGGTTACCTATCCTGAGTATTCGCGTGGTACAAACAGGCATATTAGTATTGAGAAAATGTTGCCCAGTACACTATTTGTAAAAAAAAACGCTCTCTCTATCGGTGGAGTTGTGACGCCGATTCCGTTGTATTACGCATTCTCTCCCTAGTTCTTTTATGTAAAGACAGTTTTGCACGTAGGCCAGGCCACATCGGTGAGACTGGCATATGAGCCGTCATTGATTCTCCAAAAGGATGTCATCTGTTGATCGTTTGAGTGAAGCGTGGACACGCACAGCCAATCCTGCATAAGATACGACGGCGTTTTATCTGTGCATCACGCATCTTCATTATGCGTAGGTAGTGTTGGGTTATGTGGTTATATATGCTGAGAACGTTGAAAGGATTACTCAAGGCTTTACATCCATAAACGTCTCTTTTGTTGACTCACCTTCAAAAACGATTACTCTGTCCACACAAGAGAGTGTTGTCTGAACTGTTGTTGAAGATTGAATTGTGAATTAACCTTAGCTTAGTGCTTTCTAAGATGCGTTTTTGTTATCACTTACCCTGGCTCGTTTTGCATTCCTCATCTACTTAAAACTCTCAATCGGAGGTCACGCACGGGTTCTGGATTTCTGCAATCGCCTGAGGGAATAAATTCGAACATTCAACATTCACGTAATTTATTACAACACTAGTGTCCAGACTCAACAACTACCGCTTCTCTGAATGCGGACGTCGGAACTCCATTCACCAATGGTTAAAGGCACTAGCAGACGGCTCAATCACTCAGTCAGGGGTGCTACTGCATCAAAGCCTTCAATGCGTAGCTGTCCAGTTTCCCGAACTAACTGATCGTGCCATTGCCTCCAATGCATGGTCATGTCTCCCATGCTTGCCCATATTCCGGGGACCGGAACTGTACCAGTAGAACTGGCGTACCCTTGGTACATAGCTGATGGACTGACTGACCGGTGTTTGTGTGTATCCACTTTTCGGTCAGTGTTCCGTTCTGTTTCTAATCCGTGGTCTGTGTGCAGGAGTACGATGCCTCTGATTGCCATGGTCTGTGGCGGCAGAGAAAGAAGGGTAATAACGTGCAAGTGACGGAACTAGAAAAGCAATTTAACAAGTGAAGATGATCGAGTGAATACAAAAGTGCCGTGGTTTATGTTACTTAGCCGTACCGGTCAGGGTCTCCAACTGCCGGTTGGGTGAGTTTTTAACTCGCCATCCCGGCAGGTAGCACACACCAACGCGAATTAGACCGCGGGTTAGTCCTTTGGTTAGGTCATGGCCTGCCCACTTGTTGCTTTCTTCCGCTTTACTCCTGATAGGGTCGATATTTAAACCTGGGTAAATGGTCTTTAGGCAAGTACAAAACCACTCCCATGTACTTGAACTTACTTGTCTAGCCCACGGTTCTTATGTTCGCATGGTCTACGTTGAGTTAGGTGGAGAATTAAGACTTCTTGGCGCAGTGCGTTTTCCGACAGATTTTCTGGTGCAACAGATGGTTTGGCACTTAACTACAAAGAGATTGTGAAAATGACTTCCTCATACAGGTCTGTGATCCATAACCTGATACCTCCTTATTAGTTGTTCGTCTACTTAGCCTCGGGGAAGCTAGAAACTTGGACACAGCTTCTATATCACCGTCTACCAAGTGCTAATTTACACACTCCTTCATATATAACTTTCCCTTAAGCAAAGTGGGTTGTGCGTTCGAAGTCGGCCCAAAAACTCTCTTCTATTTTGTGACAAGTGAATGCGCGTGCTGAAACCAGAATTACCACGTTCACGGACCACAGCGCTTGATGTGAAAAGTCCTTTTCAGCTACTCTTTTACAGGACGTTGCCCTTCTTGCAAGGTATCTGATGTCGCAACCACAAATATCTGATTAGTGTGACTATGACGGGATATAATATGTGCTGATGCGTAGCATAGTTCATCTCTTCTGTTGTCGTGCTACTAGACACGCCGGTCACAAATTCTTATTCTTTCACCAAAATATTTTGTCTCGCGAGATAACCTGTCCTTTGAGTGACCGTTTTTAGGACCAAAGGTGATCCATTCTAGAGGTGGTCTTTCTCTGGGCCACTACTGCGCCCCTCCCTGTTGCCATAACCTCGTGTTGTCTGTTCCCTGACACCACACAGAAACCCACTTCCGAAATCCAGCAGGCTTTACAGCTGGGTATTCAACATCACATTGGATCGATTCAGAAGGAACGTGATCGCGATGTGCTGTACCGTGATTTCCAAACTATCGACACTGTCCAGTTTCCCGCCTGTGGGACCAAAACTACCCCGGCCCACTCACTGTCAGATTTCCGGTTCAAGACCTACGCCCCAATTGCATTTCGCAACTTTCGCACGCGATACAAACTGGACATTCGTGATTTCCTGGTGAGTGTCGCACATCTCGTTCGATCACATCTAGTCCTCGACCTGTTATTTTTCCTGCCATCTCTCTTTTCCGTTGAGGAATAGGTGGTTTCGATGGTATTACTTCACACACTATACATAGATTTTGGCCTTCCATCCCATTAGTTTGATACTATCACAACTGGTCGAAACTGACTGCCTCAGTAGTGCCCATAAGGTTTCAAAACATCACAGTCATGGAATCAATTGAATTGAATAGATTGCTTAGTCGTTCAGATCAGATCTCAACACTTACTCGCCTGATTTTTTGTGCGGTCATTAAGAAAAGGATCCAATCACGCAAAGTTTGATTGTGTGGTGTCACGTTTGAGTAGGCTTTGTGAAAAAATAATCACGTGGTTTCAAAAGCCGGTTTACGAATTTAGTCGATACGAGTCATGCGGTGGATATACTTTGGATGCACATGTACCGGATGGACCAAATGGTCATCTTTACTTAAGGTCGGGGTTTTCGGCCAAAATTACCCGACGAAGCTATAGTAAACATCCACAGGAAAGTTCATAATTTCCCCTGGCTTCTTTTACTACGACTGGTGCAATATTGTGTGCATATGTGCCTTTGTGTCGTCTATATCTGCTTAGTAGATAACAGCTGCAATCAAGCAAGTTCTGGGCAACGCAAATAACCTACCCCCACCCTGCATCATGGCTGTCACCCATAGGGCAGCCGCTGATCTTTTTTTATAACCAATACAACCGCGGTCCAGATTTTGTAGGAAATGAAGCGCAACCCTTTTTATGCAGCGTAGAGATGGCTGGCCCCTCACATTCTTACTGCTACGAATGCTTGTCGTGCATAGCGAGGTGCTTTTGCCACACACCCAGACATCTGATATTGTTAATTAAAATGATGAGAATGAGATTGATGTGAACAAATCCCACCACACTGGTCGTTCTCATGTTAAACACCCAGTGGAAAAAACAGTTGCCTTGTAAAATTAATAAAACCGTAAAACTCTGAAAAATGCCAACATACTAAATAGTTGGTTGAATTGTGCACTGAGCATGCCAATTTCGTTCCAAACGTTTCTCGACCAATCGAAGTGAGTAGACTCAATAAACCCGCATGATGTAGTAGTGGGCGAAGAGCTACAGTCAGTTCGACATTATTTGTATCCAGCTGACCTGATATGATTGGCACATGGATTTAAGTATATCTAAGTATGTCTATTTAAGTATATCTACCAGTCATACTCATCGGGTTATTCCGGACGGCAATAGTCTGTGCTGATTGGAAGGCTCCATTAAGCGAGTTCGAACGGTTTCGCGGCTGATACCAACTGCTTGCTGAGGCCCATCCCTTAAGTACCTTAACCGTTACGCTTCTACTTGCGGTGTTATCAGACTACAGAAATGTCTTTGGATGACAATACTGCTCGCGTTTACTGAGCATTGCTGTTGGGAAGCGCCTCTTTGCTCTGCGGTCCTCTTTTGTAAGGCATCGCTGTATCACCATTCTTGTATAGGGGTTCACTGGTACAGTCAGGTGTGAAAAGCGAGGGCGTTCAAATTCCAGGAACGCTTGTCCTACAGTGTTGTTGCGTTCTTTCCATTCCGCTGTCAGTGACTGACGTATCTTGATGTATTCTTCACTTATGGTCATTGACGTCAACTTGGTATTTTTGTGGAACTGCTGTGTCGTATACAAGTCGGACACCTGACACTTCACTTAGTTCAGCACTTTCAGTCTATGACTATCCTTCCTCCAACATCCTCAATTCTGGCAAATTAAACTGTAATGTCTAGGCAACTATACTGTTATGTGAGATGGCTCATTTGTTAGAGCGCGAATTTACTGACCGGAAGGCCCGTGGTTCGAACCCGACCTCTGGTTCTCGACTTCCCCTGTCTAGGCTTGGGTAACTTGGCAGTATCCCAGCCCTCGTGCTGCCTTCTGGTGGCATGGTGGTTAGGCACCGAAAGGGTGCCGCATCTGAACGATACTGTTATGTGCAGTTTATACAGCTGATAATGCAGTAATGACGTTAATCTACACTTTGCGTTCTGAAGACGCAAAGACAACTTTTCACGACTAAGTTTAGGTTTGCTTGATCACGGATCGTGCCGTTAGATTGAAGCGATTACCAGGGATCTCCACTCAGTCTCGATTGTGTGCACGTGAGTGGTTGTGGTGACCTAATCAGCTGTAGTGCGCGTGACTCGTATGATCTTAAACGCAACACTTTCACGTAGTTTATCACCGGAGACGATAGGAGTGATCCCACAGTTAGCAAAAGCAGCGCGAAAGCAGCCAATCAGGCGGACTCATTTGTCTTTATCCTGTATCCGCAGAAGACAAAAGAATTTGTTGGCTTGAGCCTATACGACAGCAACCGAGGGGTCCATGCTCGTAAAGAGCCCTAATGTTTGCGCTCTCCAGGGACCAACTTGGACTAGAGGTTTGACAAGCTGGTATACGTGAAGTTCGTAATTTCTCGGCGAATCAACCCATTTGTTTGGATCCCGCGTCAGAACGGGAGACTATTTGGTTGTTATGTACATGACTGCTGTACTATGAAGGATTGACTACCAGTTGTCCTTTTATAGGTTCCAAACAGGTAAATGCTGCTCACTCAGAGAGGTTTTCATTCCCCAAGAATTCTCCAGCCTTTGAAATGGCCACATTCTGAATGAGATCCAAGCTACTTCCGTACAAAAACCATTCGTGTATTGAGACGGCTGGAACCGTTCCAGTTTGGAAGAATTCGCTCGGATTTTTTGAATGCGAGCCGTATTATGCTCTTCTAGAGCAGACATTACGTCTTTGGCCCCTTTCTCTCCGACACTTGATTTTCTCTCTTGGCCCCAAAAAGATCTCTCATTCTCTAGCTCACAGCGTCGAAAGTTGACCTGATTGAGGAATTCGTAGCGTTAAGATTTCTTCATGAACCTGATAAACTGAATCAACCAATGTTGACTTCTCCGTTGATCCTTACCAGTATAAAGAAATCCATAGATAAGCGCTTTCCGAGCTCTTGCAGAACACATGGAAGAGTGTGGAAGCTGTGATTAAAAAATATTTTCTTCATGATAAACAGTGCCGCATATTACATAGCACGTTCATTAACTTGTGTTCTGGTCCACGACGGTCACCTTTTCCAGGTTCATGGTTCATTGTGGTTCATTATGGAGGCCAATCCGTGATGTTTTTCGGGTATAACGACGATGGTAGCGCCTTTGTTCAGCATTCATCCTGTTTTCTCCCGCCGCCTATCATACGGCAGTTGGTTGTGCAAGGATGGAGGCGCACTGTAGTGTGAAACACTGTGCGTTGCTGGGGCGTAGAGCGTTTCGGTCAAACTTCGTGACACTCTTGTGCCACAACATCCATGGAGAGGTCGCCGCAGTTACACTGGAACGCCGTATGTCGTTAGTGTTTAGAGGAAATGTCCACAACTGTCCAAGTATGGAAATTGTTGAAGTGAGATAAACCTCTTTTTGAAGAGCCTACAGAACTTCATCACATTATGTCTAAAAACTTGCAGCCCACATGAAATCTTCAAAATTTTCATCAAATCAAATGAAAATTGATACCAACGAAGTTTCACGAATTTCAAACGAATTTCACGAATTTGTAGCTAAGCCACTTTGCACTAGACTGCGCAGAATGAATTTTTGATTATGCAACCAAAGCATACCTGCACTTTGCCGAAGAATACATAGTAACCATTCCTTTGTTTCAGTACAGTGTGCTGGGCAGTGGGGCACGGAAATACACTAACCTTAGTTCTAATTTGCTTGGTACTGGCGGGTTTATGTGCTCTTCTTGATTTGGTTAACACCACCTTCCGTTATATTTTAACGAATAGCACCACCCAATTCATAGACTGGCTGATGAACTTCACGTGAAACTTTCATTGAAGTTCGTATACCACTGTCGCCCTAGCGCAGCTGTAATGATTTACAACCGAGACTTGGTCTTTGATGAGTTTTTCGGCATCCCTGATAGCATCATTCTGTCTAGTTTTGTTCTGTACTGGCGCTAGTTGAGTGAATATGTGAATATCATTCCAGGGGGAAGGTTGAAAGCGCCCTAACGAATACGTTTTGACGCCTTCTGCCTCACCTGACACATCCATACACACTTTAGAGAATGCTTACCTTAGAACGAAATGGAAAAATTCAAGCTCTACAGCCTAGGACAAACTGGTCAGATTACCCTCCTTAGAAATAATCTCTACGAAATACCGGCGCGCTATCACGTGGGGGTATCGCTGCTCATGATACACTACAAGATAGGATCATGCCACTTGTGTGACATCATTCAGGGCCAGGTAGGCAGAAGCACCCCTCAGTGTTACTACTATTAATCCATCATTTCTATTCAACTAACTGAAATACAGTAATGGACGCAAAACTAAATATTGTTTGGCTTGCTCACAATAGAGCACCGGCGCGATGAGTGCTCCTACCACGCCCAATTCATCTTCTGGTGAATTGTACCACAGCTTCGGACTGAATTTATTATAAAGCAGGCTTAAAGGCCAGTTTGATAAAATTGGGATGGAGCCATGCGTTCGGCGGTAGGTCCTCGGGGGGCGAGATGGCTCAAGTGGTTAGAGCGCGAATTTACTGATCGGAGGGCCCGTGGTTCGAACCCGACCTCTGCCTCTCGAATTCTTCTATCTAGGCTTGAGCAACCTGGCAGTATCCCAGCCCTCGTGTTTCCTTCTGGTGGCATGGCAGTCAGGCACCGAATGGTAGCTACAGCTGAACTAAACGGAAGAAAACGGTAGGCCCTCAGGATTTTCCATGGAAAGCAAGTATCTTGACAAACTTCCAACACTGTTGATAACCGTTCGGTTCGCCCGAGAAATCTGTAGGAATAGCTCAACCTCACCAGTTCGTTACAGCGTAATCGTGGCAAAACTCAGAATGGCTTCTTGAACTATTTGACGTGAATTCGCAAGTTCTCACCGAGCAGCATGTAACTTGGCTGCTGAAGCACTCGGTGGTTATAGGGTTGTGGGGGAGTTGCAGGAGTAAACCGAACACCGCATAACGTCCATCGCAGTTAATGTGCTGTTTTTTTGTGACACGGTTCTAGAATACACCAGTGATCTGATAACACTAAGGTTCACAAAATCACCTACTGTCTACATTAAAAACTGCGCTGCTTGGATTCTTGCATCAACGGATGACACATTACCTTCTTTGTTTATGCTTTGTGATTGGCAGTAGAGGAATGTTGGACAAATAAATTTTTAGGCAGCGCCAAACAGTTCAACGAGGATCATCAGAAATGAGCAATAACAGCTGTATTTTTCGGCTCATTTTCAACTCTGTCGACAAGGACTCCTTTGCCAATGTTTTTGCTTGCTTCAATTCCATTTATTGGTCGGGGTCCTGTAGCACCGACTTTGGTTGATGGATGCTTCACATTAAATTATTGTGACCCGGCTAGGTTGTGCAATAATGGAATAGCTTGTCTTCTCAGTGTCATCGAGGTTGAAGCGGTGGTACAAAGCTCGATCGCTGGTAGATTAGAACAGGCGCTTTTTGCCACTTTGCGCACACCTCCCATCTTGTTGCCATTTGCGCAATCGACTGCCATGCCACACACTGTGGGCAAGCACATCGCTTAGTACAGTTCAAAGTTTTGAGAACTCCCGGATTTCTGATCCCTCTTCGCAACCTCCGTGCCTGAAGAACTTAGTGACACCGCTTACAGAACGCATAACCAACCTGTGCCATGAGTTCAGCCGGGGTGGATGGCGTCGCTAGCATGGGGATATGGAAGACTGTAGGTCCAATAGCTTGATGGACGTTTCGGAACAGTTGGTAGGGACCAGCCGCCTCAGCACCGATAAAACGGATGAAGGTCTTCCGTTTTCCGGCGCTGCTTTGCTGTGGAGCACCAGTTTGCGTCCATCTGGTTCCATCTCTAAGCCGCATTTTTATTCTGCTCTGTATATCTAATCAAATTCGCTCTGCGAGGCTTACACAACGTCGTTCTTGCTACCCGGCCACCGCACAGAATTCCATAATACCATTGTTGTTGCGAACCTGTTCCCCCCGAAATTCGGACTACTCCTACAAGCCTGCCTACAAGGCCACCCAAAGTTCAAAAATGTAAGGGGAATAATTAACTAGGGTTCATTAGATTCCTTTTCTACCTTTCTGAACTGTGTGAACAGAGCTGTGAATCATCTTACCGACCTTGTAGATTTTACACAGCGTTGCTTACGGTGCAAATGCAACCCGTCCTTCAACCGGTTTCACTTTTTTAGGATCCAGTATAGTCCCATGGCTTTCATCAGTCTTGCTTCATACTCGAACACTAAGGCGGACATATGTGGAACTACACACTCTTCTGCAAACGGTCTTAATGGGACACTCAACTGAGTCACTCGTTTTTGTGATCGGTAGATTTAATTGAGGAATTCGATGAACCGGAAACTCCCTTGACATTCCACACATGTTCGGTCTAGTGTTCAAGTGCCAAATAAGGTTGGTAAAAATCCGGGGCTTGCGGCCATTTGATAAGTCCCAAAATGATCGAAACCAGTGATGGACTATCGAGTCTATTTCACCAATTTCAGATGAATATCGTCACATCCAAAACATAAGGCCCGTTCAGCAAATCGAAGGACGCCTTTGACTCTCCCCCAACTTGTAACAGCGAATTTGTACATATTCGGTAGTGAATTATTACGTAGTACAATAGAACACCGTTAAAACCAACACTCCATCAACACCGATCTTTTTTGAGCTCCGATGAGTGCCGTAGAAAGAAATCGGTACAACGCTGTTTCCATTGCAATGGTTTCCTCAGGTCGTGGTGAGCTCCTTGTAGCGAGGTTTGTGAGTCATAGCATTCATCGGACAGCCAGATAAATGGCCTCCAGGTTAGCTTCAAACAGCAGTCGCAGAAGATAGGCCCCAGGAATACTGTATCACCACCACCGTCGCCAGTACGAACATTCTGGTCCGATCGCCGGTCGGATGTTTTCCATGTATGTCGGACAGTAGCTGGATGTGGCTGACTCACTTATCGGACATCTCAAGGTCTTCGTAGAGAAGCTACAAGCTCGCCTCACCAATGTGACATTTTCAAGGGAGGCGTCTGCGGAAGCCAAACATGATTCTATCGCACCAGTGGATTCTCACATTCTCCACACCTTTGGGAGAATGTTTTCTATTCCCTGGACGTCCTGTGCTACCTGTGGGTTCACGAGCGTGATGTAGGTACCTAATGAAAGCTGAAAGCGGAACAGTCACCTCATAAAAGCGTAACAGGTTCATCATCTATGACATCCGTTACAGTTCTTTGGCCTAGAGCACAAACACTCATCAGTTCTTCGGAGGCTTGTGACTGGAGGTGATAGTCTCGATACCTTAGTTTGTCGCTTTTGGTGCCAGTGAGGAGTCGTTTCAACAGTTACCCATCACTTCGAATGTTTCTGCTGCTCTTTTGCGGCGTCCATTACTCCTGACACATTGCATCGTAGATACCCCTGCATATTTGTGCGTACATAAATGTGCACACATCAGTACACACGCTCGAACAGCACAGTCAGCATGACAGTCAGCAAAACCCGGCCCCTTCGATCAATACTTCTTGTGCTGTACTATCGATTGTCTCCTACGTTCACCTGCATTTTATCTCGCACTGGTGTCTGCCGTCTTCATTCATAGAGTTCGCACTCATAGCTGTGTTACATTCAATGCATTGATTCGAAACACAAGGGCGAGTCGTTATTCAATCGCCGTCAATTTTCTGATTCTTCCACTTTCTTGGTGTGTACAAGCTCAAAATTTTCGTACTCTTTGGTGTTTAAACTAAAGGGTGTCTGAGCATGTCTGAGAGATTTATAAACCGGGCACGTGCTCACCGTTGATCACCACTGATCACCTGACCGTTGGAAACCACCCGGCCAATATGGTCGAATCGTGATTTGTTGGGTGCCAGTTTACCGAATTAAGGCTATCCGCTGACGATCACAGTGAAAGTGAAGATAATTTATGCGCAAGTCTCACTGTACCGCAAATAAGATTCGCGAATTCATTCTGAAGAGGCGCCCTTCCCCGCCCCCCCGAGGGATAAGACTAAAAAGAGTCAAATCTATAATGTAAGATGCCTTGTGCAGAGACATACTCCTGTGATGTCATGCAGAACTTTTTCGGAACTGACATTCCGAAAAGTTCAAAGGGTCACGTCACATGGATCGGAAAGCTTTGAAAATGCAGAACAGTCGTTATGCCAAAGAGAATTATGTGGTATCGTGATACTGATGAATACATTTCAGTGGATATCAGTGGGGTGATAAAAAATCGGAAAAAGTGGTATATAGTAAGTGGGATATAATGTAGAGTGGGATAGGATAAAACAGTACCTAAATGAGATTGGTTTCGCTCCACTTAGTAGGTAATAAAAGGAAGAATCCGGAAATTAAATGGGATTGTGATATCCAATTGTCAGGCTAGCGTGAAGTTACTAACCAGTTGTTTTTGCTTGAGTAAAGGGGGTCCGAAGGGGGGTCGCTTCAGCAATATTCAGGATCTGGCCGTGCTTAGATGTAAAAGTAACTTTAAACGATTACAAAGGTGTTAACCGGCATCCCCTGTTCCTTGGGCATTTCGTTATCGCACTCCTGGGCTGCCACTACCTGATTTCCTTAGCCAGTTTGGGATTTGTTCGGTACTGCGAATCCTGAGGTGCCTCATGTATGCGGATCCGCGATCACAAGCAAACTGATAAAGGACGTCGACTATGGCGAGCAGCGGCAGCGGATCTTTCACTAAAGTAGTTGGCATACGCGTGGTCCCATCAATGAAAATGAGTTTGGTCACATTTAGGGTCTCCAACGGGACTTTCCGTCGCAACGTCGTAACTTGTCATAACTATATGTTATTGAATAGAAACCGAACGTTTGTTCTACATTATCTGAGTAGATGGTAGAAGCTATCCAATGGGAGTCCTAAGTCTGCTATGTTTTGTGTAGCTCGTCAATGAAGATATTAGCAAAGAGTGATTTTACACCAGAATTATTGTCTGCTTTTGGGGGTCCTTCACAAAATCAAATGTGCGTTTCAAACTATGTGTATCCAGCTGGGTTCTTACTGGCCCAAGCTTTTTAACTAGCCAATGGGTAAGTTTGTGATAAGGGGACCTTCACATGAAGATGATTGGACGGAGCGGCACAGTAGGTTTACGGATCTTATGTAAATAGGCCGTTTTGGCGTAAGCTGTTATTATCATTGGGTTCCTGTTGATGTACATTTTTCAGTTCTTGAATGATATCAGACTGTGTGGTGCCGATAATAAATTTTGGTCTATTCAATAACCCTGCATCATCACGCTTGCATCATGATCCACGCGATTGGCGAGGGCCGTACGTGAACGTTTGTCTGGTGGAAGGACCAAGAGATGCAGAATTTCAGATTGTGTTTGTTTATTGACTAGAGAGGATTGTCTAATAGGTGTTGTACCCTCGTCTTGATGGGTCAACCGGCTTAACTTTGAATCACACAGCGGTGTCTGGTAATCTATACATTTACCATATTACATTAGCCGGGGAATTCTGTGTGTGTATTTGTCTGACTTTTATGTAGTGATTCACTGGGTTCACTGTGTTTCTGCCCTCTTTACTACCCAAACGATTTGGACTCAAGTTCTTCCGTGATTATCTGCTTGCTTCATTTTGTGAAATCGGTGTGGATAAGAACAGCGCCCTTTTATTAGAAACCTATTTTCCAATCAGTTTGCGTTCGATACGCACCCAACATAGTTCTGAGTGATAATATAGAGAGAACCTTCATTCATTTGTTTACTGACAAATGCGCTAAAACCCCATTACGGTTATTGCGTTTGACCGACTCAACTAAAATTCCCCTGTGGTTTTTCAAAATTCAGAGTGCTACCGAACCCAACGGTAATGGGGTTCATAATATTCGTAGAGGTTTCGACTTTCTAACCGACCTACTACTTAGCGGCTATGCATAAAGTGTGAGGGGGATACTTCAGTAAGATGATGTTTTCGTACTTTCCCTTGCTATAACCAGATGCGGCAGTAATCGCTACCATTTTTCGTTCTCACTCCCACGTGTTTACGTTAGCTGCTGAAGAGGTTATGAAAAGAAAATCGTATTCTCGTGAGATGGTAACAAGGCGACCAGAGAACTTAACCAGCGAATTCTCACTAAACGACCCGAATAATAATTGTCTACACGTAACCTCGCAAGTTTACGGAGCTGTCTTTCTGCCTGGTCAATAACCGAAATCTAGGTGTTAAAGTGAATGATCCACTACCCATCTAATCCTTTCCACCGTTTATTCTACCTCATATAGCTGCTTAAGCAGGCGGGCCGATAAACAGTAGTCTTCATCTGGATGTTTCGAATTTCACTGCCATAGTTTCCACTGAATTATGGTCTTCATGGATAGAGGCTAATCGCAACAGTTCTGTGCGATATAAGGGTGACAGCCTGACGTATCGCATTCACGATTCGTGCTTTCTCACCGACCTGGACGTAGTCGGTTATCATTGTTAAGGTGTAGTTGGATACGGTAACCTTGGTCCACCAACAGGACTAGGTTGCTTGCTTGAATCGTTTTGTGTCAGCAGTTATCTTCAACTCGAACACCTTTATTTATTATTCCCTTCGGCAGAATTCCATATGCAGTCGAGAACTACGCGAATTATCTAACCCGGGAGCCAGTGGATCAATCTTCTACATCACTCAAGATGATGAGTTCATCATCAAAACCGTGCAGCACCGGGAAGGCGAATTTTTACGCGCTCTTCTTCCAAGTTACTTTATGAATTTATGGCAACATCCCCCGACTCTTTTGCCCAAATTTCACGGATTTTACTGCTATCAGGCAAGTAGATGGTTACAGTGTTTCTTGGCTATCCTTCATCTCTTCCTTACCCCAAGTCCATCACGGTATGTTTTTATCCAGACTGAGAATATCTATCATGTTGTTGTGGCTTGCTGAATGGTCGTGCATCTCTCTGTCGGTCCTTGGCTTCCTACCACGCCCACTATGGTATATCAAAAGGCACGGTAGCTTCAGACGGCCCTTTATGGAGACGAAAGAGAATTATTACGACCGTATTTATAGGGTCATCAAAGTCTTGCTAGAATCTCCGTGTGGAGGCGAGAAGCGTCGAGCTAAAAATGCTCGATCCAGATTGGCTGACATTCTGACCAATCAGGGCATGCCTTCGTTTGGTCTGTCCAGTTGACGTGATGTTCGGTTATTAACGGCCATTGTCCTCCCGATACATGTGGTCAGTTAACTGTGCTGTGAGTGAAATAAAAGGCTTTTAGACCTCCATGGAATTGGTAACTGGTTCTGGATTATATGGACAACATATTTTATTTAACAGGCCGACGTTTGCCACGAAGGTTCCTATCCTATCAAAAAGTTGACGCCATAAGATAGTGGAATGCATATGCTCGTTCTCCGTATCTTTTTAAGGATCGACTGTTCGGTCTGCATGCCAGCCGTCTAGTTTCAATTATCCAAACTCGGTGTTAGCTCGATGCTCCCTGATCGTTATTTTCGAACGTTGGATACCTCCTTCTTTCCTTCTTATTCGTCTCGATGGTTGTGGTGAATCCGCAAGCTCCTGTAGTTAGACTCAAAACGGTTATCTTTGTTGTTCACTGTAACAGAAAGCCTTCCATCACCGGGAAGTGTGAATAGTACCGGCTGTCTCAAGCCAACCAGCAATACCAAATTGAAATTCATTTTTCTGGATGCAGGAAATGAATAACTGCTGGCAGACTGTCTAGCTATGATAGCCGGTTGTCGCGCTCGCTCGCTCCCTCCCAGATGCTTGACCTTATACTTCTACCGCACTTATGTATTTGACTTCAATGTCAGTAACTAGAATGTGATTCGCGTCATCTAGCCCACGAAATTTCGCAACTGACACCAAGATAACTTACGGTATGCAGAACCCCAAAGAAGCTGTCACTGAGCGCAGTGTGTGGCCCAAGCAGGATTGTGCTTCCACACAGGAATGCAATATTTATACCTAAAACACATTCACAGAGCACAATGATCAATTCATAGCCATCCGTTATCCCCTTTCGAGAATCGTCTTCATTACTAAGTTTATATCGAAAAGTCACTAGGTTTTATGTGACCAATGACCGGTATTCAGAGCAGGTTCACTCCTACTGATAAAAAGGGTTTTGAATGGACAGACGCAAGGTTGAAATTCGTCTGGCTCTTTGAAAATACACAGTGTAACGGTAATCAGTCTTGGTTCCATGCAGTGTGGCTGCCACAGCAAAGGAGTCTTTCGTCGAAATTTGTAGACCATCGACCAAGTGTATGGGAAGAATTGCTTTCAGTCCGAGCTTCAGTATTACTTTTTCTCACTCAGTATGCTTCCCAAAATGAACACATTCAAACCGCTTCTATTTGGCATAACTCGCAAAGAAGATAAAGTGTTTGAAAACCAATTTTGTAGGTCATTCGGGTCCTGTGGGTCTTCAAGTTGCGCGTCCACATTCCTTGCTGCTATTGATCTTAGGAGTTCTTAATTCGTTGACATTGAGCTTGTTGAATACTATCAGTGGGAGTTTGTCGATCCGTGCCACTTTTGGAGGGCAGTGTAGTGCACTCGTGATCGATGAGGGTGCTTCTTCTCCATACCTTTGGGGATCGGCTGCTAGGTTTGTACCTAGTTCCAATTAACTAGTGCGAGCACTGATGATGTTCCCTCAATTGCTAACGAAACGTTTGCAAGCTAATTGCCCAAGCTGGGCAAACGGATCAACTGCCACCTGATCAACTACCACTGTGTTTTACGTTCTTGCGTTCTTGCTTTAACTTGTATAGTTCGACGGGTGACGCCATAATCGGGCTGGCCGATTTCGTAAGTATAGTCGGAATATAGTGTATGTATCACAGGGCACGTTGTCCTGGTGTTGTTTTCAAATCAAAACGCCCTGACACCTTCAAGTGTGGATGCCATGCAAATCATTGTCGCTAAGTTTGGCATCACACTGGCTTGAATCACCGTCATCTAACGGTTTTAGTTCGTTAGCGGTTAATCTCACCTGCGCTAACGATGGAGACCTTTTGTCACTTGCCAGTGACAGTTTTCCGAGTCTTTTTTGGTGCGACTCACGTTGTCTTATTGTTGCGTGAATCATCTGAGTGGTTCGTCATCATGGCCGGTGCGTGTACAATACATCATCTCTACTTGGAACCCGATGACATCGGGCACTTGCGATTTTATCAGTGTCATTACCGAGAAGGAGTAACTTGCCCATGCTTACTTGATTTTACTTTGGTTGACTATTATGGGAGGATGGCTGAACTTTGCAGCTGTTTTACTCTACTGTAGGCGCTTCGTGTAGGTTGTCACAGCCTCGTTTTCCATCGGTTGGCATCGTACTCAAACTCAACAAGAAACTAAAACCTTACATCTGATTACGCCGTATTGGGTTGGGTCCTCAGTTAAGCCTCACAACCGCAGAGCTCACCTTAGCCCATAGACTTGGACTGAAAGGCTTCCTCATTCGCTCCTCGTCTGACTTGCAAGCAGCGTTGCTTGGTGTGTACAGTTAGTTTTGTGTGACCGTTATTCTCCTATCCTTCTGCAAGCTTTCCGGTTAGTTCACACCAAAGGTGGAAACACTGTGGCTAACTTTAGCCCTTGTTACAGCTCATAGGCAGTACTTCAGCCCTGTTGACTTTTGAACTTCGAGCCTCCTTGGGAGGCGAATGCCTGACCACTACTCCATGAACGCGCACTAGACACCAGCTTGCTCAGGTCGGTGCGAGGACAGCCGAGATGAACCGCGGAATTTTGTAATCACTAACTCGCTTCCCAGCCTCTTGAGCTTATCGTCAAGTATAAGCCGGGTGGTGTCCGTAAACGGGTCTTTATGCTTCTTAGCTGCTATCGATCTACGTTAGCACCAGTGGGTCATACACGATAGCAGCATTTCGAAGACTACACTGTGTGTCAAATGAATCAGCCGCTGTTTCTAGGCCACTTCGTACCAGTTGCTGGCTGGGACAGGTAGACCGCAGCTTGGTTCGCGAGGTTTTGCGGAAACGACTCTTGGAGATGCAATTGGTGACTGACCGTTGACTCGGTGTAACCAGAATGCGACCCCCACTCTTGTTGACGACCAGCTTGACGAACAACGCCTCAGGGTGCTCTGCAGTGGTCTTTTGTATGAGTAACAATGCTTCGGAATCGGAATGTTCACATTCCACCGTTCTTTTTACCAAACTTCTCGACTTAAACGTTCACATAGTTGATCACTGAACTGGTGAGTACTTCTTTTGCACTATTTCCTCTTTGGGACCGTGAGTGTAACAAAAACGAAAGTCGCGTTTCATCGGGTCCTGTTCGCCTTTCATCTGTCTTAGTATTGTAACCGTGAACTCTGTACAAGTATGCGTTGGTCCAGATTGTCACGGGTTTTGAATGCTGATGGTATAAGATAAGGTAGGTCCGTAAATTGATATAGAAAATATCGGAAAAGTAGTGCATTGGGTAACGGGAACTTATCTCACTGATGATTTTTATCTACAGTTAGGTGGGTTTCTCCCACATTAACCTCGCAGACGGTATGAACCAAAACGGTTATCCAGGTATTATTCACCCCGCGCCTGCTCCCGGTCAGAGCAAGCCTCAGTGAATAAGATGCGATGAGACAAACGATCTGGAGTATGACTAAACCAGCTTAACTGAATTCTCCTCTCTACCCTCAGGCTGTTTGCGGACAGTTCATAGGCTAATTGAAAAGCGATAGCAAACAATTGGTGGTTAGAAGTAAATGAGTCGATTCCAGCTGTCCGTAGTTGAATCCTTCCTGAACTAATAGTCTGGCATCACTCGGTTGCTGTATGCTACCCTAATCTTAGTCTGGTGATCTTGAACACCCCCCCATTCACTCCTATCTTGCTTTTCTTTCACAATGCAGACATCTAGAAAGAACATTCGTTTCGTTGTTATGAACAACCTCCTCCCTTCTTCGGTAAAGATACACGAAAAATACGACTTAAAAGGATCCACACACAAACGGCGAGCCAGCGCAAAAGAACTGGCCAAAAGTTCGCCAACTTTGAAAGATCTGGACTTTATGTAAGTTTTCTTCCCTCATCCAGAATCATTTATTCTCCTATACGTTTGTTTGGAGTTATTTGGATCTTTTCTGCCTCCATGCTGTCTTGTTATTCTTAGTTTTCTGACAGTGAAGGAACCAGTAGAATGGTGACCATTGAGCTGATCATATGGTTCGTGAAATAAGGCCTACTGTTGAGTGGTCGCAGCTTGCAAATTTCTCATAACCTACTCTACTTCTTGAGATGATGGTGATAAGTTGTCTAAATAAAAACCGAAAATTTGGGAGGACGTTGTTCGCATGCGTACATTGAATGCGGGGAACGTGGAATTTCTGTTTGGTACTGATGAACACTTGAAAATTGCACGAATCGGTTTAGTTGAACCGTTTATCGAACCGTGTATTGTGTCGACACGACTGAGCCATTTATATCTCGACAAGCCGGTTAACCATTGAAGAGTCGAGCTAATAATAACAAGTAACATTCACTGGTCGCACTCAAAAATGCCGGTGGTTTTGAGAACCTGGAGCTGGATTCAACATTTGCACTGTAGGTCTCGACTGAGGAATGTTTGGTCAATCTGACAACATGTAGATCTAGCGGTAAAATTCTGGAGTTCATAGACAATACTGCTGTGTCGAATCTGGAGTCATTCGCACGGCCCTTTCGTTCGTCAGCGTGTCCGAACGTGTCGGGCCATCCGATGTGGCTTGATTCAGCACACAGGGGAAGATTAAGCACGGTCCTTAACAGGTGTCTCACCCGAATTTCATATATCGCCGTTTTCATACTCTCTCACACGCAGTTAGCTTGACGCGATGCAAACTGACCAGTTCTGGATGACGTTTTTACTTCCTGCAAGTTATTGTCTCGCGCCGTTTGAGTAAAAAAAATGTACTTTGGAGTTTCCGGCCTTCTTCACTGTGAATGAAGTACGGAATGGACAGACCTTCTCCAGCGGTGGAAAATCGATCCTTCCTCCTCAGTAATAGCCTTCCTTTCTCACTAGGACGGTTTTGTTTAACTCGGATGGATTATCTATCCTCGGGGAGGCGACGGGTGGGGAATCCCTTTTTTGATGTATTTCCATCTTGCAGTTTTTTTCCCTTTTGCTCAATGCTTCGAAATATCCATCGATCTTTTCCGCTTGATGTTATGCTGGCTTGTTGATTATTTGCTCCGTGGTTTCCATAGTTGCGATGTCATTGTTTATCAAACTGAGCTCGCATTTGATCCCTTGTATTCATGTTTTATTCATGTGGTAATGCAAGTGTTTATCGAAGCTGACAGTTGGGTAGATATTTAAATGTGCCACCTGCGCAAGTTATGAACCTAACCTTGCGGCCCGCTCTAGAGGAATACTTGATGCAGCTAACACTGGAGGAGGTTTCACTTTGCGTTTTTTCGGCAGGCTAACTGCTGTATAGGGAACACTTATTGTTCGGCCCTACAGAGTGTTCTATTAAGTGCAGTGGATAACCTTAGCCCTTGAATTATGATAAGTGAAAACATCGTTTCCCAACCCAACAAGGCTGTATTGTTAGATAAATCTGAATATCTGAGAAAGCCGCAGACCATATCACTACCTGATTCCGAAAATTGACGGGTGACAAAGAAGACAATACACACGACTTTGGTTTTTGATAGGAGACTTAACTGAATCCAGCTGAATTTCGTTTATGATGGCCCGGCTTTCGAAGATTTTTCAGCAACCTTATGAGTAGTGTGTTCATCTAGACAATAAACACTCTACTTTCCCTAAAATAAGGCGCACATACCGTTGCCTCAGAGTGAGAGCGAGTCTGACAGCAATCCAGAGATGACATGGTCTAATTAAACACGAAGCTGGACCCTGGACCATAATAGACGTGGTAAATTTACGGCACCATGCACTGAAGAAACGGCTGTGTACTCTTTTGGCGCCAGTTAAAAAACGCTGGTCAAAATGCAGTGTGCATAGCACAACTGTGAGCTCCCAGAGTACACCAGGTCGGGGGCTATTTTCATAGGTCGATTTATGCTTCCCTATGGGAGGCCAAAGATTACACGTGTAATTGCCTGGAAGAGGTTGATAGCGGGATTCCTTCACAAGAAGTTTTTCAGCTGTCGTACGCATCCAAACTGAACGTGCAGTTCAAACTCGATGGATAGTCGTACCGCCAGACCGATAATGTCGGCATGGGGGCCCCACTACTGTGTTTGTGGCCACACTGGGAAGTAGTTGACTAAAGTCCAATCTAAACTGTTACTACCTCTGTTTTTTGGTGAACGACTAGGTCCTATGGACATTTTGGTAGTTTTTAATGCAACACTCGATAACGTATAGTTTATATTGGATCCTCAGGTCAGTTAGCGTCCCTAGATGTCCAACGGTCGTATGGATCGATCAAATTTTATTTTTTCCAGAACGAAATCCTGGACAACCGATGCATGCATTTTAAAGTTTTCGTGCCACTGCAACAGAAACCTTATTTGATGACATATCTGATGCGTCGAATGAATATAATGTGCAACAAGTGCACAAAAGTCAAGTAATTACGGTTCCTACAAAGTGTCTTAAAGACCGCGTTCCGGCATGACTATCAGACTAACCAATATAGCCTAAAGTGAAGCGATGATGATCACTGGCTGCTTACATTTACATGATCGTATTCTAAAGATGACAGAGTGAAATCTCCCCGCTTCACTTGATGGAACTATCTTTGCAGCCAAACTCAGTATTATTTGCTTTCACAGCAGCGTCTTACCTCTCCCCACCCATTCTGTGTTTATTCCGCTTGCTGTTGTGGAATGACTAGTAAAACGTGTCCGTGAACACTCTCTTGGCTGGCTTGAAAGTGGTGGTGACATTTCTGTCTCCAGCGCAGTAGTAGCACATTTCTCCCAATCCAACCACTGCATACAGGTAGCGGAATTGCTTCGACCGATCTACCCCGGAACCAGGCAAGGACAAACAAGGCCAGGATCTTGGCAACCGCAGAGGCAGTTGCCATTAGCTTGTTCGTGACTCACCGTCTGCGCAGCAACTGAATCGACTTCTAATCACCACCACTAACAGTTACTTCAATTCTAGTGTCCTCACTCACATCGAGGAGAAGGTTAGTAGCTCAGATGCTTCACGCCGCTCCGCTTCGCTGCACTGTTGCCATCTGGAATGATGATGGATAATAGGACCACAAAGAGTCTCACTCTGTCGTCGCAAGTTTTTTAACCTGCGGCTGCTGTTGGGCTCAAGACTGATCAGCTAGCTCTCTCGTAATGTGTCCACACAGAAGGCATGTTCAACTGTGCTCCGGCAGTTGCTATACCTCAGAAACAAAGTGAATGGGATAGCTTGTGGTAGTCATCTATTTTGGTCTGTCTCGCCAGCTGCAACCCTCGTTGACGACCTGAAACTCCGCAAGTATTGTCGTCATTTTCAGCTTTCATTTTCAATGGTACTAACTCTGAACCCCTAAGGAAGTTTTCAGTATCATGATCACAAGTTTGACCTTCATCCAACTGTTGTCTTGGTCTGTTCGTGTGACTGATACCCGTTGCCCCCCCCCCCACACCAGCCTTGTTTTATTCTTCATTGGTGTCACTGTTTTGCGGCACAGCGATTGCCAATCCACTGATACTAACCATTTATCAGAGAGCAGCTTCGGTCTCTGATACTAGACTATACAATTCAGTTGCACGTCCATAAAACACCCTACTCTACCTGATAGCTAACGTTCATCACGCTGATTTGTGTAAGGAGCGACGTCAGAAAATCCGGCTAAGTGATTTTTCTCTCTGAGTAATTTGTTACTCTAGGTCAGCGGTTTATCAGGACAAGGTAACCCCTAACTCACAAGTAACAAAAAACTACTTAGCTGAGAGTCCTACATACATGCAATGAAAAAATAATCACATACTGTAGTTTCTTTCACCACATCTTACTTCAGCCTACGGCAGGTCGTAACAACTGTTTTTTTAACTATGTGAAGATGTGGAGTACGGATGAAGGTCAGGGACTGATACAAATTAGCAAAACCGTACACAAATTTGCAATCGCTTATCGGTGCAAATGCTAGATTTTCACTCTTTAGGATCTTCAACTAGTGAGACGGAGGAAATGCGAAAACGTATTATTATTTTGCGGTTCGACGAGAAAACGGATAAGAGGTCTATTTGGGCAACATAGTTTGATGATGAGAAATGAAGGTCTTCAAGAGGAGAGGTCGATGAACAGACTTGGGGACTGGGATAGGAGACAATCTATGCGAGCTCCTTGCCGTAGGGCAACGATTGTCAGTAATCTCGAATGTGACGGTTAACAGTTATTTACACGCGGAAGGATCCCTTCACAAGAAATGCACTCATTTGCAAATCAATTTGGTTTTGCGAGAGACTCACCTGGAACCCAGCTGAATCTCTCGTTTGTGATGTTTCCATGCAGCTGAATGTGCTGCACCAGGCTGCCTCATGTTTCAGTTGCTACGAGGCTGCCTGGTGTAGCACATTCAGTTGCATGGAAACATCACAAACGAGAGATTCAGCTGGGTTCCAGGTGACTCTCTCGCAAAACCAAGGGTCCCTTCACAACTTGTGTCAGTAGTATGTGCACCGTCACAATAGGCATAATAACGATTGATTAGTGCGAGTGGTGCTAAACATTAGTAAAGAGGAGTGGAATAGAGCTGGTTAACCAAATGACTTGCGGTAGCGGGACAAGTGACATTTTGAGCTACATTGAATAGGAGGGACACAACACGAGACGTAACAACATAAACCCTCAGCTGATCCGACCCATGGCTTGTAAGCTAGGACGAAATAGATTGCTTCCGGGAGTAGTCTAGATTACAAGTTTTTGGCGATTCGTCGGAATGCCTCCCAAACTAGGGAAGGTAATGATGAACGTCAGTGAATTGCACCAGGATTGATAAAGAATACTAAACGAATCCTAGTGAACGACTGCCCGAAACTGCTTCCCATAAAGACGTAGCAGGTAGTCGTTGAACAAAGAGTCCCAGCATAAAGGAGTGAGATGGTGAAGGTGACACTACAGCAAATCGTGCTGGTAATGAAAGAGAATAGCGACTTGGTTAGTAGGACGAAAAACTGCACGAACCCACGTGAGCCTTCTGCTGTTGATAGCTGATCACTGAAAACCACTCCGTCCAACGAACATGGATTACGTAGTCCAGTCGGAGTCTGCAAGAATATTGGCACGTCAATACATGTTTGAGGCTTTCGGAAAATACAACAACGCCAGTTCTCTTTCGCCAACAGACCGCATTTTACTCTAGCTTTTTCAGGCGTTTGTTCACAACAATGAGTTTGAAAACTTCGGGTAAACTTAGGCGATTGATGCGGGACAGCAGTTAGCCTTGCCAGAACAGAAATCACGTTCAGAGATCTTGAATGAGAGAAATTTCCATGGGTTGGGTATTTATCCGTCTTCAGAGTCAGACTGAAAACGCAGTAAGTTTTATCACAATTTTGGTACAAGATAGAAGGTATGCCATTCGGACTGGGAGATTCGGGGTCACCAAGTTATGTAAGTTTGGTTATGTAAGTTTGGATTTAGAGCAAATACATATCTTTAAGGCATATATGGGCAATCTGCAAGTATTTTAGACCTCGCGCTTTCTTCGAGTGGCATGGTAACACCGTAACCGAAAGGTAACCGTAACACCGAAAGGGTGTTACGGTTGAACGATTAGTACTATCGTGTAGCTAATCAGTGCCAATGTTGAAAAGTACATTCAGCTTTCTCGTGGAGGGATCATGCGTTAACGATTAGAGTTAACAGTGGAAAGTTGAATTCCGAAATTTGAGACCCCTGATGAGTACATTGGTTGCCTAATCAACTTTGTAGTTAATGGTTTTTTTATTTTTCTGCTTCATGTCGGTACAGTTAAGGGCGTTTCGGTCACTTTTGTATTCATTCAATTCCGCGGTGAAGTATATGGTTGGTCAGGAACTCTTATCAGGCGCCATGTAGTCACCAACAACGGAAGAATTGATCCAAATGAGGATAACAGGTCCATCTTCCAGTTGTCCCACTCGCCAGTAACATTCCTTGTTGCCTGAATGCCGTCAGACAGGCGTCTGTTGGCGCATTTGTTGCTCTTTTAAACCCTAAATTACTTGATTGGGATAATCCTTCTACATCAAGATCTGGTGTGTATTTGCGAGTGTTGATTTCATCAAGTATCTAACTACACATCATCCTAGAGTATATATATATATATATATATATATACTGTAAAGTTGAATTATTCCGGTGAATCACAAAGTGCATCTGTGGTCTGTGATTATTTGTCCTCCTCTGCCTATTTATCTAACACAATGCTACCATGAACAATGCTTTCAAATTGCCACATTGAATAAGTTTTATTTTCCGAACTGTCTGGTTATCATCTTTGTTCTCCGCACACATTGAATATTTGTTTGTCCACATTCAACGCCTATGCAGAGAGAGGCATCCCGATGGAATTTGGCTCGAGGCTGAAACCTACGATGCCCTGATGCGAACCATCGAACAGGACTGTCTGGTAGGTTTAGACTTTGTCCTCTTGTGCTAGCTAGAGAGCAGTTGTTGTTGTATTCTTATAAACATGGTTGTTTTCATTCAGTTTAAACTGTTCTCCCCTGAGCATTTGAATCTATAATACGCGGGTGTGCTGTGCAAAGTAAGCGACTTGTGGAAAATATTGTTACGAGGTGCTTCGGTGCTGAGATTGGAGTTACTTTGCAGTTGTGTGCTCATCTGGCAAACAAGCGACCGGGCTTTATAGGGGGTTAACCAAACAGAATAGTTCTACACAGTCAGGTCTGGTGGTCAGGTCTCCAATGAAATATTTCACTGAAGCTGTCTGTTATCAACGCTTCCCGTGTAGTGAAAGACAGATGATCAAGTGGTTCCACTTACCCAAAAGTGAATTTGTGGCTCTCGTCTTGGAGGAATCACCCATTAATATAATGGCTTATCCCACGTATAAAACAACCTGTTCCGGTGACCTCCTGGAAACAATGAATTCACTCTTGGGACATTTTGTCGTACACCGGTGTCTGAAACTCTATGAATTTTACTCGAGCCGGTTGCCTTGCATTTGAACACGCCTCTTCTCGATTTGACACGCCGTCCTCTGAAAGAATACCCTCTTGGTTGAAGTATGCCTAGAATCACGTTCAATGACTTGATGGTGGGGAAATTCAACTGTGTTACCTTCACATTTGGCTCACTATGGCGTGTGTTTCAGCGGCATCTCGTCTTGGCCCAAATATAAATATTCCTAAAACGCTTGTCTTTTATCAGCGTTCACCGGGAATTCGGTATGATACACTAATTATTCTTATACATGGTCGTGATATTGTGAACTGTAAGGATTTCCGCTATCCTACCAGTACTCCATCCACAGATCCGACACCTGATAACGAAATACATACACGACCATCCTACAAAGGCTCCTCTCATGCGCACCGCGTGCGTTGGCTGGATGGGTTCAAGTAGATTATACGGCTGATGGAAACTCGGGGACTGTGGTTATCTGATTAGCTCAAAGGAAGACGAAACCGGTCGTGGGCTGCCGAAACGTTTGTTTGATTATCGTTCCACAGCCCAAGCTGACTACTGGGTAGCACCAGCCAACCACAGGTGTCTGCTTTCGATACGTCTTGTTGGTGGTTCAGGACACTAGGTCATTTTTTGTACACACTGTGTGTCTGTACTTATCAGTCGTCTCCGTGCGATTTGGCAATTATTGACTACTAGTCTGGCACGCTGATGACTTTATCAGTGCCCTCTCGTTTTTTATGCCCTCGGGCTTACACCGGCTACAGAGTGTTCAGTTGATTGCCCATGTGGCTCAGCACAAACCGTATGTGTCACCACCTATGGTGCGCAAAGGTTCATCGGCGTAGTCCGATGTGACAGGCAATTCCGGACTAGTATGCCAGTCCACTGCCGGGTATTCGATAGGCGCCACTGTGGCCGAGCCGTTTATCAGACATCCGTAGGAAACCTAAAAGCCCCCCAATCGCACCAGGCTGGCGCCCTTGTGCGTAACGCTTGCAAAATCCTCGACCCTAGTGAACCGTAGACTCTCCCACTCACCGGTCAGTGAACTACCTGAGACAGCGAAACTGTCGTCGCTGAATTTTACTCAAGATCTCGGGACAACCCGTCGTCATTTATTTACAGCTTTGCGATCATGCATACAGGATTGCTGTGCAAATGCCGCAAACAAGGCGCACTATTGTAGCAGATTGTGACAGTGATCACGAGACGTACATTCGCGGTAAATCCGTGTTCCTGAGGCTTTCCTTCGTTTGCGTTAGCAGTCTCAACTTCTTTTCATTTGGCATTATGCATATTGGAACCTAGTATTGATCACCTAATGTTACAATGCGCACGCGGCATAACCACGCTTTCTTATTCAGTCAAACTGTGAAAATGGCGCCGCCAAGCCGATACGTGCTTGCCATAACCACCACGTATCATGCGCTTGTTAGCATGATAAAAAGGCTAGTTATCGAAGTCTGTTTATGTTGTTGCAACACTCAAAAACGTAGTGTTGCAAACCCTTGTCGCTGGGTTGAACAAGAGTGACCGCAATCGATCGATCGTGTCTTCACTTGTGTTTTGCCCATGCTCCGAGCTTGATGGTGTTACATAAACCCAATTACAGAGTAAGACGGATGCACATTGCAAAAATCCTTCATAGCGTTGGGCTCCCATTTTCACTTGTTCGATGTTGTCACCACAAGGACCGCCCAAAGGTTCTGTGAAAATATAGCGATAACTGGTCATATTTTGGTCAAAGCATTTAGTCCCTGGCTACTTCGAATCAAGGTTGCTAATTAATCTTCACAGTTGAAAAACAATGGCTATACTATTTCGAAAGCGGGTGATATTCTCCATATTATTCATAATCTTGATGCTTGGTACACGGGATCTTCAATTTAAATGTCAAAGTTTGTCGGCCTGATCGGTGCGCTTTTGCACCCGCACACCCCGACGGAGATGAGTGAAATTTGGTGCACATTAGAAACGCTTCAGGATAAGAATCCATAGAGTACTTCTCATCCCAGTCAAATAGTCCCAAACATGTCAGTATGGAAACATAGTTTAGGTGGAAAGCGATACCGCGGTCATCAAAGTGTCATGAAGATTCAGGCGCTTGATACTGCAAAAAAAGAACATCCGAACATTTTAACACTGGTTATAGTTCGCTCAGCACCACAAGCTGTGCCATTTGGGGACACATTTTTAATTCACGGTGTGTGGACGAGGAAACTGGACCTCAGTGTGGTGGGGGATGGCGGTTTGTGTGCCTCCGTGACCCATTGAGCTATACTGGATGGTGTCCACCCGACGCTCACAAAGTCCCATACCAGGTTGGTCAATGGTTAGAGGTGTGACCAACACAGTCCCCTGGCCCTCCAAGTTGGAGGTTGAAACATGCGTGGTTACTTGTTCCCTAAAAACTGGAATGTACTGGCGTTCCCCGCGAAATACTGCATCATTGCGATCAGGCTTTTGAGGCAAGGGCTTTGGTTGAGGACCCTGACCGTCCTCTTGTTTAGATATGGGTTCCCTGGCGGTATCCCAGCCGATGTACAACCATGAATTGCCCACGTACGAATAAGCTCATGCCACCTCGGCCGTTGCGCGGTGCCATCAGCCGGGTCGCTTTACTTGCTGCATACAGCAGGGCGGGTAACCGAATACAGGTTACTGCTGACGCCTCCCTTCTTTCTCTTTCACATACTTTTTCTCCCCTCTACCTCACCCCAATACTACCTCACTACTCCTAGGTTTATCAGTTATGACTGACCACCCCATTCCTTTCGCATCGGTTTTGGCCGCAATATCTGCTCATCTTCCCGCTCCGACAGCCTCAGGCATCTCAAAATCTTCAAGCATCGAAGCAAGAAGAACAACAAACTGCTCTTGCTCCCACACTGGACTCGCTTGGCATTCATGTGTGGTGTATCAGGAACAAGAATTCAAGATGCAAACACAGTGGTTGAGCTAACCATCCCATCACTCTCCACTTGCTTCCGGATGCGAACCTCTGGCAATCCAGAGGCTGCTGCAGCAGGATTTCCAAGTGTCGGTATCATCCTAAGTCACCGGAGGAAGAATCCTTGCTTGGCTGGATACCCGTTGATAGTCGCCTCTGTGCGGTTTGGCAACGTCTGTGGAGGAATCTCACAAGCTGGATGTTGGTCGTTTTTCGTTTGTCTTGTCTGCTTACGCTCCATTCGACTGTCTCTCAGAAACCATCAGGGGCAATTTTTATGGCGCCTTGAATTCCCTGTTGCGGCGAGCTAAAATCTCAGGTATCGTTATGGTTTTCAGGTATCTGAATCCATAAATTGGTAGCATTAGCACATTTGAGACTCAGTTAAGTGGTCGACATGGATTGGACTCGGTACGTACGAAAAGTGGCGAACGACTCCTCCAGGTGTGTGCTAGCCACAGGTCGTTTGTATGCAGTACTAACCGCCGAAACAACCGAGGTTGTCTCGCCGCTTAGTTTGAAAGCATACAGAGGGCTGTCGAAAAGCTTCCGTACATAAACTGGTGTACCGTTAAGGGTACCCACTCTCTCCATTCCTATTTGATTTTCATGTCGATGAAATAATGAAACGAAGGCTGGAAGGTGTTCGAAACCCTGGTGTTCAAATAGCAGCTGGCGATCTGGAATATGGAGACGACATCATTATCGTCTCCTAATAGGAGACGGTACAAGTGTTTTCGGGTGAACTGCCTAAAGTCATCTCGTCTTTTGGCGTGCGCTTTGCACTCCCAAAGTGCAAGGTCATTCTTATGGCCATGCAGTTACTGAACACGCCACTTACAATCCAAGGAGAGGCTCTCCAGGTTGTGGAGCATTTTACTTATCATGGAGGTCAATGCACAAATCTCTAGGGCTTGGGTCGCGTTTGCTAATTTGAGACATCTGTGGCATCAAAGCGGTATATCCCTGAATCTCAAAGGACTTATGTGTCAGGCTGCAATACGGATTGTTGTGTTTTATGTCTGTTTGAATTGGCCTGTTCGATCAGCGGAACTGAGACGCCTTCAGGTGTTCGACAACCGTCGTCTCACAATCACAGCTCGTGTAGGTTGGTGTCGGCAAATCCGTAACGAGGTAATTAAAAAGCGAGTGTTCGGTTGTGCAACGGGGACCTTCATCGAAGAATGTGTCGGTAACCAGAGGCTGTGTTGGTTATGCCATGTACTGCGTATGCCGAACCATCGTTTGCTGAAGAGTGCTATTTTCTATGCCCAATTCAAACTGGTAGAAGCAGAGTGACCAACCTTTGACCTGGCAGAGGGGTATGAAAAGGGTTACGAAAGGTCTGGGTGCTATCGGTGCGATTGGCCCTCTGGGATTCAGACCGCGTGATCCCCCGTGTGCCTGGTTGTTGACGCCGCAAGATGTGGCTAATTGATGTCAATGACGTTTTCCCTGTCAGTTTCCATCCAGATTGCTTAAATGAGTGTCCGGAGGTGTAGATACTTCGGAAAGATTGTGGTAGGCTAGCACTAAGTCCCTTCCCCGTCCACTTTTTTCTTTTCTCCATAATAAGGTTTTCAAATTGTGGGATACGGACGGATGTGGTCGAGGTTGTTGGTAGTATTAATGTCAGACTTGGATAACAAGGTCATAGTGATGAAAGAATCACGTGCTAGATGGAATCTGTTGCCACTTTATCAAGAGATACCTCAACGGTTAAGACGCGGTTCGTGGTTGGAATCCAACTGTCTCTAGGCTTCGGCAACCTGGCAGTATCTCAGCCCTCGTGCTTCCCTCGGGTGGCAAAGCAAATCACCGAAAATGTGTTACACCTTCACGGTTATTTTTGTTGTTTATCAAGAATCAGACGACGCAACCATCTTTCTCTTCGTACACGGAGCTGGCCTTCGTCGGTGAGTCACAAATCATGCAGTTAGCTTTGTGGATGAATTTATATGGTCGGTTGGTTTCCGAAACGCATCTGCGGGTCAGCAGTGGTTGATCCTCTGGACGCGTGCCCAGCGTAGGTAAACTGCATTGCGATTTGCACTATTCCAAATGTGGTACTATGTGCACGCTGTCGATGCCGATTTGAACGTGACGGAATAAAATTGGCGGACAAACACTTAAAGGCACCAGCACTTCTTTTACCTCAAGACGCTGACTTCATCCGTCAGTTTCTCCAAGTTTCAGCGACATATGCACTTCCTGCCAGATGAACTGACTGCTGAGGGATGGCGATTACCGTTCCATTTTTGTGCTAAGAACTGACAGTCAGGCGACAAACCAGTAGTCGGTTTTCTAGAGGTTTTGTCATCTCTTAGTATAACGATAAAGTCAGACAGGTGCTGAGTAGATATCAGGACAGACTTACCTTTGGCGTGTATGAGCTAGAAATAGGAGAAGTTGATCTAGGCGATTCAACAGCGCTTCCGTGGTGTATATATATGTACTCATTGTCATCACCGTCGTGGACAGTAATACACCATCAATAGACGCTTACCCGTTATACAACCATGGAGAGAGGAACCTTGTTAAAGGAGGAGCAGAAAGGAAGCAGTGGGAACTTATCACAAAAGCCGACCATAACCCAAAGCCCAAGTAAAATGTAAGATTTACGCATGGAAATGCCGATCGCAGTGCATCAGCTACACCTCTTGTGTCACTTTTAACGACTAAATGACATAGAGGAACTTTCAAATTTCCAATAGGTCATGTCACGTGAGTGGGTTGACCCAAATGGTTAAAACCATCAGAGTAAACGACCGAACACACGTGATAATTGTCGTCAATGATACGCGACAAAATATCGACCATAGATAGACTGTATATGATCGATAAGAAACTGAACGTAAAAAAAGGTACGCACAAAGAGCAATGAAATAGTAGTTTGATAAAATTTTGCGAGTAAATGAAATATTGTCTGATCTGGGAAGATAATGCAGTGTTAGTCAGAAGCTACTTTTTAACACATAAAAGAGGACTGCAACTTCCGTAATGCAAACCTTGCGGCTGTACTTTGATGTGTAGGGAGCTTTAAAAGTGGGTATTACTTTAATAGATCCTGACTGGCAGAGCTTGGATACTAGATCTGATTTCTGGAGATATTTTGAGGCTTGGTTGTGGATTCTGGCTCCAAAACACGCTAACGACTCCAGGACAGTTATACAGCATCTAGCGACCACAATTGTGCACTGAGATCCCTCACACGCCGGATAATCCATATCCTGAATAATAATCAAGAGCGCTTGTGGATCGCGAAGGTCCAGGAGATGGAAAACGCTTTCACCGCAAGAAACAGCCGCTCCCTATGGCCAAAACAAAACAAATTTTAACGAAAGGATTTTTGAAAAAGATGCAACGGCAGTTCGTTCACAAGATCACAGCCTTCGGTCATAGAGTGAACACTTCAAATGTAATTCAGCTGGACTACACTATCTGTGCAACAATCCCATTAACCTGGACGAAGCCTTGACACCAGCCCATCAGCAGCAGAAGCCCAGTCTAAGATATCACTGCTCCAACGTGGAAGAGAGCACCCGGCCGGATGTTCTGCACCCTGAACTCTTCAAAGAAAGTGGTGAGGCCTTGATGCACAGTCCGACTACAGAAGGTTTGGCCGAAAACATAACACCCCTGGACTGAGACGCTTCGGACGTGATTCCAATCTTTCAAAAACCATCGTGGCATGAGCCTTATAGCCTTATCATCCTGGATTCTCTCTTGCGTTATCCTGCACCGGTTGACGGGTTAACGAGAGACAAATTCGTGGGAGTCGACCTGGGTTTTGACGTAGTTGAGGGTGTGTTGACCATATCTTTACTTTGAGACACGTTCTTGAACACTGCCTCTCCGGACCCGAACTTGCTTTTCACCCCGTCTATCGTCAAAACCTATGGCGGTATTTGGTGCCCAAGAGCGTCTCTTGCAAATTTTTACTCCGTTATCGAAGCACCGTTCACTAACTCCTAAGGACGAGCACGGGCTTTTGACCGAGTCCAATGCGTCCACTGGTGTAAGCCAAGACTGCCTTCTAAAGTCCTCTTCAACTTTATTTTTGCTGTGCTGTTTCAAGGTTCTCTGCCTACTGAAACATCAGAAGTGCAAATGCTCCTGGCGCTTTCACCCACAGACGTTGATCTCCTGTGTTCAGCTGCTTTAGAGATTCAGTCCCTCTTAACTAACCTGAATTATTTCCCCGCATAGCTTGGTGTACGCTTCAAAGTGCTTCCACAAGACTGGGTTGGATTAAACCCAAACCTCATGCTTGCAGACTAACGAATCTGTTTATCTGGCTATAACCCCCTAGTTCCCCATTTCTCGGTGATGGATGTTCTGAAAGACTCCAGAATTTAACTGATGTTTCCTGACCCCATTTCAAATAACATGCAACACAGTTCTTCTTCGCTACACTCTCACATCGAGGAATTCCATGAAGATGTTTCCTTAAGAGTGAAGCGTGTACTTGGTGCGGAATTGGTAAACAGCTAAACAGTGTCTGAACTTTATAAAACTGTCAATTTAAAGGACATCTCTAATAAGTAACCGAATTCACGGCTCCCACCTGTTGCACATGGTTGAAGCATTCCTCCTGGGTAAGAAACCTCAGCTCAAAAACCGTTCTGAATGCAATGTATCCTACAGATTATTTTCCCGTAACGGAAATTACCCTTGGTAACAAAATCCTCCACTAATCGAGTCACTGCGAAGCTGTTTGTCTCTCGCCCAAGAAATCGAGGTTATGCGTCTTCGTGAACTATGACGCATCTGTTAGAAGATTGTTTAGGCATACATCACAAGCTGTTGTCAATTATGGTACTCAGTTCAAGAACTAGTAGAATGAAGGCCCAGCAGACAACAGCGTGACGGTTCACATAAGAAAAGGCCTCTCCTGGGAATCACATGAGACCAGTTATCGCATTGCGCAACATGAGAAAAAGTGTTTTTAAAATGTGTGTATAGACTTTTGGTGGCTAGCGAGTACGGATTCTGTAATGTTGCTTATTGCCTGCTTAGTTTCGGATCTGACCTGCAAGTTTGCAGTACCTCGATGCTTGTTGTTAGTGGTGTGGTCTGTTTTTGGTAGCTTAGTACACCTGTAAGAGACTTCCTCAACTATATCTTATTCTTTATCATGCTGATTCCGCTTCTCTTCTCTTGACTAACCCTCTACAGGTCTTGGAGTCTTTGGAAATCATGGACTACTCACTTCTGTTGGGAGTTCATAATTTGGACCAAGCGAAACGGGAACGAGTAGGTTTTTCTCATCCGCCTCTATTTGCACGTTTCTAACCCCTACGGAAACCTTTTTTGCCAAACTAGACTGTTTTCCGCAGTAGAAAAAGCGTACTAAACGAAAATTTCACACCAGCCCTTACCGCACAATCTGTTAATGCCGTTGTTTCTGAAGGAGTCATTTTAGCCATTTCTTTGAGACGCAGGATAGCTAAGGTTTATCTTTGTGACTTCATTAGGGATGAACTACTGCTATTCACCACTTACTGTTTAACGACTAACTGTTCTAAACCCTGAATTCAATTCATTCTCGATCGTAGTTGTTAGGTTTAATGTACAGGAGAAGCTCAGTTTTTATAGAGCGGCGGCGGCGATGAGATTGGGATACGACTACAAACTTTTTCGCTGTCTGTATCAGCCTCGACCGCCGTGGGTATGAATTGATCGATGGTCACATTCACCAACTGAACCAATAAAAGCGATTCGCCACTTGCTGCTCGTGCTCTGGACCTGACTGACGGATTACTAAATTCCTCCCACATTCAGCTCTTGTTTCCTTGAAAGTGCTCCATCCTCCCCTTCACACGTCCACGACACACAAACATTTTGAGACATATCATACAGATATGGATTCAGCCTATCCAGGAGCCTGGGTTTGCGTCTCTCTTTCACTCTCTCACTTCCTCTGTGTGCATTAGGTTGGCGGGATAATGGGACGTAGTTTCGAACCTGATGTCTGTTGTGTTTGTGCCTGTGCTTGTCTGGCTAAGTTTGGTGAAAGTACCATCCCGGTGGTCACATTGGGTGATAGTTTCTATTACTTTCCCTTGTACTGGATATTGTTGATCGCACCTTCCACGCGCTTTTAGAACTATCTTTTTTCAGGTACACTTGAGGTTCTCAGAAGAGACTATTCCTAGTCGTCTCATAAAGACGGCGAAAACATATCATCCATAAATAACCACTTTTGTTTCGTATCTTCGAATGGTCTCCATTGAGGTAGCTCAGTAGTCAAGGCCGCAACTTACTGACCACAAGGTTCGTTGTCCAACTCCAATCACAGCATCTCGACTGCTCCTGTCTAGGCTTGGGCAACCTGGTAGTATCTCAGCCCTCTAGCCTCCTCCAGGTGGCATGGCAGCAAGGAAAGGGCGTTACAGCTGAGCGTTTTTTTGTTGGTTGGGTCTCTTGATTATAAGTGTAATTTATCATCAGGGTGTCCCGCATCAACGTGTTTAGCATCTACGTGTTTAATTCTCTCCACACCAATCACTTTGTGTTTGTATGCATACAACTCACTTGTTGTTAGCTGCGGTATAAGAGTGATCATTCGGTGCATAAATCTACTTGCCACTGTTCCACGGAGAATGGGATCGTTCGTTCGTCCCTCCTGTCACTTGACTACCGTCATCCATCCATCGGCGCTGAAGTTTTTCACATTTACTGAGACTTGTTTATTTTCAAGGGACCGATGTTTGGCGGAACCCTGTACTAGAACCGTTGTACAGCTCGTAGTCAAGCCCTGCCACGGCCAATAGGAGTAACCCGCAAGCGATTGGCCAGAAGATAAGACTGCTTACCGGTCCAGCATCAAGGCGAGCTCTGATTCGCCGAAAGTGTGAACTCAACAGCCAGTCATTGTTCAGTATCCGCAGTATGCTAGTTCTCAGTACCGCGTCCAGAAAAATTTCCAGAATGTTGTCACCGCACTTTAAATATGACGCGCTTTACGTATGTTTTTGACATGGTTTTGGACCTTGGTGGTTCTTTTGCTGAAAGCACCAGTTTGGGGGATCAGGCCGAGAACTGAGCCGATGCATTACCGTTATTACAGCTGACTGAATAGGGGCATTGTCATAAGGTTTCATAGAATTTGATAGAAGTTTCCAACTCTGCTCAGCTTTTTAGCGTTTGCTGGTAGTGGAAATATTCTACCGGAGACAAACTGTGCATCCGGTGCACACATCCTATTGGATTCAGGTTTATCGCGTTCACTGCGCACAAGCCCACTGAGGAATCCAAAATTGCTTTATAGAACTTCATCAAAGAACCAGTTGTTTCATATGCCACCTGTGAATTATTGAAGAGTAATGTTAGCCACTAATCCAACGCTTTTTTAGGCCGGCTGTGACTCTGGAATCCGTTTTTGCCCCTTGCCTCAGTAAATACACTATCAGCAAAGGCTGGCGACAGATTTTGTACACCAGCGATCACGTGAACGACCGATCGTGCAGGAACCTTCTAAAAAAATTTGTAAAGCACCTTGCAAGACCTATTCCCTGATACTCATGATCATTTTTATTGAGACCTTCCCAGGTAGCTAACTGCCATATCCGGAGGGATGGGCTTCCGCATCGTACGTTAGTGGACAAGTTTCCGAATCTATCCTGGTGTATTGCTTATCCTGAAATGCTTCACACGTTTTGTCCGTGTGGGGTATCTCAGAAGGTAGCGACATGCTATGGAATCCTCGCTATTATATGTCAACCTCCAACCATAGTCCCCAGAACATCGACCTGTGTTCTTCGCGCCGATTATTTTATTTTTCGTTTCGTAGACCAACACACATGTTATTTTGATTGAAGCTTGATTCTGGTGTTATTGTACACTGTCTTATGTTCCCACTCATTTTCTCATCACAAACCTATGGTTGACCAAAGTTCTACGTCCCAAACTTACAGAATTATGCTGAGATAGACATAGTGCTTCTTTACGGTGGTCTTACTCTAATCGCCGCCATCTATTGCGTGCCTCACACTAAACATTTCCATCTTTTCATTCTAGCAGATGGAGAAACAAGCGACGAAGCAAATAAACAATGCGAAAAGTGAGTGCCTGCTCCCTCATCTTGCTTCGTTTGTTCAATCGGTCCCATTCTGGTTGAAACTAACAGCTTGCCGAGTGGTCACTCACTCTGGATCATTCAGTTCAACTTAATGTTCCCTGGCGTTAGGCGTCTGGCGCGGTCCTCGTAATGTGTAAACCCACACCAAGAACGGTAGCTTCAATCTAAATAGGACTTTGTAAAGAAAAGCATGTCGTTGGCACCCCGAGCTCTAGCCAACATGCGCTGAATATCTGAGCTGCCCATACTAAGCCATAAGCAATCTAGTGTTTGGTTCTGCGGGGTCCTTGGCAAAAAAGCTTGATTTCTCTTGGAGAGTACAGGCTGAAGACAGTCGCACCGTTCGCGGACCAAGACCGTTCCCTCAGCCTCTTTGGCTGGCCTTTGGTCTCCGGGGCGGACTAGTACAACTTTAACTACCGGCAGACGCATTTCAAGGAGTGCACACGTTTCGGCTGAATGATGCTACATAGGTTTATGTGAGCGAATGCAGTCTGTGAAGGTAAGATTTTGGACTCTTCACAGGATTTTCAAGGTCAGATCAACTGGGATGATTTCAGCGACCCATTTATCATGATATGGCCTGTTGATTCCTCCCACCACAGGATCCTAAATGTCATGTGCCCTGAAGGGTCGCTTCCGCCTGAAAACTGTATCTGTTGTTTTGCGTCAAATGGCAAATCGTTTTGCAGAGGAGACACGATTGCATCATACTCAAACATGATATTTTTGTCTAGATGGTGTTCGAGGATGTACATACCTTACCCGTGACCGTTTCGTCTAACAGCACGGTGCTTTTTAGAAAGGTGTTTCGATATCCCTTCTTTTCACTCCTCATTAAGGCTTTCTTCCTCATCGGCTCCATGGCAGTTATGCACCACAGGCGTATTATGGTCCGATGGTTTAACCAATGTCGACCGACAAATCCGATTCACATGTCAACCATTCATTATTGTCCGTGATGCGAAACGCGCGAGACGAGAATTCAAATCGAAAAAGCTGAATTCACGTTTTACCTTTTGCAACTAATCGCTGAAGCGTAAGCACGTCCGTCTGTTCAGACGCGATAATTCAGGCACGTCCGGTGTGCACTGGCCGAGTAGTAGTAACATGCTCACCTCGCATGTCACATGTCCGGGGCTCAAACCTCGGTACGGCCAAAGATATGCACTGCTTATGAGCCCTAGTTAGAGCGAAACGTTTGTCCAGTGCTTCCTCCCTTTGGTGTGGATTCACCGAAATAATTACGTCAAGAGAGGAGGATTGTTCAAACGAGAGTGATGTAAATGTGTTCTTTTTAATAGGTCGATTTGGCAGAGATGGACTGTTCCACTGTCGTGAATATTCCACAGTAATATCGGACTAGCACGAGTAATGCAGCACAGTTTGGGACTATACAGATGACCTACTGGTTCCAATTTTGTACTCTGCATATGAAAATAGCCTACTGCCTGAACAGTAGACCAGATAGCTGCTCAATAGGAGATACTTTGTATTTAGGAACCTCTGCGAGCTTACCGTCGGCTCATCGTTAGGATTCCCATGGGATTTGTGCTTGTTTCGTTAAATCGCGTAAAGGAAATTAAACACAGTCCCACAAGCCCGAAACTTCCATCACAAAGAGGCACTGTGTCGCTGAACGGCGGATTTTCGCCTACCACTCATTCGAACTCATTTACTCATAGCCCAGTGAGTTCAGCTTACTAACACTGTTACAGGATCGCATTTTGAAAATAGACCAGTTGAAGGATAGGCCACTGAATGAGCACTGATGCTTCAAACCGATCCATTTTGTCTCATTCCGGTATTGTCAGATAGCCATATCGGGGCTTCTTATCGTACCGGGTCGTCGGCCTACCCGAAATACGATATCCGTGTTTACATGTGCATGTGCTTAAATATCAGAGCTTACGCGCGAGATATCTACCACCTGTGGACAGTCATTAGGCGGTGAAGCGAATTAATTATCCGTCATCTGGAAGGGACAACTACAGTTCGTTTAGCTGGCTCTCCTACCTGGTTATGCTTGCAATGCAAACAAAGGCTCTCATTTTCCAGTGATACTAACCACACGTTTTGTGCTGAAGGGTCTCGAAGAGCGTTTCCAACTCTCCGATTTTTGAGGGGAATACGATTATGTGACAGCTGACAGCATGATGTGAACGTGACTGGTGTAGGCTGTTCAAACGTCTTTTTCGAACAAAACGTCTGTGCTTGATTAAGTGAGAATCCATTAACTTCATTTACCATATCTTTGTGCTTCACATGTCAAGTAGATTCGGCAGTACTGCATAGATTGCCTCTGAAAACCCAAAGGACACACCGCCCCACTACATATGTTGTTTCATTATGTAAGTGTCCGTTGTTACGGAGCCCTACTGTCTGTATGTACACTTCGTCGGAGCTCCCCTCCGAATAGGAAACCCAGACTTCGCGTCAAGTGTGAAGTTTTCGCGTAATGAGTGGAATGCAATCTTCACATCGAAACGCTTCTTAAGACTTCGGGTGAGCGAAACGGCCAGGTGCATCAGACTAAGTCTGATTGCACAGTCTCGATTCCTGTAACTGGGTTCTTCTCTAATTTTATTTATGCTGGGTAAAAACGGTATTTTCCCATTCCACCTCCATCTTACTTGTGTTCACATTCGACGGTTGATTACCTCCAGAAATATAGGTTGCTTTCAAACTTCCTAGCTGGCACAATTCATGTTTACACAATTCTCATCATTTTTTACCCGACAGTGAATGTTAACAGACATTAATGGGTCATGCGGCACTGGATAATGGTGATCGTGTACTGTATGGATGCTGTGTTGTAAAGCACCTGTAGTGCATGCAGTATTAACCGAGTGTTCACAACGGACAATGCCAGAATGACAGAGCCTAAGCAAGTGATTCACGCAACTTTGCTATCAGAACCTGTTGTTTCTCCCTCTGCCGCGTAGGTGAATACCTGCATTCGCACTAGATCACTTTGGTTTGTCGAAGGTTTGCAACCACCTTTAATGTTCCGTTTATAGGAGCGCATATTTCATCTGAAGACGGTATGCGATAGCGCATCCTCTTCTCAACAGTAATAACTGCTGGGCAGATCACGATAATGGGATCCAGCTACTTTCTCTCCGTGGGGGGTGGGGCATTACATTCTGGGTCGTGACTGGCCATAAGCACTTGCTGAGTCTCTTAAGGGACTAATTCTTTTTTTCAGAGATGTCCATTCAGAGGGACTATTTCAGGCATTTCACAAAAACGCGTGCTTTGATGCCCAAAAGGTAGCTTGTGTTTGTTTCGTAAGATGCTCAACCCAAACCGTAAGGCAGTGACTCAAACCTCAGCCCTAAAATTTGTCGTTACATTCACAAAAAAACTGGACACCGTAAGAGCCCATCTAATAGACCATGAACCCAACCCAAATTGCCTGCCCCAGGGCGTCGTTTATTATAGGAGTGCGGGAGAGAGGCATCGTTTATCATCGAAATCTATTACAGGATCGGTTTGTCTGTATGATTATACGATTATATGATCATACGATTATACGTATATATATATATATATATATATATATATATATATATATATATATATATTACAGATATAACTATGTATATTTCAATGCTGTTGATTTTTCCATGGCGTGGTCTGAGGTTCCGACTCACTGCTAAACGCCTTCCAGAAAGCACTCCCTTCTTCATCAGGAGTCATTCTTATCCTTCATTCCCAATGACTGACTTAAAAACATCGTTTATTCGGTTGTACTCATGACTTTTAAACGCCTTTAGTCATTCGGTGGCCGGTCAGCAACTTAGGGGTCATGTTCTTTGTTACTCTCTGTTATTCTGGGTGTCATTTGCCTAATCCAAGAACTTCCAGTGTGACAATCAATAATTAGAAAGCGAAAACGAATTTTAGTAATGCATATGTTGCCTACTTCAATTATGTGCCTGGAATGTGTGATCCGTTAGATTCTGTGGTTTCAACTTGATTCTTTTCGCACGTTGCCACACCTTAAACATCGCGTGCAATTGTCTCCCAATAACTGAAAGTTTGGCTCTCTGTATTTTGAAATTTGCAGCAAGCACACCCTCTGGAGGCGATGACATTGGAGCACCCTCTGCTAAACGATTACCGGACGATTCCAATCCTAACGGCCTTCAACACGATACTTCTGGTCTCCAGCATCACAAGACCAGTCCGTTGCGAAGCTCCGGCTCGCAGCATGGCACTGCTTCCGACTCCTTCCGATGGGCTCGCGCTCCTCCTGGAGCTGATGGAGAAAAAATCGTTACTATCGGCTCCGATTTGCCCACAGGAGGTCCCTCACCGAGCAGCACTTTCGAACGCGACGCAGCTCGCGCTCGTTCCACGAAACGATTGGCTGCCTATTGTACGGCAATGGAATCCATCGAAGCGAGCGCCAAACCAGTGGAACTAGAGAAGGAAGAAATGGATCTAATTCCGTAAGCCCTTGATTGATTCTCTGCTTTGTGTCCGGTTGAACATGCGGAGCACAATTTCAAGCGCTTGCTCACTGGCTTGTTCAGCTCAGTATGCCGTCGGAATTACGGACTAGTAGATCTTTTTCAGCCTACTTTCTAATGATTCAGTAGTGAGAGAGTTAACTTCTTTTTGCCGAGTGGCACTGTGTGTCAAATCAAATTTGCGGTTTCAGCGAAGTACACTCATTTGCATACCAATTTGGTTTTAACAGGAGACCTACCTGAAACCCGGCTGCATCTCTCTTTTATGATGTATTTAAGTAGTTCATTACGTCTATACAAACTTGCGATTTGTTTGAACTTCATTAGTTCGTACCATACTCCTTGCTTCCCGCAATATTTGATGTTGTAGTCATCCTACAAAACAGGATGGTGCCAGATGGTATAGGTTTATTTGCCGACGCTAGGGGGCAGCTACATAGTGAAAAGTGTCGTTTCTCCCCTCAGCACCGGAAAAAAGTCACGATGTCAGATCCGCGCGAGTATCCAACTCCATTGTTCTTACAATTTAGAAAAGTGATGTTATTGATTTTTATTAAAAACCTTCATGCCGGTGGATTGAAGCCAAGCCGGCATTATTGTCGTCTTCTACTCCTTGAAAGACGATTCATTGTTGTATTCATTCTAGGACGAGTAGACGATGGTGCTATAAACACTAAACAAATCAATTGCTGGGGCTTCTGTAGTGAATATCACTGGAGGCTTCTGCCGGAGTAAGGGTTCGATAATCGGCACAGCCAACGCAGTTTGGTCGTCATCAGTCAAAGCGCTAGACGAGTGGTGTAATTAGTCTCTCGTATCTTAATACAGCGGATGTAAGCGGTTTCAAAAAAGCTTAGTGATTTTGACATCTCCCAACTTACAAACTTAACTACTGGA
Source organism: Opisthorchis felineus (assembly GCA_004794785.1). Lineage (NCBI taxonomy): Eukaryota > Metazoa > Platyhelminthes > Trematoda > Opisthorchiida > Opisthorchiidae > Opisthorchis > Opisthorchis felineus. Next base: position 44,763 of record SJOL01009272.1, on the reverse strand, counting down.
TAGTACATAGGGGGTTTTCTTTAAAGCTTCTGGACGATTTCCAGCTGCTGATTCTTTGGCCATTATGTTTGAGATTAACGTAAAATGATGCCAATGATGAAGACTTTTTTGGATTAGGTCATATATATATATATATATATATATATTCTCCGGGCTCTCTCTTCAGGCCACACATTCCAAGGCGGGAGCTTGAGGTAACTCTGTTAAGGTGCGAACCGAACGAGCATTACAATTATTATTCCATATTGAAGGCTCCAAGTGTTGAACTAATTGGTGATTTTTTTTAAACTTGACTCTTCCTGTTTATTTTTATTGTCTCCGATAGGGAAAGTGGTATTTTTTAATATGACCTTTCCACCCTTATTTTCAATAGCTCTGGTGGTATACCTGCTCGAAATAGCAACGGAGATCGGTTATTACTGTTCCTGGGCATTATTGACATCCTACAGAGTTATCGGCTCATTAAGAAGCTCGAGCACGGTTTCAAGGCCATTGCCATTGATGGTGTAAGTTTGTTTTTTCTTCCACAATTCGGCTATTACTTGCTCAGCTACTCTGCCATTTTCGCTTGCGAAGAAACCGGACCTTATCGTTCTACATTCCTCAGTAACCCATTCAGCTGTGCTTGCTGATGCCCATTCAACATCCACGGAGTCTGTCCTACTAGGCTGGTCAATGGATGGTGGTCTGATAGGCATAGTCTCCTGGCCCTCCAGGTTGGAGGTTAGGATGTGTGTGGCAATTCGTTCTTAAAAATTTGGGCTACTCAGATAGTCGCACGCCTACTAGCGCTGCCTTGCGATCAGGCTTTTGTTGACGATCGTAGTCGTCTTCCTCTCTGGGTATCGGCTCCCTGGCAGTGCCTCAGCCCACATGCAACCATGAACTTTACAGGTAAGTGTGCCCTCATGCCACATCGCCCGCCTCCTGATGACATCAGCCATGTGGCTTTGTTCGCTGCGCACACCAGGGGGAATAAGCGAAGAATCGTGACTGCTGACGACTCCTATCTTTGTTCATTTTTATCTCTCAACCCCCTCTTGCTCAGCTTGATAATCACTCTTGTGTTGATCCCAGCTGTAGGCACGTCAGTCAGGTACCTAGGAAGTTGACACATTACATCATATCTACCGCTCCGCCTCATTCTTCCGTATTCATTCCAAAGTTTAACGTAGGAACTCCTAGGCTCTTCGGTTGGGATCTGTTGCTTGTCTGAAACTCAAATACAAGGTCAAAGAACCGTTGCTGAGCTTAAGACTGCATACAAATTTTGGGTGATTCTGCAGCTGCTTCATTGGGTTACGCCAGTATTGATATATCCCGGAGTTTATGATCTGGGGCTTCATTACTCGACTGGGTACCTGTGAGCAGTTGACTCTGTGTTGTCCGCCTTTCCACTTCGATGAAAGCTCGCACTGGTCAAATCCCGAAGTCCTTGTTTGTTATGTCCATTTATGCACCATTAAACTTTGGCCCTGACTCATTGAAAGACGCCTTCTATTGAGAACTGACCATCCTCTTGTCCACCACAAACAGCCCGGAGATAGTCGTACAGGCGGGAGATTTCAATGGCGTCTCAGTCCATCAGAGGCACACCTCGGCGGCATGTTTAGTCTGGACACAAAACGCAATGATAACAGTGAATGTCTTTCGCAACTTTGTGCTGTTTCTCACCAGCACTGAGTTTAGACGCAGTGGTATCCGTTGTGCTACCTGGAATACTTCTACTGCTGAACAGCCTAGGAGTAAAACTGACCAGATCTTTATCAGCTACCGGCGCCGCGATTCAGTCCTTTATGCCCGGTCGTCCTGGAATACACAGGTTGATTGGGATCATGCTGTCGCGCAGTGCAGATTTTCAATAAACTTCAGAAACGAGCTCTCCATTTAGCAGTAGAAAGTCTTTGAGTTCCTAGTTAGTGAGACATACCAGAGCCTATTATGCAATGCATTACTAGTGGCCCCCTTGGAGGACATTGGCCGTAACTGTGTCACGGCTATGCGTGACACTGCAAAATCTCAGTTTGCGGTGTTTCGGAGCGCGTAAGCGGAAGCCGTCAGATTTCATGTCGGTCTCTTTCACTCCTCGATTCGAAACACTCTATACCTTCAGGCTGAAAGAGCAACTCGGCTAGATCAGCGATTGGACGATAGCTGAGACGTAATGTGTGTGTAGACAGGGAGGCTTAGTGGAACCAAAAAGCTCGGGAAACGGACGAGGCCAGTGTGGTTTGGAATGCACGGAAGCTGTTCCGGGTAATTCGTAAAACAGGACCTCAGATACTATTGGCCATCTAATATCTAGTTAACAGTAGCATCTAGATCAATAGGCGGAATATTTTCGACAGCAGTTTACTCGGTCGTCTGCTCCTGTACCTATGTCTTTCGTTCGACCCACTCGTTTCGAATCATCGTCCGTGAGTTTATAACCCCCGTTCTATTTCTGAAGTGCTACTACGCCCTTCTGCCTCGAGGCACTGTCCGGCTGCTGAACAAGGTAAGTTTCCCCCAAAGTTACTCCAAGATAGAGAGGAAGTTTTGTGTCCCGCCTTCACCAGGCTGTTCGAGCGTATTTGGAAACAAGAATGTGTTCCAGAGAAGTGGAACCAATCGGTGGTCTTACCCGTGTTCAAAGTGTTATCCGAACTGATTGATTCGTTCGACTGGTCCTCGATAGCCTCTTGTCCGCGAAACTACTGGGGACCGAAATTGCTTTCTGATATTCAGTAAAGGAGAACGTTTGGACCTTTGGGCACAGTACTTCGAAAACAACTCATTTGACCGTATGCTACCTCGAATCCAGACTTCCGGCCTTCAACATAAAGGTAAACTGTAATTATGGAGTCCCCTTCCACATCAGAGTGTATATCTCCTCTCAAGGGTCATCGTGCTGCTGGTTCTGACGACCTTCCAAATGATCTGTTCAAGGATGGTGTTCGTGCTGTCGGTTTCCTTCCGGAATGGCTGATTGAGCGCTTGGAAGTGTGGACACCTCAGAATGCTTGACATAGGCTAGCACCTGGTTCCCTTTCTCATCCACTCTGTTCTCTTCCTTTCACTCCCAGGCTTTAAGTATAATTAGATAAACTTTGTTGTTACATGGCAGTGAAGCATCAGTGTCAACACTGATGTTGCTGTCCCTAATGCTGGTGATGATGATGATGACATGTCAACCACAGAAGTATAAGTCTCACGGCTGTTGCCTTCCCTTATATTACGGCTTCGGCACGTGAAACGTGACTCTGAAAGCGTCAAACAAGATTTCAACGAGACAACAGGTGCATAGACCTTGTCTTTACATTATGTCAAGCTCTTGATGAACGCGACCCATACTGCCAGCTTGCAGTCGTGGCTTTCCTCGATTTTAACAGGCCTTCGACTCCGTGGACATATTGGCTCTACTAAACATCCTCGGCCAGAGCGGGGTTCTCTTGGAGTTCGTGAACATTTTTTGTGCCTTGCAGTTCCATACCTCCGATCGGGTTCGGGTGTACCATGAACTGTTGAGAAACGTCCTGATATCCAGTTTTGTTCGTCGTGGTCCCCTCCTCCTCCGTGGTCCTCCTTTTTGTAGTTGTGCCGTCGATGTTATCGTGGTGGGTGCACTCCGAGACACAGTGAGTATGCGTATGGGGAGAGACTAGTGGATCTGGATTATGCAGATGACGTCGTTTTATTGTTAAACGATTGTTTGACCGCGCAAAGTACTTAAACCATGTTTTAGCATGCGTTTTGCACCAAGTGCGAATTCTCACTTTAGAACGAAGTACCTGAGTTTGTTAATTGGTTCACGTTTATTGCAACCGTGTTTCTACTATGATAGATGAAGTCGATGTGCGGGTAATGAGGGCGCGAGTAGTGTCCGTTAAATCGTGTCATTTATGGCGTCAGAAACGAATTACGCCGAAACTAGGGGACCGTGTATATAAGGCAACTGTGAGAACGATCTTACTTTATGGTTGTAAGACTTGGCCTCTCCGATCGGAGGACTCTAGGCGTCCTCAAGTTTTTGGTCATCTGTATCTTCGTAGGAGTACAGCAGTTGGCCGGCTGCAGCGAGCACGTGGTAACAAACCCGAATTGTCGAATTAGCTGATTAAACTTACCAGGGTTAGGTGATCTAGGCATGTATTACATATGCCCAACCACCGTCTATCCCAGATAGCGTCGTTTTCCGTTCCGAGCGATTATTGTTGAAAGGTTTGCGGATGGACAAATCATCACATGGCAACGTGAAGTGGAAGCGGATACGGTTAAAATGAGTGCAGTGGGATCTTTGCGGCTTCTTGGTTAGGGCTTACGTGATCCTGCTTGCATGTGGCTAGAAACCCTGCAGGATACTGCACGCAACCAATGTTTGTGGCGCGCACACTATCATTTTCTAGTCGGACTGCTTGGCTAAAGTTCACCTGCAGCTGTGCGCTGGGATTATGTCGGGTGAGGTGCTTTACGTTGACATGATGCTCAGATGTGTGTTGTCGAAAGGTGCAGGCATCTTATTCCTGCTCGTTTCCCTTAAGGATATAGGGTTTCGCGTGAAGTCTCTACCCTTCTCCTTTCTTTCCACTCTTTACTGAGGCTTTCTACAAGGCTGTATTTGGAACTGATGTTTTACTGCCATTTGGATTGGAACAGTTATCGATTTATTTCCCCTGCAAGTCCCCGATGTGGCTTGTTGCTGTGCCCGTATGGTTTTACTGCTGTATTGTAACAATTGTAGACTGCTACACAATCACTCCTCGAGTTGTATTTGTTTTGTTCGGGTACTGTCAGTCCCATCACACCATACCTAATGCATTCACCACACACCATGATACGCATCGTAAACCTGTTTCTTTTATTTGCCACAGCGAACGGTATCGGTCACACCACCGGGTTTCTACTCTCAGCGTTTCCAGGAATCTCTATCACGCCATGTGTTTAAACGAATACAATCGCGTGAGTGACCTTGATGCTTCATTTCTGTGTCTATATGTGTGCATGTGCTTACCACCGCGATTAATGCTACTTGTCTGAATTATCTTCGCTACTTATCCATCTACGATATTAGCATTATTGTTGTTCATGGATGTATCCATGCCATCCACAGACGATGCAAGTATTTAGCTTATGTTGGCGTTTTGATTGGCTTTGCGTTCCTCACTTCGTATTTACTACTTTTCTTTTAATCAATATTTATGCTAAGTAAAGTGGGAATGTAAGCTAATAACGTTAGCTGGTAGTGAGATGAAGCATTAAAACCTGATGAGTTCCCTATCGCGGTGACCAATTAACGAGTCGGTATTGTGGGAGTGCGTTTGATTTCAATCCGTATCTTGATGCAGACTGAACTTCGCCATTCGGTCTGCTTTTCTTACGGGTTGTTTGGACACATCTGTATTACTCTGCAGGAAATAGCTTGCAAGTGGCCGAGATGTTAATGATCGTCTGAACATGCAAGCCTTTTGACACTTGAGCGGTGCGATTGGTTGATCCGTGTCGCTATCTCACTTGAAAATCCTGACAAGCAGGTCAAGAGGTCGACATAACGCGCGCGCACACACGCAGTTTCTGGGCCGGCAGAATGTTTGAATGGCGGCAGGTTTAATCCCGGGCTCAAATTTGGTGTGCTTTAAAGAAGCCTCTCAATTGCCCCGCTCATTTATTGTCCGTAAACAACAAGATATTGATCTTAGTCATAGGAAACTCGAGTACATGTTTCTACCCTACCTATGGATATCGTTTCTGACTTATTGCTCAATAAATAAAGGCTACTTTTGAGGTTAATGGATAGCGTGGCGATTTACGAAGTCTTCAATTGTCTCATCTGTGATGCCCTTAACAATGACGAGACTTGTGGCTGTCAAAAGAACTTTGGATATGGGACTTTCGACTTTTGTCGAGCTTTCCCAAAGTGTTGTTCTGCTTCATATTAGCTGCTACGTTGTAATATGGTTTGTGTGTACACATCCCAAAGTGGTGCTTTATCCAAACTATTTAAACCACTAAGTCATACTGGATGATTTCAACCAGAGGTGCGATTCCAGCGGGGATACGATTCCAGCGCTTTCTTGGGGTCGTCGTTTGAGCCATCGAGCAAATCAGCCCCATCACCCGAGCTGAACATATTTGCCTGTTCAGCTGCACCCATTGTGCGGTGATAAAGTGGTGGCAACACGTTCGCCTGACAATGCTGATGTTCAAATCTCGGCACGGCCCTAAAGGCAGCTTCGTTGCTTTGGTCCAGACCAACCAAGAAGAGGACTGTTCAAACAATAGCATGGTGAATACAAATACGTCTATGGCGTAGATTCTTTTTTAACCTCCTCGACATTTGTGACAACAGTCCGGACTCATGCACAGTGTAGACAGATCATATCCAGACTAAGCGCACATAATGCCCGCTTGCTTATGATCGCTGGTGCCCCCATTTATACGTCAATCGGTTTGTCTGGTGCCGTTGAGCATAGAAAATCTGAAGAGAACACGAAGTGCACCAGAATAGGCGGTCCCCTGTTAGACCAAGTAAGAGTTCATGTTTATTTCAACGAGGAGCCTACTAATAATAGTTTGTTTGATAGAAACACTCCCGTAAATGTATTCTATCTAAAATGCCTGTAGGATCTGAGAATTTTTTGGGTGTGCAAAGTCGGTCGAAAAATTGCCATAAAACAAGGCACAGAAGCGATTTTTTCCTGTATCACTTTCGAGGTGGACTAGGTCCGTGGGGGTACAGTGATTCAAAGCTGGCACCAGATTTCTGGGTTGTAACGATTAGTCAAGTTAAACCCGTGCATGGCTGCAGCTGTAGGTGGTAGGCCGAAATTTTCATAATCTCTCGGTGGACACCATCGTACGCATCCCTTCTGACCACCAGGCACATTCCAATGAGGTCTGGCTTGTCTTTTTCCCCTTCGGTTTCCGGTTGTTTTTACAAGCATGCTGCTTATTTTTGTGTGTTTCACACCACGGTGCCTTGGTATACGACCCATACTAAGTGATGTTCCTCCTTTGTTACATCCATCCACCATGATTTCCCCAGTCGATCAGCCGACTCTTCTCGGACCAAATGCCATGCGGTTCAGACGGTTTGTTGAAATGGGTGCGTATTTCCTACCATCTGTCGTTTTTGCATTTTCCCCTAACCTGACTCCCCCCACGCCTCCCGTCTCCCACATTTACTCTGTCATCGATTGCCCCTGCCTTATTCCATATTATCCTGGTTGTACTGCGCCTTGGCTAACCCTTTTATACCTAGTTGCTTGTTCATTTCAGCCGGCGCGTGCTTTATCTCTCTCTCTCTCTCTGGCACTGTGGGTTCAGTGCCATGATCGTTAAAAATCATCGATCTTGCGATGCTGTTTTTCTGTTGCATTCTTGTTTTGGAGCTCCCTTTTTTACAGCGCCACCACCAGATGTGTCCTTTGATATTGCTTCCCCGTTGTTCCACTATCGTCGTTTCCAATCAATTCGTTATAGTCTATCAATCGATAAAGTAATGGTAATAGTAGTCGTATTTGAAGTAATTTTCCTCTCTCGCCTATATCACATATCTCATTCCCTGCATTTGCTCAGCTTTATTGTGTCTCCCATTTGCCCGAACCCATAACGTGCACAGGTGATCTACACAATGACTCACCGCATCTTTTGGCTACCGTATTTCTTGCATATCGTCGCTGATTTTTTTTAAAATCCGCCTTGTTCTGCGAAGACTCCACGCACCAAGCCACTCATTTCCTTGTTTTGTGGTTTCTACGGATGCAATCAGCTCGCATGATCGGATTGTAATTCCTTACACAGTGCTGTATGGAGCTTAGCGTCTGTTCATCATAGGGTGTAACTTATCCTCAGCTCAAGTGGTCTTGACTGGTAATGAACCTTGTGGCCTCTTCTCCAATATTTCATCCATATTTTGTGTGCCCCTTTGATGGGATAAGCACAGTTTTACGCTAGAAACGAAATCCTTTTTGGATATCCCTTGCCTCGCGATCCTTGCTTAACTATTATTATTGTGAGGCTACAATTCCTGGCTATGAAGTAAGTACAAATGAAGTGTATTTATCAGGCAATCCCAAATTCAGGAGATTTCTCTTCACAGCAGTTTTTTGTCATATCCCTGCTGCCCTTTTTGTGTCAGACAATGTATGGCTTTAGCAGGCAATGTTCCAGCTCCATCGACGTAGACCTGTGTGATGCTAACGCACCGACAATGCGTAAACAAACCCAATGATGCGTTGTAGAGCTCCATATACCATATCATCATATACCATATCACCTCAGTACCTGTACGTTTTACGGCCATCCAACATGCAGGTCATACAATGCCTAGAAGTGCATTGGCAAAATCTATTTTCAAAACTCTACTGACTATACGCTGCCCATTGCCTGATCAAAGCATTTACAACTGGTGTTTTTCATTCCCGCTTAGGTCAGAGACAACATTTGTGAAGAAGTTTTAACGTGCTTTGGTGCTTTACAAATCAATTCATTTCTGTGGCAGCTCTTGTACTGAAGGACGCTGAGATTGTGGAAATGATGTGGAAAGCTTAAAGTCAAAACACAGCGTAAGATGCTAGAATCCGATGTTTCAGTTGCTGTGACCAAACTTTTCACAATCAGTTTAGTAAGGACCAAGTGCAGCGTCATTTGTGTCCGCCATTATGTCTTCTGATTAGTGCGTTCTTGAGATCATTTGACAGTCAGATGCGACCGGCACGTATGAATGTGTTAGCTCTGTGCCCGTGTAGTTTGGTTGGGATGCGTCATTGTTGAGATTCCCGCTTGACACCTGGCCATTATGTCCACTAGGGTATGCAGTAACTCCCCGTCAGGTAGACCGGATGCTGGCTCCATCACTACATTTGACGCAGTTCGGTTATGTTTTGATCTTATGCACGTTGTGCGGCTGGTAACACTATAGCTGCACGTGAAAAGCATCCTAAATTGAAGAATGTTGCCAAATCTGAACCCTGTCAACGGTTAAAACAAAGTTTTTACTGTGCAGATGTGAAACATTATCAGAGGTTACACATACATATCAAACGTATGTGCGCTAATCCTAAACTCGTCTCACCGATATTTTTAAGTTGTCTTATTTTGTGGTGCTTGCCTTGTCCTGACCTTTTTCTATGATCTCAGTTTGTCCTGTAAGCGAAAGATTTGTATAACGACCTTTCTCATACAACAGTTTTCCCCGATCCCTGTGAGTTTGCTACGCCGTTCTCACGTGGAACGCACCCTGCTGAGTAACATCAAGTAATTGTATCCAGAGCATTTTCCTGTTTTTGTAAACGAACTGCATCAGTGAGATTCCCCTTCAAATATGATGCCGGACAAGTAGAGTGAATCCGCTCAATAGTGCTTGTTGGAAGGGACGTGAACCACCTGGTTTTAATCTGTTCTGTTTGCCTTGACAAGTGTCATTACGCATAGGAGCTGAGTGAATATGCTGAATGGTTCGGTTAGTTCGGATTTATTTGCGATCCTCTGTGACCTTATTAAAGCAATCACTCAACGGCAACACGAGACCAGTCAATTGCTCACACGTATGACCCGGCGCTAAAAATACCCATGATGATGATTATGCTAAACTGGTTAGGTGGTATAGGCCTAAAATTTCAAGTCAATTCGATGCAGTTTTCTACGTTTATCGTTGGTTGGGCCTTGATCATTAATGCTGAGTGAGTCAATTGCGCTAGTTCGAAGAGAACGAGTTGGAGTTATTTTGGCAGGCTTTAGCTCCAATAATTATAGTGTGAACCAGGTGATTGCAACCAAACAACGAAATTGTTGGGAAGTTGTACCTGCTGCTCGATCGCCCAACACCGAGAATACCGATAGAATTTTCTACACTTTTTATCTCCACCTCTACGTTCCATCATACTGGACGGCCGTCACAGCAGTAACTTATTGAGTCGGTTGGTCTGAACGAATGTCGTATATGCCCCTGTTTGAAGTTCCAACTTTCCAGTTAGAGTACTTTGTGGGCATTGAAGGTAGCGCAGATGGCGCATACAAATACTGTGTCTGCCTATGTCCTGGTCGTTGATACTTGGTTTATTTCTCATCCTTCATGTCGGAGAAGCGCTTGCACACAATGGTTAATCAAGCAGGTTTTACGCAAGCATTTCTGCAACATCAAAAATAATAATTGCTAGACGGAGTGAACAATAGCTAATCATTTCTCTTATCCAATCAAACGTTTTAGCTCAGTATATATGCCTTGTACAGCGTAGTTTCTCATTCGTATCCACTGAACTGCGTCAACCTATGGTTGACCTTAGGTGCAGCCAATTTAAACAAACATGTGATCAACATGATTTTAATCTCGGCGACAATTTCCTTCATATAGCTTTTATTGTGGAAACGTACCTAAGTTATAGTTCTCGAAGCAAACGGAAACACCTCGAGTTATTGTACGCGTCTTTACGGTTCGTATGGGAGAACACAAAACTGAAAAGTAGGACGGGAGTAGAAGTCATTATAACCCCAAGAGCCGGAAAGCCATTCTTCTCCTTTTACGCATGGTCCACCGATTGATTCTCCTAATGGGAAACAAACCAATGGAATGGGGTTAAAATGTTTAATTTGCGAGCGCGGGGCACTCACTTAAGAGTAGACTGTCTAGTAGAACCAAAACTAGGATGTTCGATCACACCAGTCGACTTGCATTATCACAATGCTGCTGAATACCATCCCTCATCAATTGGGGACTTACTAGGTAGCTTTCATAGAAACCTCATTGAGTGACACGTAACGTTGCTTATGTGGATGCCACAATTCTGTCGGCTGTTAACCCCTACTTTGGATCTTTAAGTGGATGAGCACGGTGCTAGTGTATAGCACCAAAATCAAGGGCCGATTATGACAGAAGAATAATGGTACAGATACCGCACTATTTTGTATGGCTCCATTGTCATGTGGACTCAAGTATGCCTTTCCTAAGTTCATGGTTGATCATCTCACTTACAAACAACAGTCCCATCACACTTTGACCAAGATCCATGGACTCCTAGGACAAGGTAGACAGACCTAATTAAACAACTTGTTCATTGTCCTGAGTGTCACTCTGGAAGCTAGTGCGGTCGCGTGGCTATTTTATTATTGAATTGAGAGTTAGGGGGACTGTTTTAACATTGATAAAACGCAGTACATGTAGCCGGTGCTAACCAAAAAGAACGCCAGTGAGAACATTCACATTAACGCCATTCGAGCAATTCGACTGAGGTTCAGCTTACATGCTCAGTGTCTCCGCTTTGTCCAGCACGGTCACATGCTTTCCACCGATGTGGGTTATCAGTACAGTTCAGCAGGATATCTATCTGTTTTTCTGGCACCACAATGTACGCCTTATCACTTCATCCAGAGAGCACATGATTCCTTGTTTTGTACTGTCTAAAGTAGCCGTCAAATTAGCACTCGAAACTCATGACCGACGCTTGAGCACTATTCAGCCGCATTGAGATAATGCAAGTCAACTGTTGTGTTTTGGGTTGTCATCCCACTTGCTCGCCTACTCTTATGTGAGTGTCTTGTGTGTACCACTCTCACATTTGATTCTCATTCCATTGCTTTGTTTTTCATCATGAGAACCAATCGGTAGGCCATTCGTGACAGCAGCATCATCGGCTTTACTGCTCTTGAAATAACTATTCCTGCTGTATGAGCTGTCCTTCCTGTTGTCTGGGTTAGAGATGAAGTGCTGTCGTTATGCCCTTTCTTTTGTTGGCTTCGTTTGCAACACGATGAACCAAAGTCGGTTGGGTTTCGGATTGTCCATTCCTTTTGAGCCACTTTTTGTTACTTTTCTTACAAAAAATGGAATTCACATGGACAATGCTGGCCATCATGACCAGACATGCATTCGCGAATTATGTCGGAGTTAACACAAGACTGCACAGGATCCTAGCTGAACCGGTCGGTTATGATGCTCTTCAACTGAACGTGCTGCACAAAGGCTGTCTCACGTGGCTTTCGAGATTTCGTTGTATTTTTTCCTCAACAGCCCTTTAAGTAGCATTACGCCAAGAAAAATTACAAACTGTTGTCTTGTCATCAGGACTGAGCGCGTCTACAACAGGACTTGTTAAGACGACCCACTGAACGCATGCATTCACGCAAGTTGTTTATCTTTGCCATGCTGGTAAGTTTTAGAGCCTGAGGTTTGGTAAACTCGGTTGATTGAGACTCTATATCAATATAGCTGTGTCGTTTGCGCGGCCCTCCGGCGTACGGCTTCCGCGGTCGGTCGTAACACCAGGGGGTTACTGTCCACAGTAACGAGCACGCGCAAATAAGTTTCACATGCGTGGGGTTGAACAGCCTTCACGCCGCCGATGTTGTGGCTGACTTTGTTGTGCAATCGCTTTCCTGTTCCTGAAGGAAGGTGCAAAGACGTCCACGATTTTCACGACCACAAACCACCATACCCTGTGGTTCGTTTGGCAGGAAGCACGCATAAAATCATTATTCGGACCCTCTCTTCCCTCCACCACTACCTGTGGTGCGGAAAATTACTGCCCTTGTAAATCTCACGAGTTTCCATTTTCCTACAAGCCTACTGCCACCTGACGCCTGTGTCCAGTTTGTTTGACCTCAGCGCTCCATTTTGAAGTGCCTCATCCTAACTCACATTTACTCTACACGCAAGACAAAATGTCGGTAATTCACGCTGCTCAGTTGGGAGTCGAATCGATCGCTGAGCCCGACAATTTTACTGCAAAGTGTTGGGCGTTCAGAGTTCAAACACCTGAATGGCCAAGAATAAGAACTACTGATGAGGTCCAAGAACAGCGAAATTCGATTTTACTACTCTCCCTTTATTGTGGGCCAACCAGAACAATGACACCAGATTAGTAGAAGGATTATTCAAAGGAGGTTAATGAGCCAAAAAATTATCTGGTTTTCTGTGAAATAGGCCATCTGATTACTCACAAGTAATCCCGTTGTTCCGACCTATTCCACGGCTGGCGACACATTTCACTAGAAAGCCCTCTTATGTCATGCCTCTCCAAAACTTTAGGGTTTTCACTTTCTCGCTTAGTTCGAACCCTAGCAACACAAAAAATACGGCCATCATCGCAACTGTAGTTCAACAGGTCACTGAGCTCCGTGGATCGAATCCCCATTACAGCTGTTGGGTATGCGTCACTGTCGGCTTTCTTTCTCTCCTGAACCAATTGGATGCTGTTTTCACAAAGGGTTCTAATATTACGATATCGTAAGATGAAAACCTATGGTTTCCTTGATTACGATTCTACTTAAACATTATGATGAAGAACTCTTGAACTGCGGATATCGCCCTGTTGTTCGCAAACGTGCCGTTAGAGGTGATAATCGATGTGTGGCCACCTTGAACCCAAAGGCGCACACCTTCGTACTGCTGACCCCGAACTGACAAAATATGGAAAATCTATTATATTTCTGTGGAGTTTGGTGGAACTATGGAGCGACTGCTGACGGGTTTCTTAATGGCCTGTGTCGAAAAAGGGACTCTAGGAAGATTAAGGCTGCGTGTTTCTTGTTCGCCCAATCGACGGAATACTGTTTCATCGGGGTTCAACTGATTTGTCTTCTTTCAGGCCGATGGTTTGTTCGATGTACTGTGGGTAGTGTATAGGACTGCACAACAGGTCTTTTCTTAAAAACTTCTTTCCGTGTTTTTCTGCCGCGCCCAACGAAACCATAGAATGTACTTCCATTTGTATTCTTCAATACACCTTATCAAATGACTTGCCGGACCAATAACATATTCAAACTTTCACATTTAGCAACAATGTCCCCCACGTTCATCTCTCTGTCGTGCGACAGTACTACACGTACTCACTAACCACCATTTGTATCACAAGTTGCCAGTACACGTTATCCTCGTAACCTCATCACCTCTAATCAACCTGGTACCGTCTTCCAATGCACTGACCATGATCCAAGCTACACGCGAACCTGTTTTTGCCACTAGTCACCAGCGTATTCCGTTCCTGTTCTTGCGCATACCCCGCCACTGCTTTCAGATCCTACACGTGAGTCGTCTTGCAGCGGCCCATTAACCGTGGGATTCCTCAATACATTGCTTCTCACAACCAACTAGCGAAGACAAGTTTGTTTCCTCCCTTCATCTCTAGTGTTTGTAACACAAATCTGGTCTCATACCTGAGGTTGAATTCAAGCTTTCCCCCTCACCTTTCTGTTGGGACTAGATATGTTCTGTTCGGGAGTTTTCTGGCATACAGTGAACATGTAATGGGTCAATGTTGTTGTTTTTTTGCTCAGCCATGAAACAAGCCTCGTCCAAGCGCACTGCACCACCTGGCCGCCTACCAACCATTCGGTCCAGTGATGGTAAGCCCTCAGAATTTATATTTTGTTATCTTGTTTGCGCTGATATTGTTCCGCACTTATTCACCTTAATGCCCATGCAGACATGTATAGGGGCTAGTGAACTCAGGCCGAAACCCTACCAATCCCTTCTTGTACCCTCCGTCTTAGTTCACATCAAGCTGCATGCTTGTCGTGTTGTGTGACCGGCACCATAATTGGCTATGCTTTCTGTCGCCTGTCTGTTTTATGGTTGTCTGTCTATGCCGCTCGATGGTTGGTGCAGCAAAGCTCTCAGTCACATGAGCTGGCTACTGGTGTGTCATGGCTGTGTTGACCATGAACACAAAAAGGACTACTATAACTATTCACATGCTCACCAGTCTGAAACCGCATTGTACCTCGGTAGGTTGGTTTGTTTTCGCTCAGTCCTATCGATTCTCGGGATTTTACCTTTGTAAATGATATCGGCAGTCTCGGGGTTCCTGTAACTAACTGTGATCTTGGATTTATATAAAATCATCCGCAATTCCCCTTCTACTGTTTTTAATCATACGTTCTGTCAAACGAGACATGGAGGCTGAGATACACTGAGGTTGTCACACTCAGTAGCAATACTTGAACTGATCAGTGGTTCGCACCTTCATTCGTGTGCTGTCGATAGCTTCGATCCGTATTGTTCATTGTGCTTGCCGGCGTCACATTACTGTTGGACGGACCTCAACCTTCTTAATGTCACACTATCCCACTTCTGCGGGAGGACAAAGGTAGCATCCTTTGGCACAGCTCATCCTTTCTGGGTGTAATGCTTATAATCCTCCTATCTAAATTTGCCATACTCACTGATCTCGGTGGTTTTGACCTCATTTATTTTCACTGTACTGTACGCATACACTTGGATGGCTCGTGTAACGTTGTTTCTATCGTAGCTGATTAATGTGCAGCAATACGTCTTATCAACTCGACTATTGGTTCTTCCGACTTGAGTGGCTTCTGTTGGTCGTTGTGATCCATTCTGTTTGGGCTACCAATGTTTTAAAACCGATATTGCTGATCCTGGTTTTTGATTGCACTACTTATATGTAAATCTCATCACCCAAACCACGCTCAGTACATTCGTATCTGCCCAGTTCGATTCCTGGAGACATTCATAACTAACCTGACAAAGCTCGTGATAGCTCGGTGGTTAAGGTGCGAACTTACTGACCACATGGTTCGTTGTTCAAATCCAATCTCAGCATCTCGACTGCTCCTGTCTAGGCTTGGGCAACCTGGTAGTATCTCAGCCCTCGAACCTCCTCCGGGTGACATGGCAACTAGGCACCGAAAGGGTGTTACAGCTGAGCAATTTTTTAAAAATATGAACCTAACAGTGTGCGTCAAACCCACCCTTTTCCACCACAGTAAGTGGACTCTGATCGAATATTTCTTTCGCTCTCTTTTCGCCTGACACGACTGCAGAAGAGGAAGAAGAAGGGTAAGTCTATTTCCTTCCCCGTTTTCCCATATGCTATTAGGAAATGTTGGTGTGATTTAGTGTATAAAAATGGGCCCACTCGCTCGAAAGCAGTCATGCACTGCAAGACTTGTACGACAGTTGACTAGGCCAGAGAACTTAATTGGTCTTGATGGCTGACTGGAGGCGAGATGGCTCAGTGGTTAGAGCGTGAATTTACTGACCGTGGTTCGAACCCGACCTCTGTATCTCGACTTCCTCTGTCTAGGCTTCGGCAACCTGGCAGTATCCCAGTCCTGCGGGTGGCATGGCAGTTAGGCACCGAAAGGGTGGTGAGTGACGCTTCATTTGTTTAGCCATTTTCTCGCTGCCAGGTTATGGCTTCCCACGTCCCGCAGAATGTTGCAGGTTGGGGTTCGGATGTTACAAAGAAGCTATATGATCACCAACTGCGTCGTTTTTACATGGATATCCGAGCGTTGTTTGAGGGGTGCCAGGGTTCATACGGAAACGACTTGAGGGGGAAGAGGGCAGTCATTGAGTCAGAAGAGCCGTCATCAACAATTCAGAGGACTCTGTTGATGGACACGCCTTAGCGCATGTTTTTATCAGTGTTAACAGACCACAGCAATTGTAACCAGGAGTTTTGAGGATATACCATTAAGTCGAGGTTCAACGAGACCATCCATAGGTCAGAATGCTCGGCGAATGAAACCGAGGTATTTGCTGACTGTGTTGGTCCATTTTTGTTATTGAATCGTTTTCCCGGTGGTGTTTTTGGATGGTAATTCTCAGATCCCTTTCGCCCGTGCAGGTGTGCAGCGTATTGATCCCGAGGCCGTCGCTAGAACAGCTTAGTAGCATAATAGTTGCCACTCGTCGCTGTTGTACGCCAGTGGCCATCTGTAGTCCTCCTGATGGTCTAGCTTGACAGTGCGAACATCTGGCTAGCCACTGCTTGGTACTCCCCTTGAACATTTGGCAAGGGGTCATAGAGTGGCCGTCAAGTCTCTGTTAAACACAAGAAAAAGTATTGTGGTCTGGTACACCACAACGGGATTGTGCAAGTCCGACATGGTTTCGCTTACCTTGACAGCAATTTTTTCGCTTAGTTGCTGCCGAATTCACTGTAGCATAAGATCCCTTATACCGTGAGCCGGTAGTTTCCTCTGAAGTACACATTTTGCATATGATCGATGGCTTGTTAAAAGTCCTCTAACTTCATCCTCTCATTGAAATCTTTGGTCCAAGTGTCTTTGGTGTGCAAAAGGTTTGCAATAAAAAAACGTCTTTCACCCAAAATCCTCTCAGAGGGTTGGCCTAAGGCTTCGGCTCTCTAGGCGGTTAGGGATATTAATACTCAGGTGAGTCTTGTCGCTAGTTAGAAAAACCAGAGCAGCCACCACTGAACTCATACTTTGCAGTTGACCTCATGATTGGCTGTAATACTCAAGCCATTGGATCAAACTGTGTCAACCGCATTGATTGGGTTAACTTTGTGTCCATCCGGAGCAGTCTAACCTCACTACTAAGTAAACTCAGAAGCTATATCCAGCACCAGGAGCTAGTCATAGACAGACAACTGACCTCGGTTAGCCCAGTCTCAGTCTGCTTACCTACCACCAACTACCAGTCATAGCATTGAGAAGATGGGGTGTCAACATTTCGTTCTAATCTCTTCAACCGCAACAGTGAAACACAGGCCATCACATTGCGGGCCAATCAGGTTTCGACTTAACCCTAAACCAAACTGACAGCTTGTGTTGTGGTATTTTATGCACGCAAGGTGAATCAGTATTGATTAATTTACCTAACTTTAATGGACGCTAGTAATTTCGGACTGACACCGCGGAGTGAAATTCGCAAAGGTCTTTCTGGTTCAACCCTGTGGCCGGCGATCATAATGTGCTTCACGATCTACGAGACAGGCTTTCGAGCTTCAGCTTGTAGGCCATCGGTCGATCAACTAGTTATCCTACTCAAATTACGAGGTGGGTGTTACCAGACTCCTCTGATCTGGCAATACTGATTTCACCGTAACTGCATTTAACTTGGTATACAACCTGTGAAACAGAAAAATTTCGACAGCACGAGTGGTGCGTCCGGTTTCTATTCGTCTTGTCAATGGGAGTAGAATTGCTTGAGCGGCTGATTATATATGACCGATCACAGCACGTCGTTTGTGTCTTTTGAGTGTTTATTAAATGGTCATCAGTGTGGTAGACACTTTTTGTTTTCACTGAATACTCAAGTTTTTGTTTAGACCATGGCGCGCTGTAAACCGATAACTTTCTTAGGTAGTCGGTAGAAATCTGTTTCTTAAAGTGTTTTTTCAGCAAGAATTCAGGGGCACAAATGCTTCTATTCCTGTCGAATAGATTTCTTTCATAAACTATGGGGTGAAGCTGGATGGTGGTCCTTGTGGGGTCTGGTGATATAGATATCGAAAAACGTGCATAGTACTGTGGTTAACTTATGTTTTCGAAAGTATTTTACGAGAAACGTTCTCAAACTTCATGCACTCGGTGGACGAAAATTGGTTGGAGGGCTGCCTCAAAATCATTGCTTTGCCAATGAGGAGACGTCATGGTTTTCCAGCTCAACCAACAGACTAACGATTTCCAAATTCTAAATGGGAAGCTGAATGACTCGCAGGTGTTCGCGGTAAGAAGTGACTAGTGGTTACTGCCACTGTTTTTTAGCATGGATCTCGGTATACCAAATGGGTGAAAAGTCATCCTTTGAATTGGATTCCTTCAATGGCGTACCTATCAGAAGGCTGATGACTATCTTAAAATAACATGGACCTTTCGTCACCGAAATTACTTTGTTCTGATAGCACAATTTCATATCATCTTACTATGCCGCGTACATTTCCGCTTCAGACATTCTCGCCTTCCGAGCGTCACTCGTCCAGGTGAGTCATTATGTTCTCACTCACTGGCAGCCACCACACTAAGTAGTGATCGTGTTTTTGTGTACTTTTTCCGCCATTTTGTCACCCTTTGGAGAGACTTCCTGGACACCAAAAGTGCTCTATCCAGAAGAGCAATTGTTTAGGGTTTATTGTGTTATCATGCAAACTGTATCTGTTTTTCCGTTAAGAAGTTTTTCTTAAGCTTTTGTATTGATTCGCCTAACCTAGACCGTTATATCCGAAAGGCTAAGATTTACATTACGGATAGTCTTTTGTGATAGAAAGGCACATGCACAAAGCTTTAGAATTTCAGGCACTTGGTGTGCTTATTCCTATATGCACAGTACTTTCAAGTGAAGCTTCAACGCATGCAGCTGTTCTGTCACGCATTATTACTGTGACGTCTTCTCAACGAACTCGAGGAAATTATCCCTGTTTGAACGGAAAACTCGAGCTAGAAGGACACGGTTTCTCCCGGCTTTCGAAAAGTCTATTGCCATTGGCTACGATGGCAATGGCCACCTGACACGCCTGTTTTCAGCCGATAATCGGTGTTACTCTGGTGATATCACTAGTTTACGTTAGTCTCCTTTGTGAGACAGTGTTTGTAAGTGTAACTCGTTGAAATTTCAAGTAAGTTAAAGTGGGTTTTTGAGATACAGGGCTCTTTTGGAGCGTATTCCAATTTTTTTCATGGCACGCGGTACATCATCGGCTGGCTTCTGTTTCCTAATTGGTTTACCGTAACATGCTACGACAACCTGTAATATACACGCAAATACCAATGCCATTTTGCCCGTACCAACAGTTACTCGCTCGGTGATAAGTGCAACTTTCCTGATTTATTCGGTAGGGGTGGGCCAGACATAAATTCAAGTCACTAAAATATTTCCCTGTTTTAGAACTACTGATTGTTGTATAATCACATCAGTCACTTCTTTCATCTCACACCCCTCATCTCTTTTTGTCACTGTCCGACTGCCCGTAATGCACTGGATCACGCTCTCATTTGATCGGCGCTTCCCTCTCTTTCTTTTCTCTTTAACTACCCTGCCTACCCTGGGGGTTCCGCGGGTGACTAATCCGGTCCGTTTCAAAACTAAATGCTGCTTGTTTTCCCCGTTTATTCGCTTTTCGGCTCGTTTGCTCTTACCGATCCACCGCCTAAACGCTTTGAAAAAAATAACACATCTCATTTGGGAGCTCAACCAACACATGTTCTTTTTGGCACAAACTCCTCTTTCACCCGTCCGCGTGTGGTGCTTCGTGTGTCATCTCCGACCGTTTTTGTTCCGTTTGCTTCTGATCGTGACTGGTCGGTATTTGCGTCTTTATGGTTCGCCAATGCTGAAGCTGTGCTGTCCTCATCCACTAGCAGAAACGGATCGACTCAGTCGGTCTTCTACCCTTCGAGCGCAACTGCATCGAATTCGCTCCTCTTTCCAAACCCTCTTGTGTGGAACCGTCCCGCGTCAGCCGAGATCGATTTCCCCCCAGCGCCACAACTGCGAAGCGGACACGACTGGGCCGACACGGTTTCTCATCCAAGTCCAGAATTCAATGA
The DNA here is from genome assembly GCA_004794785.1 of Opisthorchis felineus. NCBI lineage: Eukaryota > Metazoa > Platyhelminthes > Trematoda > Opisthorchiida > Opisthorchiidae > Opisthorchis > Opisthorchis felineus. Next base: position 24,534 of record SJOL01009272.1, on the reverse strand, counting down.
TTCAACTGGAGGTACAATGGGACCAAATCGTCACGGTCAACAAGAATATCGCGAACTGTCGACGGCGCGTCGGCACTGTAGTTCGTGCGAACTCAATTTGCGGTCCGGCAAAGTTCAGTACCCTTCCCTGCCGCCTAACACTGACAGAGGATCGACTAGGGGGCGAAATAGCTCTAATCGACTCACCGAGTATCAGCGAAACGCTCGTTCGCACACCCAGCTCAACCAGTGTTCGCTCACAAGAGTACAACACTCCGGACGAATTCCGACTCGCGTGCTGAACGAACTAATCCCAGACCTGGATCGGTCTGCAAGTCATTTAAGTGTTGCCAGTATATTGACTACATCATCCGAAAGCGATGGTAGTGATCGTCAGCATGTTTCCAGATCATCTGTGCATTCACATTCAGGCGAACCTACCCTCATCACTGGCCGTTCTATCGTCACCCCTGAACATCCCCGAGTCGTCTACATATCTGGTCCTAATTCAAAAGTAAACGTTGATGTTACCCCCCAAAAGCCACCAATACCGTGCACTAACCACCGAATCCATACCACAGGGGCGCCAAATCAGGAATTGCTACAGGTGGTAAATGGAGTACCCAAAACTGAGTCTCATAGTCGCAATGCGAAGCGGACGGAAACGGTTCGTCGGAATCCTGCTAGAATGGTCTTCGATTCCCTACCGACCTCATTGATCAAACGACGCCTACCCGTAGACAGATCACTGGGTGTGCAAGGCAATGAGTTGCCCGCGATACCTGCGTCGAAAAGTTATTCTGGGTTAACGAGTGCAGATTCACTGGAGTACTTCATGCAAGACGCTGTCCTTCGTTTCCGCGAAACGGCTTATGACCCGTACGGGTTAGCTCGGAAGAATCTGTTAAATCAACTCAACACAACAAGAGCGGTCTCTGCGACATGTGTGAACAGGAATTCGGCTGATTCAATGTCCTCCTCGGGGAGGTGTTCCTTGATGTCCGCACAGAGCGCATCACGTGTGCAGGCTTTGGATCGAAGGCGCAGACGTCGACGTGAAATCCAGACGAACTCGTCCGGTGCGGCTTAGCGTCGTTCTGGAGCTGTAGATTCAAATCTCTTCGAAATTAGTACAATGACCCGCTTTGTCTTATTCGCCTTGTGGAACAGCTTAAACTGTTCTTGGTGAGCTCAACGCGTTTCACGGTTCCCCCGCTCCTCACAATTTTGCCTGCGTGTATCCTGTGTGTTTGCAGTTTATAAATTTGGTGAGTGTACTACCGCTTGACCTAACCCTCGGTTGCAGAATGTTTATAGCATCCAGTCAACCCAATTCATCTATATCACGTGATCTGCCCATACACTATCGATTCTACGCTGATCAGTCAGCCAAGCTGTCGGTGTCAAATAGGAATAACTCTCAGCCTATTCAGCGAGCTAGGGTGTTGCGACACACTACTACGGCCAAACCAAGTTAGCTGTGAAACTGAACGTTCTATAGGGAAAAGGTCCCTTTATTATTCTACTATTGAAATTGTTATATCTGACTGCTGTTGCCGCTCCAGTGCCTAGTGCCGGAAAAAGACTCGCCGACAAGGAACACAACAGCTTTATTTCGAACAAGCGAGTGCGAAAGTACAACGGCCTCACGCTATTTTATTGAGGGGCACTCTCTGACCTTGATCCAACGCTGTCTCGCGCTGTCTGGCTTTGATTCAGGGTTGTCTGGCCGGTTTAGTGGAGTTGAGGATCTCAGCAGATTCCGGGTATTCTGTGGTTAATTTCAGGAATTTGACCTTCGTGATAGAAATACATCGTTTCGACAAACTTTTCAGCGAAGTTTCGGAAAAGTCCCCATCTATTTTTACCGTCCCGTCCTGATTTTCCCGTCCTATTCCACGATAGTATGAAAGCTGCTACACAGTCATCCCGCTGTAACTCCTTAGGCGCTACAGACGTGGTACTCAAGTCTAGATTATGAACGATTCAGTTCAGTAACTGAATAGCCACGATTTATTAGTTGAGCGGTGTTCATGGACACGTTATCTTAATTAAAATCATGGCTTCATCTGAACGTACAACAGCCGAGAGGAGGTAGCTACTGGTGTTCTTTGCGAACCCGTCACCTTTTTACTCCTACGAACTCTTCAACCACTACAGAACCGCCATTTTGACTTCGGCAACTGCAAACAGTTCATTTTTTCCTGGGGTCATGCTAATAACCATCTGGACCGTCCAGATTAGCCTTTGCCCTGATCAAACTCCCAATGGCCGCAGTCTTCTGTTCAGCTTGGTCTCTTGTGCATTGCGTTCACTAGCAAACGTTACTTATGACCGATTACGTGAGACATACCCCTGAAACTTTAAACTCACCGTTTAAAAAGGACTCGTTCCTGTCCATCACTCTTTTACAGATATTGCATCCACACCACCACGCTAACTTGTTTGGACTGTACTGGCGTTCTGTACCGCAAATGATATTTCTGCAGGTTTCACATTCACTCTCATACGTGTTCAGCAGCAATCTGAGCTCGGTTAAACTCATTACAGGTTTGGGAGGCCTTAAGTTGGGGAGATCTACGGCCTTCATAGTATTAGGCGTTTACTGCACACCACATAGCTACTATTTATTGGGCTCTTTGTATTTCACTAAGCCCCATTCTTTTTCACGAGATTAGTCTGGTGTGTTACTAACTTGTTTTGTTTACATGTCTCCTCGCCGGACTTCAATATTTACCTAGAAGGCATGCTAGCTTCCGCAGGAATTCCTCACTGGTGGAAATTTCCGTTTGTCTCTCCCCTTCCCACCTCCTAACCCGAGTACGCTCATCCAAACGTGGGTGTCGCTAACTGGTGGCGCTAACTGCCGGGAATACCATACAATCCTGCGGTGATTGGTAGCCTATCTTGTGATTCTTTTTCGGTAATCTCGCCAAATAATGCGTGTGGCTTTTTTGGGGGTGGCTTACCGCCATCCATTCAGTTTCGACCATGCTTATTTTCCTTCCAAATCGCTTCTTTTGTAGTAACGTTTTCTCCACGAAACGCATGAGAGCACCGAAGCCGCTGGGAACATTACTGAGTTCTCCGCCTATGTGTGAGTGTGGCAACCTCTCAAACCAGCCGATTCGATTTGATGATCTCTTTCTATTCGGTTAAGGGCATCCTTTAGGTAGAAGACCGTTCGCTTATTCGTTTTGTCCCTCAATTTATCACCGTGGCTGTTTCGTCCTGTTCCTACATGTTTCGTGATCTTTTGAGCAGCCATTTCATACCGTCAGCTGGTCTGAGCCTTTTGGCTTTTTGGCATTTCGGTTCCACTCTCCTACTTTTTGTCCCTCCTCTTGTTATTCATATCCGTTGTGTTTTGCTCTTTCTCATATCCTGTGGATCGGTTAAAACTTGTTCTTGACGCGTGCACACGCACACAATTCCTGGTGGCTGGTTAGCTTCTGTTCTGTACACATTCCCGTCGATGATCTGGTGATGCTGTTTTTGTATTTGCTTTTTCATGGTGGTCTCACTATTAGCGCCCCGTTCTTACGACTTTTCGGGACGGTATCCTATAGTCACCTCGTTTCCGATGTAACTCGTTCAATACGTCCCGGACCCGAGCACACACACACTTGCTGACCGTCAGGTCGCTTCATTTCCAGTTGTCTTTCAGTCTGGTCTGTGCAAATTATTTCTTGCCCTGACCCCCTCAACTGACTATGCAATCGTATATAGCAAAAACTTCATCTCAGTCCTTTTGGTCTTTCGTTCGTATGAGCTCTCTCTCTCTCAGTCCCACATCTCATTTATTTGTGTTTTGGCTCGGAACTGACACCTTGAAACAGCAATAACTTAAGAATGTATGTTCTTGATCCAAAGGTTATTTGCGGCTATTGTTGGATACAGATTCACCGGGATGTGTTCTTCCTGTTGCTGCTTTTTGTCTAATTTCCACTTGTTATCTTTCGCGATTAGTTAGTCGAGTGAGAAATACAGCCATCTAAAAAGCTCAGATTTATCAACTTCCATCCCTCATCCATTATGTTTAAGTTCAGCAACTGATCCGTCGCACACAGGGTTATTATCCGTTTATCTATCCACCCCTTACTTTGTAACATATATTCCTTCACCGTCCCTTCTGTGCACATTACTTATCACCCGCAAAAAATTGGATTAATTTGAGTGGTATTCATCATGCACCAGCATGCGATTACCGCTTTACTTATCCCCGAACAGTTCTGCCTATTCATTTTGTTTCATTTCTGCGGAAGACGAAATGACTTGGGTTGTTGTCTGAACGACAACAATGGCTTCCTGAAAGAAAGCAAAGCACGATATTTGGTTGACTTTGACATGTTATCTTTCCTCTCATCGCCACCTTCATTCTGTTACAAGTGTATTCTAAAGGCTACTTACTCTTTCGCTTCTGCCGCCGCCACTACTACTACTTCTTTTCCGCCGGTCATCCAATATTGGAATAAACTTTTGTGTTTTCCGAACCATGCCTTGTATCGTACTGAATCATGGGCTAGTTGGAGAGCTAACCAACAGTTCATTTAGGGGACATTTCGCTATATGAAACGGGTACGAGTCTTGGTTACTGATCTGTCGTTTGAAAATCTTTGCTCTCGCGTTTGTAAAACATCAGCTAGGTTGAAATTCTCGGTCAGTGTGCCTGAGTGCGCAATAATGTCTTCCAAGAAGAGCTATGAATTTGTCCGAGGTTCAAGACGGATTCGCATGTTGGCTAATAGACTATGTCAGAATAGGCATGTCTGTTTCGGTTGTGGTGGCATCGTTCTCTTGGCTCTGAATACCTTGGAAATTGTCGTTGTTCTGTTTAGTTTTCCCAAAGGTGAGCACTATTGCACTGACCATGGAAGGCAGGGCTTACAGCTAAGCCACAGTGCATGAGTGCCACATTTTTTGTCCCTCCGTCGGAGCCGTATCGCGTTGTCACTTCCGTGTGTTGGAAAACTATTCCGACCATTCCCCTGCAGGCCTAACAATTGGGAAGTTCGATGCGATTGAAAACACTAATCGAAAAAACTTTAAGCAAACGGCTCAGACAGACAATGCCAAGTTCAGACAGTGTGTTCCACTGCCTTTCAGTGACCTGCATAGCTGTAAAATGATGCGTAAACGAACGGAACTTACACATAGCGCTTACGTAATACAGAACGAATTAGTGGTCGGTATTGGACCCAGACAGAACAACGTTATGTGGTACGATCGTTTGTCGTGCATCGCTGGACGATGGACAACAACCGACAAGTACAATCATTTGCATCCCAATTTAGTTTTCACAGGAGATTCACCTGAAACCCAGCTGAATCTGTCGCTTATGATCTCATATCATATCCCACATCAGCACATAAAGTAGGAGGTTCCCATGTGACTTTGGGCTATCTACTGGTAGAATAACTTGGAATGAGTGCGAAACATATACATCAAGTTAGAGTATTTCCAACGGACACAAACGCTGCATCCATCTATTCAATGAATACCGAGCAGTCAGGTTTGTTCAGTTGTCTGACTGCAGCTGCTAAGACGTGAAGTCAACCGATCCGACGAATGGACTGCCTGAATTGCCAACTCTTCATGGGTCGACCGGATTCTCCCGCCGTACTTTGTTCTTTAGACGACCGAACCTGACTTGCAGAGATGTACTGATCTCCTTTATCACGTTGGATGCTACTCTGACCGCTTCCTACAGTATTGAGTGAAACCGGCTTCAACCCCAGTGTTGTGGACCACAGTTTTCTTAATGCCTTCCTAATACCGTGAACCCGAGTCTGGATAGCCGCTTGATAGCCTGATGCGCTCAGCCAAAGCAGAGAGCCAATGAACGTGCGAATCAGCTGATCTATTGAACACTGACGCGCCCAGGCGTGCCATGTGCAGCCGAAAACGGGCTGTTTATAAAGCTCACGTGGAAAGTTTTAGGTGGGCAAAAAACTGATGCTAAAAATAGAACTCATCTGTCAAGGGCAAGTGAAGAATAACCAATTAAATCTATCAACGAAAACTGTCATTCCATTGGCAGTTGCGTAGTCCAGTTACGTTCGGAGCTGGTTCTCTTAATACGGCCAAAGCCAACAGTTCCCTGGACACGTATCTTTTCGAATTCGAGTATAGGTTCTCCTCAAATGGCTAACTGCTCCCCTGAGCTGGGTCTCTTCAGGCTATCCGAATTCATGATGGGTCGGCCGGTTGAAGTGAAACAACTGGGTAGCACAAATTATGTACTGTAAGCTTCACAAGATGATTTTATTAGTGTGCACACCAAAAATACTTGGACACCGAATCAAACACACCTAAGCTGATGCTCTACAGCAAAATATCCAGAACACAGTAGGCCTTTGACAGTCCGATCACTGCCGGTCTAGCCAACGTCCCGGTTCCGGGACATTAGTCAGTCCTAACTATCTTTTATCTTTGAAGAGCATGATCGCGGAGTCGCTAGGACCTCCAAGTTTTTAGGTTAACGTGGCAACTCGAGTTTACTCCCCAAACAATGTGCTAGGTCGAGCAACAAGGAGTGCGGATACAGCAGCCGACTGCTCACGTGATACCCATATGGAGGACAGGTCTCAACAAGGGAGGATTTTACTGCCGCCTTTTGTAGGCACGATGGCGTCGATTCGGTAGGCTATTCCCTAACTGTGCAACTCAGCTTAGTCGTAATAGCCCGTCCATCCGTCGACAGCAACCCGACAGATCCTCAAGCAGCCAGCCGTCGTTGGACATCTTTGATGGACCCGGTGGATGAACCTGTGAAACTGCTTCGAGGTTGCCACTCCATGTGAATGAACGAGGAATATTCAAAAGATCTCATCATAACATTGTCTAGTGTATGAAGAGACTAATTTTATGAACAGTATTAACGTTAGGCTGCTCAGAAGGTTCATGTCGGCTTATGCCAAAATTGTGATTAAACCAGAACGCTTTACTTGCTATCCGTACCTACATGGTGCTAGTCTACCTACTCTCCTTGACTCCATACTTTATGCTGCATGTTTCAGTAACCTGCCGATAACTAACTTGCACATTTGGCAGTTCGCTGATTTGGAATTTTTCATGCTATCCTACTGCTGGCGTCCCTAAATGAGGCGCTCAGTTTTGTTGACAACTTTCACTTAACGGTGTTCCTTCCTTCATCAATAATTCGATTTTGCTGTCTATTGAATCGTACAACGTGCATATTCAACAAGAATGCTGAAAGACGTATACGTTTTGCTTTCAGGGCTTTCCATCAGCTTACGATGAAATTTTTATAGTTCGGATGGATACATCCATATACGTTCCATATCACACGAACATCTCATCCCGATTTGCGGCATTTTGAACAAACACTCGACTATAACAACATTTAAAAATTTTGGCGCACTCTGGAAGGATGACTTTATGATGGAAAAGTAGCGTTCAGTGGGGAGGAGGGATAGTGCTTGGCCTCCGACTTCTCGTTTAACGCTGGAGAGTACCCATGTTGTCAAACTCTTTCAAACGCAGCGTCACCTGCAGTAATTGAGAAAACTGGTTCGTGCGCCTGACTCTATTTGCTTAGTTTTGGGCGACTTTGTCCTGGATAAAGATAGCAAACCCGGTTTACGACAGGCGGTCGAACAGCCATGAAGGTGGACAGTTGAGGGAAATAACGGAATTTTACATTTTAGGACCTGACGGAACGCATCGACATCGGGGCTCATGCTGCCACTTGGACTCCGGACCTGAAAACCTATCTGAGTCTCCTGAGGTTGCTTATTTAGTGCAATCCAATTTTCTCTGCACACGATAGACTCATTTCAACAAACTGGTAATCACGAGAGCCAGAAAGTCAGCTATCGTAATAGCATCATAGATGCGATGGTTCTGATATCACGGGGCCGGTGTTGGCCCAGGTATTGCTTGCAAAAATGGTGTTTTTGTCACAATAATGGTTTGCTTTTAACAAGCCCTGATAGCAGAGAGGATATCACGGTAAGCAAGGTCGTATCAATTGGTTGTTGATCAGGTGGCTGTTGATCTGTTCGCCGAGCTTGGCAATTGGCTTGCAAACGTTTCGTCACCATACGAGGAGACATCATCAGTGCGCAGTTGGGTGGGTACTTCTTTCTTGCCTGCGTGCGTTTATATAGCATTTGAAGACTATCTGTTATCTTCTAACGTGATTGGCTACTTGGGGGTAACGATTTTTGTGAATCTATTGGTCCGTTTCTAATCTTCGTTGCGTTGTGGTCTGCGTTCCTTTGTGTTGATTGGCTATCCCAACGCCTTCTATTTTTAGTAGTTTGTTCTCTGGCCTTGATTGGCATTGCGTTGCGGTCTGACCTTCTCGAGCTTGATTGGCTGGTTGCACCACCCCATTTTCTCCATTGTAACGGTTAGTGTCCCTGCGTCCGCCGGTCGATTTGGTGCTTTGGTTCATTGATTGGGTGACTCCTCCAATTAAATTGATGTGTCCGTTTGAGTGGGGCTTTCCTGCTTCTCTTATGAGTTCCTTGTCGGGTCACTTTTGCAGCTCAAAGCCCTGTGGTTCTGGCGTTCTCTTGCTCTTAGTGGTAGGTAAATTGGGTCAATTTCGATATGTCTGTTGATAGCTTCTTCAGTGGAGTACCACGCTTCCATAAATTCACGTTCTTTCTTCGTTCTTGCTTGAGCCAGTATGCGAACACCGCTCCAGTCGAACTCGTGTCCCTCCTGATCTTTGTGTACGGAGATGAGGGAAAATTGATCGTGTCTTTCAGTGGCGAGCTTGTGTTCGTGTATTCTGGTGGAGAGCTTCCTTCCCGTTTGTCCTATATACCGTTTGTCGCAGTCCTTGCATTGGATCCTGTATATGACATTGTTCTTTGTCATTGAATCTAATTTTCCTTTGGGTCTTGATAGTGTCCTCCGCAAAGTGTTCGCAGGCTTGTAAGCGACCGTTGTATTATGCCGTCGTAAGAGCCTTGCCGTCATTTCAGCGGTGTTCTTGATGTATGGGAGTGTGACTCGTTTGCTTCCATTTTGTGCTGTTGCATTGATCGTATTTGGCTTCCTGAGTGATCTCCAGATGAAATTTCTCGGGTATCCATTTTTCCGGAACATTTTGTATAGGCGTTTTTCTTCTTTGATCTTGGATTCCGTTGTGCTGCAGTGTGTCTGGATCCGCTTGAAAAGTGTCCGAATGCAGCTTCGTTTGTGACAATTGGGATGGTTGCTGTGGTAGCTGAGTATTTGGTCCGTATGTGTTGCCTTTCTGTAGACCTCAGTTTGTAGCTGTCCGTTCGGCAATCTAGTGATGAGGACGTCCAGAAATGCCAGTTTTCCGTTGCTTTCTTCCTCGGTTGTGAATTTGATGTCGTCGAAAACGTTGTTTAGCAGTTGACTTACTCGTTGCAGTTCGCTCCTTTTGATGATCACAAAGGTGTCGTCCACGTAACGGATCCATATTTTGGGATTTATATCGGGCAACACGATTTGTTCCAATTTTTGCATTGTGAGTTCTGCAATAAATCCTGAAATCGGCGATCCCATTGGTGTCCCTCGCAGTTGTTCATAATATTCTCCGTTGAACTCGAAATGTGTGATCAGGCATAAGTCGAGTAATGTGCAGAGGTCTTCTTTCTCCAGTGATCCAGTTGGCATGCCACCGTTGTCCAATAGTTCGGCCACAGTTGTCTTGGCAGAACGGAGGTCCACAGACGTGAATAATGAGCTCACATCAAATGAGACCATTATTTCGTCCTGATCGATGTTTACGTTTTTTAGTTTCTCCAAAAATTGTCCCGCATTGTTGATTGAGTGTTGAGACCCACTGATGAGATGTTTCAACCTTTTCCACAGTTCTTTCGAAAGATTGTAGGTCGCTGTTCCAGGGAGTGATACAATCGGTCGGAGGGGTATTGATTCTTTGTGTACCTTCGGGAGTCCGTAGAAGCGGGGAGTTGCCGAATCACGAGCTCTCATTCTCCAATATTCCTCTTTTGTAATCTTGTGAAGATCTTGGAGTTGCTTTAAGTTCTTATTGATTTTGTTTGCCAGTTGCTTGCTTTGGTCGCGTTCTAAGCGGCGGTACGTAGTTGTATCGTTAAGTAGTGCCTTTGCTTTATTGATGTAGTCCGGTTTGTCCATGATCACCGTTAGGCGTCCCTTGTCTGCCGGTAGAATCACGATGTTTTCGTCCTTCTTCAACTTGTTCATCGCTTCTTTTTCTTTGCCGGAAAGCACGTTGAGTGGCTTATTGCGTGTGATGGCTGGGACGACCGTTTGACGAAGTTGCTGCTGAGCGTTCTCGTCGAGTCCGATAGATTTCATCGCTGCTTCTAGGCTGGCTAAATACTCTAGGTTTGTCGCGTCTTTGAAATTGAAATTAAGCCCTTTGATGAGAACGTTTTCTTCAGCTTCCGTCAGTTGCCTTTTGGATAGATTCCTTATCCAGGCTTTGTTGTGACTACCCTCACACTCCTGGTTCCTAATCAGCCTTGAGAATTTGCCATCTAGATGAGCCTTCTTGTTTTTAGCAGTGGATGTGACTCTCCGTTCTATCGCGATGCTGAGTTGCTCCATGAGATTTGGTCCTATTGTCCTCAAGCAGGCTTCTCTATGTTCATTGGCTATTCTCTCGTATTTTCTAATGCGGTTGTGAGCGTCTGTAATCATGAGTCTGACCATTCGTCGACCATTCTGTCTAGCTATTGTCCAAGCTTGTGGATGGTTAATTGGCGGTCGGTAGGTTACGCTACGTGGGAGGATGCGTTTCCGCAGGCATTCATGGAGGAAGTAGAGCTGTTGTCGTGTGGAGGCTTGTCGGCAGGCGAAAGTCTCCCATCGACGGGCTGTTTTGAGCGTGGAACGCCCGAAGCTGTTGGTAATGTGTTGAAATATTGGTAGCTCGGGTGAGTTTATTGGTTGTTGATCAGGTGGCTGTTGATCTGTTCGCCGAGCTTGGCAATTGGCTTGCAAACGTTTCGTCACCATACGAGGAGACATCATCAGTCTCCTCGTTTGGTGACGAAACGTTTGCAAGCCAATTGCCAAGCTCGGCGAACAGATCAACAGCCACCTGATCAACAACCAATAAACTCACCCGAGCTACCAATATTTCAACACATAACCAAGGTCGTATCAAATCAGTCACCCAAACGCATCCAATCCTACCGTGTCTCCAGACTGGCATCCGAGGCGGCAACAGGATTGGGTGTCAGATAATGGCCGGAAGTGCCCTAGGCTCCGTAACACCAAGTATGCGATTAACAGCTCTGCTGTCGCGTGGTTTCAGGGTGTTGGTAAGACAAACTGGAGACGCCGGAGTGCGTTGATCGTCCAGCCCTGCCGCCAAACGGCTGTGACTTGGTAACCATGTTACATACCTCACTCGAACCAACTCAGACAAACGACTGAATCGAGTAAATTGAACTGCATCACATGGCCGATAGTACCCCCACATACACCGCGGATCAACTAAGATGTCTAATCGACTCCTGTAGCCTGGTGACTTAGTGGACTGGGGCGTTGACTACTGGCTACCTACATGTTGGGGCAAAGATTTTCGACTGGAATCGCGTTTTCCATCCGTAAACAATAGACATTAGTCCACCTTCATGATGCCTTCATTCGCTGTTCGGAAGACAACCCCAAATAATGGGCTCCATTCGAGAGAGTACCGTAGTTAGTATTTTATGACATTTCGTGTCAACAAATTCGGCGTTCCAGTTTGAAACTTTAGAGGATTTTAGGTCGACCGAAACATGAGAAATATGTTTCCCGGGTCCTTGAAACTATGACAGAAAATCGTCCAACTGAGGCATCATAATGTCAAATGCCGTCGCTTTCAAGCAGATGCACACCTACGAACACAATTGTCGGACCAAACCGGCAGGCCAAAGTTTGCGTTTGTCACCACTGAGAACGGGTATCGAGATTTCAGATACAAACTACTCCTGCTGGGGAGAATTTTGCTAGCTTAGACAGCATAACTGGCTAATGTTTTGTTCGCCGAGCCATGCAAAGTATTCCTCTAGCATCCCTGCACGTTTCGAAGAAATATTCTCTCAGACGGCTTTGTGAAAGGACGTCATTGGCCTGTTAGTAACAGTCTCGAGAAAGATCTATTGACCTCAGGGTCTGTTGCCTATATTACGGATAAACCCACTGGTAGGTGTAATGCATGAGAATCGCTCACATTAGTTCAGTAAGGATGCCACACACCTACTACAATTGGATGAGGCATGTTATGGCTACATTTTAGCATACTGAAACCAGGTTCCCAGCCTAAATTTAGAAACGTGATCTTAACGACGACTGGATTCCACAAACAGTTGGGCCCTATTTCCCACAGATGCTGGTGCTGACCCAGATAATTTGGCTAACCTGTGATACTATGACTAATGAAACAAACAGAACTGTTTTAATATCGTTCCGTCAATTTTACTAGAAAGCCAGACTCATTTGCAGAGACTCGCCTATTCTTCTTTACATAAAGCGCTATCACAGACCCACAGTGCGTCCGGGGCCTGGGAAATCGTTACTTTGAAATTCCTGCTCACCGTTAAGTGCGATGCGGCTGAATTATGTAACGCCGGGGATTTGTGTAGCGCTCAGTCTGGGCAGCTGTGCTCGCTCCTTGAGTTCAACTACTTTTATATATGGCCAACTTTCCTTCAACCAATCAGAAATCCATTTAGCCTCGTCGAGTGGACAGTGGTCACGTGGCTAGCCCATTGATGTGATCTTCTTTAGTCGTGTCGACGGCTTGGTAACACCAAAACTTCGAAGAAAAGTTTGTGTAGTAAAGGAGGATCTCAAAACAACCGTTGGACTGTGCAATTTAGAGCTGAATTTTTTTAACTTCGATCCAGTGGTACTGTATCTGAAGTACACTTGTTCGTTCATGTAGGTGATCGGAAATTCAGGTCTTTGTGGAACAGGGAACAAGTTTTGGGAACACTCAGTTAGTGTGGCCATGCACTAGGTGGTCGAAATATGACAGAATGATTAGCGATAGAATGGGGTACTATGGAGCTCCTCCGGGTGGGTACAACCTGTATTGAGCACTCTGGACTCGTTAACCAAAGAATCACGAACCCGATCCCTCGATGCCCACCTGACGAGTCCCAGAAAGGAAGAGGGACTCTGTGAGGTTGAGAGGTTTGGAATTATACCTCATATTTTCACCTTCAATCAAATTCCAATGCGGTGGCTCCTTCCTGTTCAGGTTCACTGCAGATCTCGATAAGTAATCAGATGAGCAACATGACTCCTCATCAAGAGTCAGGTTTTCTGAATAGGAAGACGTTTCGTTGAATCAGGGCTTCACAACCCGTTTCGCGCAGTGCACCCCTTTCGGTTTATGGCGACAAGCCATTCCCCTGTCCAAGTATTGCTGAGCAGCACGGTCCAAGTGCCAGTCACGAATATTGGATAAAATTAAAGCAAGTTTCTAGCTTACGATGTTATGCTGTTGTAATCCATAGACGGAACAAAACACAATTAAGGTGATTTTGGTGTCTGGTGATGGCTCGCTTGGATTCATTCAGCATCGTGCCGGTTGGACGGATCTATGGCGAAGCGGCTAGGGACCGGAAAAAATATGTCCGGGGTATGGCCAGTCAGAATCGAGCCATTTTAGCTTTGTATTACCTGCCTCATCATGATTATTCTGGCGTGGTCATGTGGACAATTCTGCGAGGAAAGTTCAGAATTTTCAAGTGAAGTTTCATCCTGTAAGTGAAGTCAATCTATTCTGAAAAGTCGAAAAGCTCGGTTTCATGTTTTATTGGCAATCATCTTCAGTGCGCACCTCACGAAACTCCAGGGAATTCCGAACCCTCCACCTCCCGGCTAGCATTGTGAACACTTAAGAGCTCATCACTTGTGTGATTAACTCGCACCTAGGCGTATATAGCGCCACTCATGCTTCAATCATGGGAAAAAATAGCATGGTCACATGTGACCCTGCAAGGACGTAAACTCAATTTTAGATTCTCAAATTGCTCCACACTGCCAACGGTCTATAATTGTCTTAGAGAAAGAACAGTTGCACAAGATGAGTGAAACCTTCATCTGAGAAGTCGTCATTAATGGTGCCACCGGCGGCCAAATGGTTGTCTTCGCGCGCTGACTGCAATGATTCTCAATAAAAATAAAAAAGGTGTACACTAACTTTCACCTTTTCAGCATACACTCACTTCACTTATAACATGAAGACTCAATTAAGAATTTAGCGATTGCTTTGTAAACACGGCAACAGTAACTTTGCTCTGTTTCACAAAAGACCGTCTGAAGCTGTCATGACCTGTGCCATACCACTTCAGTTGGCCAGTTTCCCGATTTTTTCATTCGATACCCAAACTTTCGAAAAAACGACGACCTAAAAGCAAACTTATCGAAATTCATCCATATGTCGTTTACAGTGATGGTGATGATGTTCAACGCGGTCAGTGTCACAGACCATTGACGGAAAGCGTAAAATTTGCTGGCACTTCTCGATTACGGAATCTGTAAAAATACCAATAGAGGACTCTCTCTACTGTTTGCGATCGCCTACCGTCAGTCCAACCGAACAGCGCACATCCCAGGACAAGTAGGGAATTAGCCTCCCAATCGGTTACTGAGTGTCTCATTAGTGTTTTTATTTTTTAGTGCGCCTGTTTTAATTTTAGGAGCTGTTAGTGGTCATATCATTTCAAACTACTTGGAGTTTTTAAGTAGCTAAATAAATACATTAAATTAACCAAACACCCTCATGGTGACGTTCTCTATTCTGGAGATTCGTTCTTTATTTCCAGATATGCACAAGCGTTTCGTAGAGCCATAAACTATCACAAGGGCAAGATGGGATGATATTTGCAATCGATATTGAATTTTTTCGAATCTATGTTAGACACGCGAGGACAAATTTTTGCCAGTCCAGGATCCAGTGAAGCGCGAAATGGTCGACACCCTAGTACCACCACAATGCCAGGATTGGAAGGTGGGACTATCAAGAGAAAATCAGAAGGCCCATGACGACAGGACAAGTGTGCACCTGTGGGGATCAGGAATTAACGCAGCGAGCCGGACAGACCGACTCGTCATCAAAAGTGAGAAGTCCGGCTACCCTATTCAATGTATGCATAAGCAAAGGTTATGTGATGAAACCTAGGTATCAGTACGTTGACCACCCACAGTATTGTGACAGAATGTGGAAAGGTATACGAGAATATTATCACTGAGTCAATTAATCTGCACAAGAGGCGCGGAATTCGAGTGCGACCGAAAAAGCACTAATAATAGTAATAGTAATAATAATAATAATAATAATAATAATACGTTTGTTTCGCAGCTTGTGAGGAACATGCTATACGAGGCATGATCGGGTCGTTACAACCTGAACGCGGCGGGCAACAAAACAACGGGGAGGAAAGTACAACCGACGAGGCATGCTTATTACGTGGAAAGTCATTGTGGTTGTGGGAACCAAAAACTAGAACAATGGGGCATGAGGCATGGCTAGCTCAATGATGAAGCCGGGTGGCTTGAACTAAAACTGAAAAATCCTTGCTGGCCATGAGCGACCTTGGGTGGTCGAGTAAATGGCCAAGGTCACAAAAAGCAAAAATGGAGATGAAGATGGAAGAATTAGGAGTGGAGACAAATGGCAAGTTTCATCTCGAGAATATGGTTTACATTGGAACTGACTAGACTCATGGATGTGGCTGTTGTAGGTGTAAAGAATAATTTCGGTGGGTAGATCGAGCTAATACATAGGACCAAACGAACACCGTAAATGAAATCGCTGAACTAGTGGAAGGGGCAAACAGAAATTGCAGCGGAAAACCGGGTGGGTTAAATTCGAATGAAAGGTTCCATGGGTTAGAACGAACTCGTCCCAATTGCGGTTGGGGCTTGGTTAAATATTTGTTCGTATTTGTAAGTGCAGGCTTCAGTGAGCGAGAGGCGAAGGTCGAGAGCAGAACAGTGGCAATCCGACAGGGGATGCGCATTCTTGTCGCAGTTGCATCTTGTTTGGACGAGGGGATTGACAGAGGTAGAGCCAGGCAGATGTAGAGTCATGGGTAATTTTGATTCAGTTGGGGGCCCATGTGGGTGTAAACCGGGGACAAGCCAGACTGAAAGAATGGCGGCCACACCGGGTGTTTGCGCCAGCTGCTGCTGAAGTTCGAAGCTTGAAAGGGGGAAGGAGGAGGGAATAGGATGAGAGCAGCAGTGTCTGGTGTTTGCCTGGAGGCACCAGATAAAAGGCGTCCAATGGAAAAAGTTATCTAAACAGGATGACAGCATATTAAATAAACCTATGAAAGAGTAGATTTTTGTTGGCTGACCTACTAACCAAGGACTAGCCGAAGCAGCCGATGTAGTATGAGGACACAAACAATCATTACTAGTGGGCTTCTACTCAGGGTGTATGCAGTACCTTCGGACAGCGATGCAAGAGACTATCATTTGTGGTAAGAGCTGTGTCTCGTGTTTGCACTGAGCGTCAGTCGATCAGAAGGGGCAAGGCCAGGGCAAGAGTAGTTGCGTAATTTTAGGAAGACGAGGACTTAGCCACCGAGGTAGCGGGGAAGGAGGCTAGCCGCTGGACTAGTTGGTACGGGCGATGACAGGACATGTTAGACAGAGAGCTGAAGTAGTTTTTAGCTCAGCTAATAAATCCAATCAGAGGGTCTCCGTTGTGCAAAGTGTGGAGGGGTTAATGTGAAGAAAGACAGCAGACAGATAATGATCGGTTGAACGAGAGCTTCTGAGATAATATATAGGGACTGTAGTGTAACTGACAGGTACTACGCGAACTGACCAGAATGGTAAGAGCATGGTTCACCAGTCACCGAATCAGTGCTGTCAGCTCCAAGCAACGAATGGTGCACGGCAAAAGCAGCCAACAGGCGCCAGTCACGATTGCGGGTATTCTGGGAATAACATGGTCTTTATATTTTATATGTTTATGATCACTTCTTGGAACAAGCTGAAGGAAGGTGTTTGTTTTGTCTGGGTGATGAAGTGGACTTGGGTTGGTGCAACCCAACTAAGACGAAGGTGGTAACGTCGCCTTTAGCCGTGAGCCTCGCAGAGTATCTTTTGGCTACCCCATGCATTTTTTAAAATCAGACGAAAGGACAGTTGTTCTTTGCTTGTATTTCGTGGTGTTGCCAGGCAAGTGACAACCGGGACAAGTCCGAACCAGGTACAGGCGAACGACAACGGTGCTCTTTTATGGAGTTCCTGAATTAAAGGCCAGGCCCAGGACCATCGGAGACAGGGGATGCATCCGTGCTACTAGATGGGGTGGCGAGTATACGAATGCACCATGGTGCAAAGTAATATGGCGACTCTCCCTGCAGGACGTACCCATCCACCACACAAGGTTTTCATCCTGCATGCATGCCACCAGATCTGCAGAGTGACAGCCACCAAGCACTCATACTTGCGGCCTGTGCAATAATAAAGAACTCCAGATATCAGACATTTTGTCCGGTCGGGGGGAAGCCAGGCCATTAAAGCAGCTCAGTCACTTCGAACAAGCAAACGGCAAACAGCCACTGGAAGAGGCAAGTCGCGGAGGCAAATGAACAGGCAGCTACCTCCTGGGTCATTGAAGTAGAATGGAGATGCTCAGAGCCTGTGCACGACGAAGCGTTGGTATGAAGCGCCATGTCAAGCAGAGGTTCACCACATTGGTATGTGGTGTTATGTGCGTGTGAATGAGTGGGCAGTGTAACCAAGCAAGTATTTCATCCACTGCGCATCGTCAGACCCACTATTTGATGTGAGTGCACTGCGCGTGACCGGGAGATGCGGAATCCTTCTGAAGAGTGGGGAAATAAGGCTTCGGTTTAGTTAGTTAGTTAGCCCTAGGCAAAGCAAAACACCAGACATTAAATAGAGATGACAGAGTTATTCAGGGATGGGACGCGGCTTGAAAGAACAAAGAATAATTTATTTGGGCACAGAAGCTTAAAGCCAAAAGTATGGAACTACAACAGGGTCAACGGAGATGAGCATGAAAACAGTTATGACGGCAGGCGCTAGACACTAGGCAACAGAACTGCACTTCAGAAGGCAGGTGCACATGCAGTCGTAGCAAGTGAAACTTCCGCGTAAGAGATAGATAGGAGAACAGTTAATGGCCAAGAACCTTTTGGAGAGAAGCTAACTCACGTGTGGGTTAACGCTAGAGGGTTCAAGCTGGTAAGTGTACATGCTAGGACAAAGTAATAGGACAGTTTGGGTAACAGTGCTATTTAGGAGGGCTTAGGGCCTCTTTCAAAGAAAGTGTCTGGTGTAAGCTGTGAATCGAAAAGACGCTCGGCTCCCTCGATAGAACAGGTAGGAATCGAGGGCGTTTTGAAAGCTTACA
>SJOL01009264.1:1346976-1360494 GCA_004794785.1 Opisthorchis felineus | reverse complement strand
AGGTGATAACTGGGACAAGTACAATCCAGCTACAGACAAACGACAACGGTGCTCTTTTACGGTTTTCCTGAATTAAAGGCCAGGCTCAGAACCACCGGCGATGGGCGATGCACCCGCGCTATGGGAGGGGTGACGAGTATACGAACGCATCACGGGTGCAACGTAACAATGTGACCCTCCCTACAGGGCGTGCTCATCCACCACACGAGGTGTTCATCCCTCGTGCATGCTACCAGATCTGCAGGGCAACAAGTCACCAAGTAGTCATAAGTGCGGTTTGTGCACTAATAAATAACTCCAGCCACCAGATATTTCATCCGGTCGGCGGGAGATCCAGGCTAGTAAAACAACTCACTCATTTCGAACAAGCAAACAGCAAACAGCCACTGAGGCAAGTCGCGGAGGCAAATGAAACGGCGGCTGATTTTCAGGTCATGGGAGTAGGATGGGGATGCTCAGAACCTGTGTACTATGGCTTAATGATGAGGGAGCATTGGTGTGAACCGCCATGTCAAGTAGAGGCGCATCATGAACAGTCCCAGTGCCTTATTTGCACGCACCATTAACTTCTTCTGCCTCGCCCATCAATTCAAAAATACCTGAGTTCCCTCTCCTTAATCCATTTCATGTAGATCACTCTGGGCTTAACAAACTTTTTTACTAGCCACCCTACCTACCCAATATGATCCCGCTGGTAATATTTCTGTTCTTACAATCAACGCCCGCTCTCTTTTACCGAAATTACATTATATCCAAGCTATCTCCACTATTGCCTGTTCAACCTTCATGTGCATCGCTGAAACGTGTTTCCATCCTAGCACACCCGATGCCCTTATCCTCCCTCCTGGATTCACTACCTCCCTTTCCGATCGTTCTCACCTCCGTGGCGGTGGCTGCATCGTATACTCTAGAACCGAAGTGGATGCCTCCCCCAATAACGATCCATTACCGACAGACGCTCCAGACTCTGTCTGGCTTCCTACCTGTCAGTCTTACCTGCCGTTCAGCCATGGGTGTTTATACATTTCCTCTTTGTACTTGCTTAGCCAAATTTCCAAGCTTCTTTCGTAAGTTCAAGCTCTACCTTGCCCAAACGAGTCAATCGTTGGCGATCTTAATCTTCCCCAGATCTGCTGGTCTGAACACAAAATCCCCAATGCGAATTTTGCCTCTGCTGGCTCAGCTCAATGTCGACGGCTGGCCCCAGCTTGTAAGGCACCCCACACGCGGTCTCTGAACCTCGAGAATCGCCCTTGTAAACGCACTGGCGACGTCACCTCGATCGGTGATGAAACGTTTGCAATCAAATTTCCCAGCTTAGCCAACGGCCAATAATGTTTATTCCCAACTAGTGGGTGGCATACCGTCAGGCATGATCATACTGTTACGGTCAGAATAAAAGCACGGCTGGCGGGTTTTGCGGATACTGGGCATTGCAAGGAAAAAGGGGCAGTGTCATAAACAATGAGCATTATCCGATGTAGACTTGGTCACAGCTAAACCGGCATGGGTGGGGAAACACTGTTGCTGGAACTTTGTCTTTCTTTCGGAGAACATATCAGATGAGACAATATCCGATCGTTAAGATTTTAAGGTGGCGGGCAAAAAACAAGGGAGGGCAAAACAAGATGCAGACTGCCTGGCAACTTATAAAAAACTTCAAATTGCGAATAACGAGGAACCAGAACAACGGATCTGGTTAGGCAGCAGAAATGCCACAATCTGGCCGGTCAATTTGAAGTAAAGCCTAAACCCCAGCGACGAGGCCTTGTGACCATGGACTGTGCCACTCCTGTGGACGGCCGAAGCATCCTGATAGAGACCACCGTGTTGTCATTTGCAGCTGGACAAGTACTCATACTTCTCCTAATCCTCTTCCTTAAGCTCTTCCACCCTTTCCGCTGGCATCCTTGGTGCCTTCGCAACCTTGTCACGCCAAAAGCACTTTCTTTTTCGGGACGCCCAAAACGTGACCGACATTTTATACGGCCATGTCCTACCATCAGTTTGCCTATTTGCTCCCCCACGAGCTCTCTGTGTTTCTGGTCGTCGTGAAGCCAGACGCTTACCTGTTCTAGGTTATAAACTTAGAAGGTATCGTGGGCTACTCCGTGAAACCCATAACCTCTCTTCTTTTTCTACTCAACAAACTCACGACTGAGATTTCCACTAGCAAACAAATTCTTGGAAAACGCCAGGAGTCTACCGCCGAATGCCATTCTCTTCTATCCAAGGTGCCGAGGCGCTCCCTTACAGGCGTTGATTCCCCAATTCATCCACGATTCCAAGTACCGTGGTCCACTTCGCCAGCTGCAATGTGCCTTCTGTATCGAGCCTTCCTACTCATTACTCTCCAACTGGTTCCGCAGTAACTAAATTTGTTGATGAAATTATCAACTAAACCTCTGTATACTTTCGGTTACTTTACCTGAGTTTACTTCCTCATTCGACTGTTTAGGAGACCCCAGTTTCCCAGGCACTAACGGTATGCCATCGCTCATCCCGAAAGCTGGTGGCCCGGAAACCTCAACTATCATCCCTAATCTCTTCAGTACCTCCATAATCACTGGCACGGTAGGGAATACTCCACCAGCGACCCACATCACGTGAGAGATCTTTTCCTCTGAAAGGCACAACTTAAATCAGCCAGATAACGTCCTAAAGGGTAGTGCAATTTCAGGAAAGCAAGGCCAAATCTTGTCTTTTACCACAATAACTACAGGCGTTGTCGCTTGCCAAAGGCTTTCTCAATGTCAGTCCACCCTTAGGCTGTTATCCATGTCCGTCACATGGGGTTAGTCTTCTCTTACTCATCGTTCGTGCCAACGCATGGCCACTTCACTTCCACAGTCGTGTCTCAACTGTCCGAATACATGAGAGACCAAGATAGACACCCCGCGCTATAACTGTCTCTGAAGATGACGTTGATGATGTAACCTGGAGCTGCGAGGTTTACCTCGTCTCACTGCCACAAGATCAACCATTCTCCAACCCAAATCCAAGTATTATGCACCGCCAAAATGCCACCACTCCTGTCTTTGTCCTCAAGTTGTTGATAGACTCTGACTACCCATCCTCAGTCTCCCAATGCGCCTTGTCTGCCCATTCACACTTGTCCCACCTGGTCAGGCCTTTCGTCCGCTATCCACCCCAAACACCCAAAAAATGTTTCTGTAAAATGTTGTTTACGCTTAGCCTCAAACTCCGCCTTCTATAGCGTGTTCAGACCTTATTTCCGCTCCACTCACTGCTCCACCCACAATGTTGAAAACTTTTTGCTTGACCCGAAACGCACGCCTAGATAACCAACACTCATAATCCCAAATTCACATATTACCAAAACACACAGAGGGCGATTTCAATATCTTCCTAATTGGAACTATTGGCTCTTCATTGAAACTATCAACAACTTCAACAACATACACGAAATTTTAAAAGGGATTTTGTCAAACACCCGTGCAGCTGGCATAATCTGGCTTGGACAGTAGATCGTTGCAAGACCTGGTTGTGTGCCTTATACGTCTTGGACGCCATTCTGCCTTAACTCTTCCCTTGAAATCTGTGAATTTAACTTCTAAATCGGGGTCTTTCGGCAGCGACATAAAGGTCCTGTAGACCATGTCTGCGCAGCTTTGCGGTCGCGATGCGCTTTTGTCCTTGGCCGCCGACGGAGTAGCTTGTACGTTTGCGCACTGAAGTAGAGAACAAAGGTTTCTAGATAGGCATCCAAACTTCAGTCACTTGGTTCTGGAGATGGGGTTTGTGCACTTGCTGGCCAGACTAGGTCTGTATCTTGGACATACCTGGCTTGGCCAAAATGAACCTTATACAGCGCCTTGCCGCTCCAGCGAAGGATGTTTCCTGGTATCCTGTTTGGACTCCCGCGTGATCCAATGCTCACTGGCCTTAGAGAATCGCGTGGACAGGTGGCCGTGTCGGTTAAATTTTCGGCCCATTGCAGTGCTTTCGCAAATGCTTCCGTCTTTTGCTCGTGCAAGTTTGTGAAAAAATTCTTTCGGTTACAGAGTTAACACGTGATATTCCATTGAATTTTCTACTCCGACATAATTTGCGCCTAAAAAGCTCTGTCAGGTTGTCCCCATTTTTCTGGTGCACTCAAGTTCAATCATTAGCCCAGTAATTACGAGCTGCTCTCCACTACAGCTATCGGTGGATCACAACAGATATGGATGAAATGGATGTCCACCGAACGCTAGACGTGGAATGCGATATCACGCCTGCCGGACCCGGTGGCATTTTAAATGTACGAGTTTGCAGGACGGTGAGCAAGTTAAGGACCTAGTCCTCCCGACCCGATAGTCTGCGCCAGCTGCATCTACCTTTTGGGAGCGCTATGCATTCCACGACAAACAACACAACTGTCGAAAACGAAACCAAGTCTCCACTTCTGAGTCGGGAGGACCACTGCAAATATTCCGTTTTATTGGGATACCCGAGAAAAAAGCCGGTACCTAATTCAGAGCTCTGGAAGGCACAAACACAACGAACAAAGCGGCCTGAACGAAAGTGGATAACGAACAGTGGACGAGTATCTAGTCCAATCCATTCCGAGTTCGCCGGCCGCGAAGAACGTTATCCAGCTTTCTGATGCGCCAATTAAGACCGCCAGGTCAAGAGAGCAGGCTGATCA
Organism: Opisthorchis felineus; assembly: GCA_004794785.1. Classification (NCBI taxonomy): domain Eukaryota; kingdom Metazoa; phylum Platyhelminthes; class Trematoda; order Opisthorchiida; family Opisthorchiidae; genus Opisthorchis; species Opisthorchis felineus. Next base: position 1,355,843 of record SJOL01009264.1, on the reverse strand, counting down.
TCCGGGGGTTGCTCTCCAGAATAATCACGCCAACGAAACTTGCGCAGTTGCTCCTTGGTGGGTTTGTCAAACGGCCTAAATATGAACATCTTCGCGCAGAGTTGGAACGCGGAAAGGAAAGCAAGCAAGTATTTGGGCTTCTGGCCAACGTATACTTGCCAAGTTCCGTACGGAGAATCTTGACGCGGGCCGTCAGGATTCAAACGACCTACCCAACGATGAAGTGTACATCGAAGTTTCGCTCTCTGGGGGAGCGAAAACTAAGCCACAGCAGTTCTGGAGGGGAGGCGCGAAGCAAGTCTCCTCTTAGCTACAGTTAAGCGGACTTCAAACTTATTGCAATCTTGATGGCAGCTGTAGACTAATGCACGCCGACCCAACCGGCCGGGACTCCGGACTGCAGACGCCTTGACTACCAACAAAATTGATGCTCTTGAGGGGGCAAGTCTTGCGTGGACGCAGCGTCCAACGTATAAAGAATTATCATCACTTATTTCCTTAGCGGGGAACAAAGGTGCGACGATGACCTCCACAACCAATGTACATGGTCTAAGCTGGATGAGGTTAGCTGTGCGGAGGCAAGCAGCAAAATATACCAACAGCTCAACCCCAAGCGTCAACCTCGACTTTGGGAACTGCTGCGGGAACTCCATAATCACTGAACATGCGAAACAGCCAGCCTTCAGCTCCACTACGACGAAAGCATCCTCGCTAATTGTGGACAAAGTTCATACTCACAGCCCCGGTAGCCAGAGCCATGTACACGACAGAAGTGTACTGGAAATTCCTCCATACCGAATAAACCACGGTGACCTGGACGGCCTGTGAGTACACATAAACGCAAAAGGAAAGCGACTGAGGTCAAATAAGCTGCGTAAATTTCGCGCTATGAGAAAGCTGTTTTCCGGATTCAAGGCGAAGTCCGCTGAGAAAACTAACACCTTGAGAACACCACCAGAAGAAACACTCTTTGGTGATGCCGTTCAAAGCACAGGCCACCCAACAGAGCCTCACGAAAACAACTTGCCGGTCAAAATGTGCCAAGAGGCCCGAGAAACCCAACGGACGCATGTTCACCACAAATCCCTGAACAACAAATCCAGTCGTTCAAAAGATAGAGTTGCACGAACTACAAGTAGCACTCATTTTAATTTCCAACCAGGAGAGGTTAAACTACGTCCTTCAAAGGCATAAGGCCCGCGCAAACCGGACTCTCAGGGGGCCAAACACCCCCGCAAACGAAGAATAGTTCTCGGAAACACCAAAGCAGAAAGCAGACCAGCACACCGCAGAGGCACCTTTGGAGTTCTGGACTGGAACATGGCGTACAGCTAATAAATCTGCTAGCCTATCTGGCAGCACACCTCTCGGCTGCCTAACTTCGGGCGCAGCAGATATCCTGTTGCTGTGCTTATCCACAATCTGCCTCAGTCTTTCCGGCAAAGTTCGAAATATTAAACAGTCAGCTTGTCTTGAACCAGGGATTTGGCCCACATCAAATGTCTCTGACGCGGAGATAATGATAGACGACTACTACACTTTCCGAACTGACTCGAAACGCGGGGGGCAGGTGCAGTTGCTTTATATGTACATGCAGCCCCGTCCACCCCGATTGTCCTCTCTAACAACACTCCCGCACCTTTTTGTGACCCACTGCGGAATAAATTTCCGCTGCGTGGAACCGATTCTCTTCTTCTTCGCCACGCGGTCTACCGTTGCCCCTCGAGTCAAACGAAAGGTAACTGGTTCTCCATCCAAGCCCTTGGGCCACTCTCATCCGGCTACCATTTCACACGCCACTTGCTGGTCACTTGCTCCCACGGCCTACTGGATAGTATTCTAGCGCATCGAGTCTATCGGAAATTTTGCAGCGGCGCTGACCAAATTCGTTCAACGTGCCGTCCCACCCACCAGATACCACGCAGTCCGACTGTCACCCCTCCTATATTTAGTTATCGCCAACGTAAGAAACTTCGTTGATCACGTGTTAAGTAAAGTTCATTTGAGACATAGTGACCACTGTGTGCTGACGTTTGATTTCATCCGCTACTGGGCCAGAAATTCGGAACCACAGACGTGGATTCGGAACTTCTCCCGTGCAGACCTCCCAGAAATGAGTAGCTTTCTTGATCAGTTTATAATAATACCAGCTTCAGTGGAAGAGTTATATAGGACTGTCGTCCTGAAAATTCATAAGATGGACGCGACGGTTGTCCCCAGACAACCAGGGCGCAGCGGATGAACCAAAAGCTACCTAAAAGGATTCGGCGTCTTCTGGAAAAGAGCTAACCTGGCATTTCGTAAAAAGTGAAACCGCCGTCAATCAGGAATCCGTCAATGGAACATACGTAAACTAGCCACTCCATTATACCTTGTCGTTCACACTTAAAAAGCATTTTTACCCAGTGTTTCGCCAGTTGCTTGACGAAGGCAACCTTCCATCTGCTTGAGAGGAAGCGATTGTTACGCCAGTCTGCAAAACTGGTGACCGAATATCATCCGGCAGCAACAGGCCTATTGGCCTCACTAGGGTACGAGGCTGATGCAACGCATTCTGAAGCGCGCCATCTTAAATCGCTTCAATATCAATAACTTGATATCCTTAGTTCAACATGGATTTCTTGTGTTCTTGCGAGATGAACAAGCCTAACGACAGCCCGACCCAAGCTAAGGACGAAGGTCCCATTCCGATTGCCGATTTTCCACTTCTCAGAAGCACTTGATCGAATCCCATACGTTCTGTTGCTTCACATACTCGAGTCTTACGCTTAGTTAAGGCGTCTTTATCAGAGAATTAGGTCTGGAAAGTGGCTCTCTTCAAACATGTCCTTCTCACTGCACCATGAGAAATCGGCTCAAAAGGTATTCACCGTTCTACGGATGATTCGGCGCACCTTCTCCCGTATTACTCGCATGGATTTCTAAATACTCTATCAGCCTACTTCAGACTGATTCTTGAATATGCCAACCAAGTTGTCTACCCATGACGCAAGAAGGACCCAACTCTCATTGGGCATGTCCAACTAGCTGCTACGGAAATGGTTGTCGGCCTTAAATCCGTGGACTAAGAAAAGCGCCTTGCAGTGCTTGTCCTCTTTCCCATGGAGTATCGTCACCCCCGAGGAGATCTGGAAATTACTTATGCCCTGTTTAAACAAGGTTTGGCCAACAGGTTTTCCACCGTTGACCCAGCTAACACATAGCGGGGACATGGTAGGAAGATTTTCAGGTTTAGAGCGCATACGTTTATTAGGCAACAATTTTTATCATTTCGGGCAGTTGACGCATGGAATAAACTTCCTCCAGCTGTTGTCCTTGCTCCATCTAGTACCCAGTTTGGAGGACTAGTAGACTCTTTTTTATGCAAGTCCTCGCGCTGGCAAGCTTAGTAGCCCCGCGCTGAGAATATAAGGTGCAATACTACACCCCTTTTTCGCTTTGCTCCTTCCAGGTGAACGGAAGCCACAGAATGACAAGAATAAAACCGACCCGGGACACTTGGGCGAAAGCCTCGATCGTGTGTATCAACCCGTGAATGCGTGACTTGTCCTGAATGCGGCATTGGCAACCGACTTTCGGTGGATACTGGATCATGATTGGCTGTTGAATGCAGTCTCCCAGCCAATCAAAGGTAGGCTTGATTGTGTACCGGCAAGCGTCCTGATCTTTCGGCCATTCGCGTGCAGTATATGCTCCTTGTCCGTATCAACGCCAAGCTGGGAGTGGTAATGCGGCATCGGTGCGGATTTTAATCTGACCTTCTCACTGATTGAAAGCCGTGGAACTGTTCAACCCGATTCGCCGTTTTTTCCATCTATTGATACCCACGTTTACCGCATTGCGTACTCCATTTTCGTTCGATCTCTGTTAGTAGGCTGCAGCCAAATGTAGATCATTTATCTCAAGCGCGATGCGATTTCACTGGAGGAAGTTCAACGTAAAACCACCAATACTAAGCCCTTCCCCATCTCTACTCAGATCGACTAGCCAGCCTTAAACTCCACTCTCCCTTGAACCACCGAATTCGTGGCTGCCTCATCCAAATCAAATCACTCAAAATCAATCGTTTACCTGTAGTACTCTTTCGGCGCCTAGCTGCCACGGGAACGGAAAGAGGTATGTGGGCTGAGATGCCGCAAGGTTGTCCAAGCCTAGACAGCATGACATCAGTGTTCAACACTGATTATGTTGGCCGTATGACCTTGACTTATTTGGAAGTCTTATGAAGAAAACAATAAAAGTGGAGGGGGAAGAGACTTAGTGCTACCCTACCACAATCATTCTGAGATGCCTACACCTCCAGACTCTCATTCAGGTAATCTGAATGGAAACTGACAGCAGGAGCGTCACTGGCATCGATTAGCAGCCGTATCTTGCAGCGTCTCCAACCAGGTGCACTGGGGATCACGCGGTCCCCATCTTGGAACGCGAGTAGCACCGGCTGCACTCAGACTGTTCGTAATTTCTTTCATACCTCTCTGCTAGGTCAAGGGTCGGCCAAAAAACAGCACTCTCTTCGGCAAACCATGGTTCGGCTTGTGCAATACATGGCCTAACCAACGCTGCTTCTGGTGCTGGACACATTCTTCAATGGAACTCCCCTTTGAAAAACTGAACACTCGCTTTCTAATTGCATCGTTACCGATTCGCCGACACCGACCCACTTAAGCTATTGTTCTGAAACAGCAATTCTCGTCTTAACTGGTAGGCTGAACAACAGCAGTTCAGCTGACCTCGTGCAACACAATCTCTGAAAGAAGCTAACGAGGCAGAATTGAACAGTGACACCAACCCGCCCTCAAAAACTGAATTCCAGCGTGGGATATCAGTCCTCCAACGCGATAAGACACCCTTCCCGGACGGTCTGCATCAATCACTCTTCAAAAGTGGTGAGATCCTGGTAAACAGTCTGATGACCATACTGCGGAAGAATTGGTACGAAAGTAGAATACCAGTGGAATAAGCGTCATCCCAGTCTTCAAAAACGACGCAAGAACGTCATGCCGGAGCCATCATGGCATCAGCCTTGTAGCCGTGAAATCCAAGGTTCTTTCTGGCATTATTTTGCACAAGTTGGTTGATTATCGGGAGATGCAGGTTCGTGAGAATCAGCTGGGTTTCATCCTGGCCGAGGGTGCATAGAATGTCTTTGACTTGGGACAAGTTCTTGAACAGCGCCGCGCTTTTAAACATCTCACGTTGATCGCTTTTCTGAATATCAAAGCCGATTTTGACTTTTTCCGTTGTCAGAAGCTTTGGTTAAGTCGACCAAGGGTGTTCCTTTCAAATCTATATCCTTTATCAGGGCACTGTATGTGAACCCCTGCGGACAGGTACGAGTATATAGTAAGCTTTCGTCTGAGTTCACCAGGTACAGTGGTGTAAGACAAGACTGCACTGTCTCACCATTCCTCTTCAACTTTGCTATTGCAATTTATGCTTTAAATTTTTCTGCCTAACTGAAACCTCGGGGATTGAAATGCTCCTGGGACGTTCGCTCACAGACATCGAGTATGCAGGCGATATTTAGCTCCTTGGCTCAGATCCTTCAAACATGCAAATCATGAAAAATAACCTAAAAAATCTATCGCACGAGTTGGGATGAGCTTCTCACCTGCAAAGTGTAAAGTGCTGCTACAGGACTGAGTGGATTCAAACCCAAGCGTTATTCTTGCAGGGAGCCGATCGATGTGTTAGATACATTTGTTTACATGGGCAATTGTATAAGTTCCGGTGGATTGGCGGGAGATGAGTGTACTCCTCGTATAGGGAAGGCCAGGGCAACGTTTGCCAACCTCTGACATCTGCGATGCCGGCGTGTCGTCAGTTTGTGTATCAAGGGCAGTCTACACTGTGGTAATGCGATCCATATCGTCTTATGGATCAGAAATGTGGTCTCTACCCATGCTTCATAGGTTACGCTTGCTAGGACATGTAATTTGCATTTCAGTGAACCCACTACCTCACGGAAGTATTTTCGCTCAGCGTGGTTCTGAATGGAAACGACCGAGAGGTGGACAGTCCAACACCTGGCAACGAAGTGTGCAAGCACTAACCAGTGAATTCAGTCGGGTTGACAACTACCACATCCCCAAACGAAGATCCTGGGACTCAATCCATTACTGGTTAGTGGTAGTGGCAGACATGGCTCAATCAGGCAGTCAGTGATGTTCCTGCATCAAACCTACCACCTTTAAAGCGCAGCTGCAAAGTTTTCCATTCCCTCAAATAACTAGACAGCTCCAATATGAACCAAATAACTAGGAGATCATCTCCAATGATTGGCTATACTTACCCGCTACCCCGTTCCCTGATGACCGAATTAGCATCTGGAACTAACTTACCCTTGGCCCATGGTCTATAGCCCATAAACTGAACTGAACTGAACCATAATTGGATCCATACTGAACACTTACCAAATTAAGCACGTGGTTTATCGGCTCGGGGACTTTATTTTCATTTCATATAATCCTGGTTAGAAAATAAATCTGGTTTTGCTTGGAACCCTTGACTAAGTTTATTTTCAGTGAGGCATATTGACCACTCGTGAAACTTTCTGTTGGAAGCACCTCCGAAGGTACCTTAATATCATACCAAACTCCCACGTTTTCGACTTATGAGAACTTTCTTCCGATGTATGAATACGGCTTCACAGATTACCGTATTCTTTTATGTGACTACAAGTCCTGGTGACACGTCCTCTGAACTCAAGGCCAGGGTAGGCTGAAGGTGGCCGTGTTAGAACGCACAACCGTAACAAGACGTACGAACTCAATGCATGTTCCTTATGACTCCTTGACTTCAAGGGTGTGTTCGATTCTGTCGATCGTTAGGGCTGTTAACTACACTTGCTCAACAGGGTATGCCCCAGAAGTTTGTGAACATAATCCGATCCCTATATTCACATACTTCTGGGCGGGTGAGGGTGTATGGTAAGCTCTCAGTAAGCTTCCCTACAAAAAGCGGTGTCTGACAAGGATGTCCACTCTCTCCACTCCTATTCAACTTCATCATTGATGAAATAATGAAGCGGACGCTGGAAGGTCTTCAGCATCCCGGCGTTCAAATTGTTGCTAATGAGAGCCTTGTCGATCTGGAGTACACAGATGACATCGCCCTCATCTTTGAAAACCAAAGCGAAGCACAAACCATGTTGAATGAACTGACCACCATCATACCATCTTTTGACATCTGCCTTGCACCTTCAAAGTGCAAAGTCATGCTCCAGAACGTACAGTCTCCGAACATATCCCTTACAATTCAAGGAGAGTCACTGGAAATTGTGGAAAGTTTTACATACCTCGGTAGTTGTATCAGCTCTGACGGAAATGTATCTGATGAGGTCAGTGCAAGAATCTCAAAGGCTCGAATCATGTTTGCTAATTTGTGTCACTTGTGGCGTCAAATGCATATCACTAAATCTTAAGGGTCGCGTGTACCAGGCTACAGTAAGTGCTGTGTTGTTGTATGGGTACGAGACATGGCCTCTGCGGACAGACGATGTGAGACGTTTTTTGACCACCGATGCTTCAGAAGCGCGGTTGGTTTTGGATGGCGTCAGCATGTTAGCAACGAGGTGGTTAGAAAACGGTATTTGGTTGTTCGGCAGGTACTTCATTCAGGGTAAACATACAGCACCACCGACTATGATAGATCGGCCATGTGCTACGCATGCCAAAACACCGTCTACCGAGACGAGTGTTGTTCAGAATGGCACAAACCGCGAGGTGGACAACGCATGACTTGGCAGAAGGGCGTGAAAGAGATCACGAAGAGTTTGGGTGTTGTTGGTGTTGTACGCCTTTCAGGATGGGGACCTAGTGCTGGCCTTTGTCAAGCATTCTGTGGTGCCTACACCTCAGCACCCCAAGTCCTAGCTTCTGAATTGTATTACACTTCTGGAACTGGATTTCTCAGGAGGCAGTGTGTGCCGGATCTCTTCACACCTTCAAGCAAGCTATCTTCCCTGAAATTTTCTACCAAACTAATTATACTGATCTCGGTTTTTGCGAGCCCGTTCATTCATATTAAAGCACGAACATAAAGCGCCGGGTCAGCCGCTGTTGGTCTTCCCCACTTTCGGCTGTTCACTCCGGATCTGCGTGGAGAAATGACAACCGCTGATCCTACTCCGCTGACCTTCGGCTTCCTGCTCGTTTATGTATCACTGGGCCCTATTGAATCTGCGGCTGACTGCAGTTTTTCTGGACTTAGCGCTTTCTGAAAGCATAACGCATCCAATCAATCAGTCAATCCATCTATCTATCTATCTATCTATTAGGTATAAACCGTGTACCATAGGTACATTGGTTCCAGCTGCTACAGTTTCGATCACCGGAAAACGGGATAGTGTGGCACATACAGCCAAGACTTAAAGGCAATGGTGTGTTCAGTTAGTTCGGGAATCGGGTAGCTACGCATTGAATGCGATAGCTTTGCTGCACGAGCGCCACTGACTGCACGATTGGGCTATTTCTGCCAGTGTCATTAACCATTGGTGATCTGAGTCCCCATCCAGGGAGGCGGCAGTCGCTGACCCGATTAAGTTTACTGGTCAGTGTTTTCTTACTTCGTTGCCATGTCATACACTGCCAACCTCTCGGTTGATTCCACTCAGCACAGGGCTAGGAAAAAGAGCTGTGTAAGGCAGATGGTCTTCTGGCATGCGGAGTACATGTCCTAACCTATGAAGCATGAGTGATTCATCTATCGCGAGAGAGAGTTCCTTCTTCCTAAGACCACCTGGCGTACCTCGGCATTGCCAATCCGATGTTCCCACGAGACTCGATCATTGCTTCGGATACGTATGTCCTCTGTGCGTAGAGGCCACGTTTCTGATCCATAAAGCAGCATGGATCGCACTGCCA
>SJOL01009264.1:1329809-1346114 GCA_004794785.1 Opisthorchis felineus | reverse complement strand
CGCCGGGACTCTGAATACATGAGCAATGGTCTTCTGACTGTTGTCGGGGGATAAGTGCAAGACTACTGCTCGAAGCGTCGGATGCCACAGTGATTTCCGGTGACGGATCGTGCGAGATGGCTCAGTGGTTAGAGCGCGAATTTACTGACCGGTAGGTCCGTGGTTCGAACCCGACCTCTGTATCTCGACTTCCCATGTCTAGGCTTTGGTAACCTGGCAGTATCCCAGTCTTTGTGCTTCCTACGAGTGGCATGGCGGTTAGGCACCGAAAGGGTGCTACAGCTGAACACACTGCGTGAGAAGGTTGGACTTCAGCTTGGATTTGACAGAGTCGAAGATGCGCTGACATTCTGCTGACAATGTCCTGTGGTCCTTGGTGAGCAGCTGGTTCAGCGCGTTCCACGGACAATGCACAGCTGGCAGGAACGAGCTGTACTGGTCGATAAGATTGAGGACTGACTCGGGGGATACCACATGTGTAGGTGCTTGCATGCACTTAATGGCGTTAATGTTGTCCGGGTCCAGCCGGTGGCTGTATTCGTCAGTGGTGAAACCAAGTAACTTTATCGCGCATTTTTTCTCGGTGCACTCTAATGTCATTCTTGAATACGACAATGAAGGTAATCAAGTTGCTGCCGTAGTTCATCGGAGCTAGAGCCATGATGACCAAGTCGCACAAAAGAGCAACAATGCCTAGGGGACCCTTTAGCATCATATCCTTGATTTACTGAAATATGGCCTGCGCTGTTTTGGCGCAAGTGGGATTCGAGTATGCTGGAATAGACCTCGGTTCGTATTGGTCAAATGATTTCTGGATTCCTCCGTGGCTTCGATCCATAGGTACGCTTCAGCTGAATCGTCCTGCGCTTCGGAAACAAGCGAATGCCCTTTTTCCCTCAAGCGTCACCGAGCTGCTGGTCGTGATAAACTCCCACCCGGTCTGTTCATAGGTGGGTGTGAAATCTTCAGTTGGTGTTTTTCTAGCTTATTTGTCTTTATCTGAGCGGAAGAGACTGTCGACTGGGATGAGTCGATAGTGGTGCCCATTTTCAAAAAGGATGCTCGCGCTGAGTGTAGCAATCACGAATTAGATTATCTCTCCTTGTAACCAGACTCTGCGTCGCTTATTCTTTGTCGTCTTACGAAGGCGCGTGAAGAGGGGACCTGTGAACAGCAAGCAGGATTTCGCCCGGAAGGAGTTGTGTGAACCACACCTCCACATCCCGTCAAGTATGAGAGCAACGACGTGCGCATAGGCGTCCTATAATCTTAGTCTACCTTGACTTCAAAAGTGCATCCGATTCTACCGACCTGTTCGTGCTTTTCAACACGCTTACACAACAGAGTATGCCCCCAGAAACTCGTGAATATCGTGCACTGTTTGTATTCGTATACTTGTGGGTGCATGAGTGTGAGGGGAGCTCTCTAAAAGCTTTCCTCTGTTCCGTGCAGATTTGTCAAGCTTCAAACCCACACAACAGCATCGGTCAACTAAGGGTTCGGCATCGCTCGATAATTCAACTGGAACGCTTGCGAAATTGTCTTTGCCGCTCACTTCTACTTAGACTTCTGAAGCGTACAACTCAGTGTCAACGAGTGTTTCCGCCTGGCCTTTCGACTTTGTATGTAATGGAGAAGAGACATGAGTTATACCACATCTTCGACAAAACTCTGCGATTGCCCATGAGGTTGACTGACTACTATCTTCATATTTAATAACCTCTGGGGTCCCAAAGCGACTGAATGGTCATCTGAGTTCCAGGACTACAGTGGCAATTGTGAGGTTGTTCACTGCGAGGATTTCAAATGACTGCTAAAAGCACTGAGCACCAAGATTTCTTGATAACCAGGTACGTATTTGACCTGGATCCAAGGCCAGAGTTCAGTCGGTTGCAGCCACAACAACATGAGCTTTCACAGGTGGACCCGCCATTTAACCACACTGCAAGCATAATTTAGAAGCCTGTTCAATCTTGGAGTCCTTCGGGATTTAAGGGACAACTCCAAGTAGGGGCTCCGTTCTTTTCGTTCAAGAATGGTCCTTGTGGAACTACTTCAGTACTGCTTGTTCTTGCCCCTTTGGGATGACGGGGCGTTCTTGGAACAAAGCACATCCGTCAGTCAGCGATAACTTATCACGTCGATCGAAAGAGGGTCTCAACTCACCTTTTGGACTCACGGCCACGACTTCTGTGGTACTTGATGACTCGCTGCAGCGCATGATCTCGTTTGGTAGTCCGGCAGACCATGTTGGCTGTCACTGGGGATGTCTAACCTACTTCCGCACTAAGTGCTTTATTTTTGACTCTGGCTCTGATTTTGGCGCGTTTGGATCAAAGAGACGCGACAGTGTGTCGGCCTGCCAAATGCTGGTGGTGAGCTGGTATTTGATTTTCACGATTTACCCTAGAAACGGTGGCTCGTCGCTGGGAGTTGTCGTTAGTGTACACCGGAATTCTCATCTTACGGCCAGACACAGTAAAGAACAACTAGTGATCGGTCAGTAAGACGGAATGATGGTAGCGAGCATTTCATCAAACCTTCTTCTTGAAAACATAACTACCAATACTTCCTTTTCAATCTGAATGTGACTACGCTTGACTGGTGTCAGGGATCTAGTCGCGTGCCTTCTGGCTGATGTTGGGATGACATGCAATATCACTGCGCCAGTCTCATAGTTTAAAGCCTCTGATGCTACAACCCCGAAAGCCGGTCAACGTAAATGCCTTTATTGTTCGCACACTGAAGTAAGCAGGACAACAAGAGGATCTTGCTCGTATGCTGGATTGCCTCAGCATTAATGTATGCTGTCTGTCAGAAACAAGGATACAGGACACAAGTACTTTATTTCGACTGACTATCCCCTCGCTCTCTTCCAGGTTCCGGCTGCGCAACTCTGGTGATGCAGAGACCGCTGCACTCGGATATGCAGGGCTGGTATTATAGTGAGTGACCGAGCGGAAGCATCTCTACTTGATTGAATACCCGTTGATAGTCAATTCTGCGCGGTTCGTTTGGCAACGTCTATGGAAGAATCTCGAAAAAGTGAGGTTCATCGCACGCTATTTATTGTGCCTGCTCACGCTCCAACGGACTTTAGCTCTGAATATACCAAAGACACTACCAATGACACTCTTGGTGCTCTTTTACAACGGGCTAAAGGCTCAGCCATCGTTGTGGTTGTTGGTGACATTAACACCCAGATAGGTAGACTAAGCGCTGCTAGGGCTTAAATGGGTGGTTGTCTTCGACTGGATATGAAACGTACGGACGACGGAGATCGCCTGCTTTAGATGTGTACCGATCACAGACTGTTCCTTTGCAGTACCAATTTCTGGAACGGCGGAAGATCTTGACGACGTGGTGCTCACTACCGAACAGGTCCTGAATCCTAATAGGCCACATCGCCGCCAGTCACCGGTGGCGAGGGTCGGTCACTGCCTGCCGCTCCTAACATGTACTTGTCCCCTGCTACTCTTCACTGCGCTTTCCGGGTCTACGCAAAACGCACACACCTCACTTAGCTATTGAGAAGCAATGGACCCGGAAATCAAACGAAACTTTCAGAACCGGCTCCCCGAACACCTGCCAGGCGGTCCGACAAACGGTCGTGATGAAAACAGAAAAGCAATGACACAGGGCTGGGACGGGATCCCTTTTATGGTAGACATGATTGGAGATAAATCAGTGGGCGCATTTTAATCAGAAGCACCTCAATAGTTTGCGTGGAGGCAGCTCTTCTGTGACTATGAAGTGAATCGGTACTCCTGTCCATTAGAAACACCTTTGGGGGATTCATCAGTGTCCTCTTTACTGGGGGTAGTTGAGGACCAACAAGAACAATGTCCCACGCTTTGTGCGCTGTACACGGAGGGTTTTAAACAGTTTCGTTGTAAAGCTTTATTCAAATAAGTATGGATGTACGGTAGTGAAGCACCATTGGCCTCATTTGGTGTTGTTGCAAATGATGATGAACATTTTTGGTGTGGTTGGGATAGAATTATCGAATCCATCTGAAGTGAATACTGTCGACATTTACTTTTCTTGCACATCCCTGCTTCACACGTGTTAACACAGCATGGTGAGCCTGTTGAGTGTCCATCGGCCTCATCATGTAGGTCGTCACAAACTATTTTCCATCTATCTAAACTTAGTGAAGAACCACCACAACACCCAATCTTAACAACAAAACAACTGGTTACCATCTCTAGAGTCACTGAATGATGGCGCTCTTTCATATTTGTTTTACTAGGTGTGTTACCCTTAGTGAATGTTACAGCTGCTTGATGTTTCAACAAGTGATCTCATTTGCTAAGTCATTCGTTGTGTCAGGTCAAGTCAAGGATGGTTTACTGATGCGGCAAGATCTTGTCGTGCGTACGATATACATTACATAGAGTCCACTACTCACTCTTTGTAAATTACACTGGATCTTTCATTTTTGGCTTTCTTATTGGAGAGTTAATAAGTCTTTTGTGGGACAAAGAAGTACTTCATCTTCTGCTGTGTGGTGTTTTGCCCCTCGAGGACCGGTTGCGGTGGGCGGAAATTCCTTGCCCCTAGAATTTTAGCTCCGATGGATGGGAGGTTCTCCGAGAAGAGATGTACCGTTACAGGAACGGCTTCTTCGAGGCTATCAATCCGGATAGCTAAATGATCTGTCCGAACTTGTACTCTCAGTGATACCCCATTCTTTTTTTAAAATTTTCGTAATCATAATCATCATCATTCTCCATGGCCACCCTGTGCCATCGGAGGAATGGTTTTGAGGTCAAAAATGTGACGATCATCACGTAAAAATTGTTCTCTCCATTCTCGCTTTCAGATACTTTGAGTACTCATAAGAGTTGAATAAATCCCAGCTGACAGAAGAATCTCCCAAGCATATCGTATCCTAGGATACATTTCGAAAGAAATAATGGAGTTTTCAGAGGTGTATGATTTTGAAGCGGCTGGCCCAACGAATGCACGAGTTTTGAAAGTTTACTCAGGTAAGAAGCACATATGGTTGTGAGCTCCGCCAAACTAGATGCTGCCACTCGCACACTTCAAGAAATCAGTTTTCCTAACAAGGCAGGTGGATTCGGCTATACTACTCGTACTTCCTCTGTGACTTCCAGCCGATTCATCATCTGGTACTTAACTCTATCTCTTGTTTGACTATCTCTCTTCAAGGCGTTCTGATGGCGAGTCTTTGGAGTTAATGCAGACGTCCCTCGATGACTACTCGGTTTCCGACTGGCTGACAGTGTGCTTTAGTGGATCTGCCGTTGTAAACTGCTGCGTAACGTCTGGATCGAACAGCATAGAGTGCCTTGTATGTACGTCGAACGGGGGCGCTAGGCTGTCCTTCTCTGTAAGGCCATTTGGTTCTTGTTCTTAAGCTTTTAAACAGCTTTCTTTCGAACGGCCAAGGCTCTTTAAAGATTGCCTTGATTTCTACTCATTCTATCAAATCAAAGGATTGCAACCATCTCTTATAAATACATCTACTGCGGGATTAATCCAAGAGACCGCGGAAGTTGTTTTTGCCTACGGTTTGTCTTCTGGCTCTATCCTCGTTGCTCGCGCAGCTTTTGGAACTACTGGTGAGTTCTGGTGTGCTATTGCTATACTCGGTCTCTTTTTTATATTCTGTTCCCAACTTTTATACGTTTCGGGTCAAATTTTTGTTTAGTTATAGGAATAGTGGCGTTGACATCGTCCTCACTAAAAGAACTAAGAGAACTAATCAGCACTTCGTGCTGATGAGTAACTGGCATACAAGTAGTAAGTAATGAGCGATTGATTTAGAGCTCAACCGAAGAAAACAGTTGTTGACTTTGTACTGAATAGCCACATGTTGTAGACTGTTTCAGACTGTTACAACTGGTCCTGGCCTGTTACGATGAGCTCAGTTAGGTAGGATATCGCTTTTGGATTGCACCGTTCCCTATTCATGGCGAGACGGTGCTGTATTTTTCACGTGGTCCTCACATTGGAATAAACTTTAGTGTTTCGTGTTCGAGGATCACATGGTACACATAGTATCAACTGCCTTGGAAGTTCAATGACTGTGTATTCTAACTAACCTTCGAGCTGATTTTTATTCCTCAAGTCAGCTCCGACTTTTTGGTAGAATGTCGATGACGATGGTGTCCACTCTATTAGGTGCTTGTGCTAACGATGTGACCTATCTGTGCGAACATAAGGATAACAACATGAAATGTACCGTACCATGCCAAGCAATGAGTCCCATCGCGCTTGTTTTATTACGGGTGTTTGTTTTATGCCACCTGCTCGTGTTCGAAAACAGTCGACATCGAAACAGTCTCGAGATCTGAAAACCAGGAGGCCCAGACAGTGGATTGCTGATGTCCCAGGACTTATGTAAGCTTTGCAAGGTACTGGATCAACGTATTCGAGAATGATAACTGGAACATAAGCAGTGGGATGTAGTTTGTGGAAGAGTCCACAGTCAGGTTGCAAATGCTCCGTTCATCTCAGGCCCAACGTTACCGGTAAGGTTCCTCGATCGACAGCCACTTTTGTCACGGTCGTTTCCCAAGACAATATAATTAGCTACCACGTGGTTATAACGCACACCCATACGCATTCTGAATCAGCCATTCCAATTTCTCGGTCTTTCGCGTTCCAATGCACTGTCAAATGAACTGTCCTTGCTGTGTCCAAGGTACTGCTACGTGGTGAACATCGACTGGAACACGAACCACGCACATTTAATCTTTGAAACAATGCCACTTTTTGAACCGGCTTGCTGCTGATACGCAATAGATTCCACGTTATTGGTCACTGTGCCGCGTGGAGCGCACACCAGTCACAGTGAAATTTGACCAAAATTTCGAGAGTACTATATACACAAAATGGATTTTGTTTCTGTAACATACTTGTTCCATTCACGAGAGACTTGGGTGCTTTTTCCAGCAATTACTAGAATGGAGTCGACTATGAACAAAGCAGACAAGTTTATTGTCTGTATGTATTTTGAGGACTCAAATGTCCCTGAGAAGTGACAGCGCTCTTGCAGTAGTGGAAACTTTTTACGAAAATCAGACGAAGTATCTGCATCTACTTTCATTGAATCCACCAATACTTAGTATCGGTGCCAGTGAGAGGCACCGGTCTGACTGGCAGATAACTAGGCTATATTAGCGGGGCCAGTTGAATTGTCGAAAACGCTGGTCAGTAGCTTGTCTTGCACGTACAATTCTGATGACGAGAGTTGTGCAATCTCGCGAATGGCTAATCAAGTTGGTAGCTCAGAACTGTAGCCTGGGATACGTAGAGTGCGGGACATCCATTTCAAAAAATCCCAATATGTTTGGCGTGGAGCTGACTTATAAGGTGCTTCAAACCAAGCCGTGGACTTTGTGGAAACCACCCCTTCCACTATCGAAGTGGATTTCATGATTTTGACAGTGTGATGCCAACCTTCCATCAACTAGGATTTAGTTGCATAGATCCGAAGTTCAGTTCGCCGAATTGGGCGTACACTCGGATAGTTCGCACTTCCTGCTCTCATCAGATGTCCGTATGGAAATTTCCATGGGCGCACTCGCTTTTTCGACATCCTGTGAAAGCACACTTTGCATATTTGTCTCATTTTGCCCGTGAATGGCTTTCGGTCAAGTGAATGAAAACTCCAGTGTTAGTTTTTTTGCAATGCCTGCCGCTTACTTTTGAAATTATTTGTGTGCAGAACAACAGAGTACAATAGGGTCCCGTGCACTAACATTTGGAAACAAGCACCATACTCCGTTTCCTTATGCTTGGTTGCGCTTATTTCAGTCCATGGATTCATTGTTTATTGACATAGTTGCCGATGCCTAATATGTACCCATAAGGTTTTACCAGCCTTTCATGCAGGTAAGTAGATTCATTAGTAGGTTAGAGGAAATCACACGGACAGTCAAACAGGGTGGTTAGTTAGTATAGTATGCAACGTTTATCCATCGACGAAAATTCCGAGCTGACCTAGACCACTGTAGATGTTATCTGTCGTTGTTGATATGTCCTTTAGTTGTTTATCATTTTCCAAGAGCACTTCCCGAAATTTCTTGCTTCGGGAAGTAAGATGTATGTTTCGCTCGCAAAAGTCCATCTGTCTGCAAGTGGGCTTTGACAGCTCGGCAGTATCTTAGCCGTCGTGTCTCTTTAGGGTTGTATGGTAGCTAGGCACCGAAAGGGTGGCCCAGCTGAACGATTATTATTATTATTACATTATGTATATTCGTCCCAGCTTGACGTACTGCGGTTTGACCCTCACTTTCTTCCAGTCACTGATTGATCAAGTGTGGCGGATAAACTGCGCGCTTTCGTCTGTTCTCCCCCAACTGCTGGGCTTCACCTTCTTTTCATCTTTTCTCACTCCTAGCTTTGTACTCTTTATGTTCGAGCTATTAGCTCTGTGAATCCCTTTCTTCGTCCTCTCCACGATTCACTCACACATGCAACGTACCCCTCCGCTCCCAGTGGTCCTCGCTGTCACACACCATTCTCCTCTTCTTCAGTCTTTCTCCGAACCGCCTACTCCAGAGCATTTTTTCCCTCTTTATCCTTTCGAATTGGGTTTTTCAAGGCTCGGATTAACTCAGCCGTCGAAACACTCCTCGATATCTGATCGTTGTGCGTTTGTCTACTCATTCCTTCATTGTCTCAGTGGGTTTATTTTGTGTTTCTCAAAATCTTACTGTTGTCATTCCTCACAGGGTTCCGTGACTGTGAGTTCCTCTTCCTTTGTAATCCACCGGATTGGTACGTAAAATGTGTACAGTTACTGGGCGACTGTGAACAGATTTGTTTAGGCTAGCACAATCTCCTTGGCCGCTTTTGTGACAACTTTTCCTCCAAAAAACTTGGTTACTGTCGTTCGTAATGCTGATGGAGAACACTGACTACATTTCTGCCGTGGTTTTTTCTTTCTTTCAGAAATATCGGAGGTTTTTGAGTTACACCAAGCGTCGATGATCCAGAAACTATGGAGTGGAATAACGCCATTCGCAAAGTGAGTCAGTCACGATGGCACCTGTCTTATTGATTCCTAAATTCACTTTAGGTCGGACAATGACCCGTCTGCAGTCTTAGACATGGTCCTAATCATGACCGATTGTGGAGATCATTTGATTGTTTCTGTTTGCAAGGATCATCGTCTTCGTTTGTGGGATTTGAAAGTAAGCATATGTCTTGTTTTATTTCCACAACCAAGCTGTTTGGGAAGTGGAGATAGGAAACGGTTTGCTTTGGGTATAATTGGCTGCTTCGCTGTGGCTTCTTTCTGCAGGAAGGTCTAAATGCTGCGCGAATATGTGGTGCCAAGTCAACACTGATTTTCATGGGATAGGTTAATACCCTGGAGCTACTCGGTTCTTCCACCTAGCGATGAAAGAAGCACTAGCATACACACACGTATGACAGCCTCACAATTGGTATTGGTGAAAAACCTAGCTGTCCACAAACAGCCCAATCGGTTCTCGGTTTAAAAGGTTATTCAACATGAAGTTATCAGGGCATGAAACACGTATTCAACCGTCGCGCTTTAGTCGAATGAAACTTCCGTTTTCCTCATAGGTTCGCCGGGACTATATCAGTACAGATTCACCTCAGCGCACAACTTGTTTTCCCCCATCTGAAACTAGGTAGACTTACCTGTTCGCTAGCGCACCAAAATTATTAGCTTTCCCGAACTCGTATTTCCTTTCGTGTTGACTTGGTCCTAAATTCCGGTCCTTCAAAGGATAATTGGTAACATTACACAGTGCCAAGTTATTAGCTGACAAAAACAGACTTACTGTGTAGACACGCGCGACTCGGGTGTTTTTCTTCTCGACGTTGCACATGAAGCTGTGTTGACGGGATGGCAAATCGGAGCAATATAATCCGGTATAGCTTGACTTGCACGAGTGTTCGTGTTCTGTTTCAGGTCGCACCAATACGACGCGCATTGTGTTTACTGTCCTTTTCTCCCTTGTAGCTTGTATTTATTTCATTTATTTGAATTATTTGCATGTTCAAATAGACAAGATTTCACCGTCTTCGCAGCCCGTCCATATAAATTAGTATCTATCTACCTAGGTCGTGTCACTCTGATTCGAAGCCCGCAAATACAGTCTCAAAACGACTCCTACTCACGGGCTGGTGTCGCAAAGGAGCTGCATTACTTCACTTGTGCTCCCTTTCATTGATGCACACTTCCTTACCGTGCTGATCGATATGGCATAAGCTGATGAGCATTTCAGGGGTAGCGTCTATCCAGTCCTGCAAACGTAGTCAACTTTAAGGTTGTGACCAGCACCGAATCGAGGCGAAGAAATCGTCAGTGAGTGGACCGGTCGTATTCGTTTTCATGCACCAGCCGTCACTCAGTACTACCCTATTACTTAGCTAAAAGGTAACTACTGAGGGAAATATGAAAGCAGAATCTCATTCCCAAAACGACTAGACTGACTTTTGTGGGACCATTCAGTAATTGTCCCTCGATAGCTCACTACAATTTCGAATATCTTCCAATCTTCACCCACAAGCTGTTTCTCTGAAGGGGTCTAATAAAGTTATATACTGGTTAAAAAAATTGAGGAGCTTGGTTCACTTTCCTAGAGCCTCATGTGTGTATAGATTGGCAGAGAAATTCTTCTAGCATCTGAAAAGCATCTTGAAAGTGAAAATCGGTTTATCCCGAAGGGATGAGTAGTTTTGGCACTTGCGTTCTACCATCAACCATGAGAAAAATTTGTAATTCGCGGCCTTGTATAGTTTATCCTGTTACGTCATGTTAATTCTGAGGTCTGTTGACATAAGTAAGAAGCATTTAGATGACTGAAGGACATCATTATCCGTGGGGTCCTGATATCTTCGCATCAGTTTTTTCAGATGTCGAATCATTTTATCGGTAACCTGACCTTTTTCTTGTTCTTCCTGAGAACCGTTAGGATGAGATCCGAAGATGTACCGTATGGGTCTGACATCCTAGAATGCTCTCCTAGAAGCTTTTCGAAAATTGCACAGACTCTTTGGGGGACTTCTGAAACGAAGATCTCACATTCTGTTTACTTGGTATGAGACCAACGTTAAGGGAAACACAACAATGCTCTGAACTCGACGAACTAGCCTCAGAACTGTCGACTTCATTAAACTATGCTCTACTGACGGAGCTGGATGTCTCTAACCCGAAATTGTGTTCTCACTTTTTCTTAGCATCGTGATTGCTTGCAAGTACTGGAATTACTAGACTTGCTACCGGACCACAGTGCCTGCAGTGTCGGATCACTTCATTTGCATTTAGCTCCGGGCAGCTTCCATCGCATAATAAGCTATTCAATGAATAGCGGTGATTCCGTTGGTTTGTTGGTCTATCTATCGCTCTCACCGAATTCTTCCCTGGGATCGATGCAAAATGCTCTATCTTCATCTGGCGCATGCTCGGCTAACTATTGGTGCTGGATACAGCTAGATTTGTCCAATTTTCGTCGGCGTGATCGTGAATGCCTCCGAGTCAAAGGAATCGATCGTCTGGCTACCCCTGCGAGTCCGGTGTATGCGTCAAAGTCAACAAGTAATTGGGAGCAATCTGGAATTGAGGAATTTAGTGTTCTGGACTTTATACCGACACAACTCAATGTCAGCCCGTTTTGGAGTTCAAATGAGAATTCTGTTTTCCGGAGAAGACATCCTGAAAACCATGGTGTCCTGGAAAATCTTCATGGTAATCGTTTGTTTCTTGTTTTTGATGGCCCCTTATGCCCTTATATGCTCGTCTAGTATGATGTTGAATGGTGGTTGTAAAAGTGATTGTATCTTGACTGTCATTTGGCTGATGAGTCACTTAAGTGAGTCCACTGCAATGTTACATTTTATGGCAAGTTTTTCCGTGGTTGGCAGCTCATGTAGTCTACTTCATGATTAATCTGTCCGCTGAGCCTAGCGCGTCGGTTGCAAACGTCTCTACACCACTCGACGTGACATCTTCAGTGCATCATTTGATAGGGGTACGTCGCTGTGTGGGCGCCGATCAGTATGGCGCTTTCGTGTATATGCATTCTGTTCACCAGAAGGAGTATGATCGATAGTTTGCGTAACCCATTCTATTAATGGGCTCGTTCGCTTGAGTTCTGATTGGCCGACATCCAGATGACCTGCAGACTTGGCTTCCACCCGTACACCGTTGGTTCAACGGTTGATCCTGTCATACGATCCGCTTGTACCACCTTCGGTTCCGACTGACCTCATCGGTTGAGTCAACAACTTTTTGTCCTCAGGGGAATGTCGACTCGGTCCGGTTCGGTATGGTGGTTGAGTGAATTTGTCGTAGAGTACCACGCTTTTAGAAGATCTCCATCATTTACTGAGGTCCGTTGTGCTCACTCCTCCAACTCCTTTGGGTAAACTTCATAACTGATCATTCTGACTCCAATTCTGAGGGGGAAATGAGGCCGCTTTTTATTGGTTTTCATAAATCTTGACAACAGTCACGTGCAGTAGGCAGAGTTAATGTGGACGCGGTTGCTTCAACCTCGTGTGAACGGATTTGACGTTAACGTGCTCTTCTCGAAAGGACATCGAGGACTATCATCACGAGCCAGTATTTCTGTTCCGAATGCGAACAGGAGGACCCGCCGGATGGTGACAGTGACGCACTAACGTGTCGGACTGGGTTCTGCGTCCGTTTTGTGATAGATTGTACCACACTGTTTGTCTGATTATCCTTCCCTTGATTGTTCTGTATTCTTTATTCTTCAAACTTTTCATTATGGGGATGTAAACACTCATTCGAAAATTGCGAAGATGTTAATGGATGGCCCTTCGAAGTTTCAGTCGGATCTCCTGCTTGTAATATTCTTCAATTGAATGTGCTGCGCAAAGACCGTTCCGTGTTTCCGTTGGGACGATATCTACGATATCGAGGTATTTTCCTTCACACGACTACTCGTGGAGTTGCTGAGGCCTCTTAGTCCACTGTGGGTTTTTCTTTTTTTGGATGGAGGGAGGGGGTTCGTTAGTTGGATCTAGTCCTCAAATTTTCATGCCTCATGCATGAAGCGGTTCTAGTCGTCATGCTCACAAAATTCATATAGCGTTATCGTGTATGCACGACTCCATCTGCGTGCATCAGCGCGTGATGCAACCGACCTATATGTCGTAAGTTTTGAGGATGTCTCACCAGTTTTTATCCTGATGGTTGCTAATAAGTACTTTGTGTCATAAAAACACACCGTTTGTTTATGCAGTCAGACACCGTCCCCAGTCACTGTTGGTCCACCGCGTGTACTATTACGAAGTTTGCCCTGATAAGCATCTTACAGTTGAACTGTGTACTATGAAAGTGGAAAATAGCCAACAACAGCCGATCAGTGTTGTAATTGGTTTGGAAACACTTAATCACTAAAACGACGGAGCTGAGATCCGCCTTCAAAAAGGCCCACTGACATTCCCGGATTAATTAATAAATCTGCTAGCATTATCCGTAATTGTGCAATAAACACAGCCTTTTACATGTATCGTTTCCAAAACTGTATTTTAACGGAGTAAGTTCCGATTGCACTCAACATTTCCCCTCTAAATATCGAAACAACTTCCACTTTTTTCCGGCTTAGGCAGATCAGTCTTTTTGTTAGCGCCCATCGGCCTGGCATTTGCAATTACTGAAAGTAAGTATAACGATGAAAAACGGGTCCATCGTTTCAGATTGATTAATTCGCCTGATGACTTAGCAAAATATGCACAGGACTTGAAATATTGGCTGCGTTGGAATATCCATCAGGACCGTGAGAAATGATGTGCCCAACTGGCGCCACGCACCCCCCCCCCACATGCCCAACAAATAATAATAATAATAATCGCCCAGCTGTAACACCCTTTCGGTGCCTAGCTTGCGTGCCACTCGAAGGAGGCACGGGGGCTGGGATACTGCCAGGTTGCCCAAGCCTAGACAGGGGAAGTCAAGAGGCAGAGGTCAGGTTCGAACCGGTCAGTAAATTCGCGTTCTAACCACTGAGCCATCTCGCCCCCCATGCCCAACAAAGGGCAACAAATAATCAGGCAGAACCGTTCGCGTTTTCAAGTCGTCTGAACCGTTAACATGCGGACTACGTCGTGTTTGCACTAAGCGAAATGATAAGCAAATGTCGTGCAACTGTATTCTTTTTGGAAGCATAGCAGCTCCAATCAGTTTTGGGAGGTGCTTCCGGAATTTCTTCCGCTCTTCGACACAAAAATTGTGCTTAGTGTCGTTCGAAAATTAAACTGGTTCCGTCTGTGTTGTATGGATGCCAAGTACAAGATACAACTGGGTACATTGCAGTTATCCTCTCCAGTAACCTATTTTGTCGATGGACGCTCTAGTCTCTTAAACGCCCAATGTTTGACTGCAGGTATGGTAACGGGATTCGAGTCTTACGACCTACCCGCTGGGGGCCGTGAAATCGACGTATCTATTTCGCTTCTTTGCCTCACCATCTACTGCAGAAGTGTATCAGCAGTTGCAGTGTTCGGGCGCTGATGTACCAATTGTAGATCCCCTTTTTCAGTTCCACGTATTGCGACCGCCTCTTCATATTCTAACAGGCTCACTTTCCCACGCACTTTGCACTCTATTCTTTCAGGACAGCACATTATATGTATGGGACTTAGTGACACGTAGTTGTCTTGCCATTCCCCGCACTGACAAATTCCCACTTTTCACTGGAATATATTTCTATCCAAACAGAGGTCAGATCTCTTTTCGGGTTTAGTTTATCGCAGTCCTCTGTAATGATTGCGCACTGACCGACTTTACGTACCGCAGCTACTCTAACGTACAATGTTCAGAATTAGGACGCTGTATAGTTTAGTATTCGAGGAGTGAGCAGTTATATCTGCTCACAAAGATCAAGCCCAACTAAGCCTCAGAAACAACACCTTGCAGGTTAGCTCTTATCTATAAGCACACACACACGCGCAAGCGCAGTGGTCGCATCTTGATTCAGCTGGCAGTCGGTCGTACAAACGAGCCATGGCTCTTGATAGTTGGTAGCTCAGGTCATGGAGTTGATGGCTGCGTTGTTCTTTGAGCTTGATCATTTTCTGGAGTATGTTCTGCCACCCATTCAGGTGACATCGATCGGCAAAAGACCTTTAAAAGGGATTAAGGCCTCCAGTCCCGGCCACCAACCAAAAAACGTTGGAGAACGAAACACGAAAGGTCACGGTAGAAGGTGTTGAAATTATCAAGAAATACACTCATTTGCAAATCAATTTGATTTTGCGAGAGACTCATCTAGAACCCAGCTGAATCTCTCGTTTGTGATTTTTCCATGTTGAAATTATGTTCTTTCGATGGGACTTCGCTGTTAACACCAGTCAGTTTTAAACCTACCAAGAACATCATGATGGGATTACCTCAAAATCAGCCCAAATTAACAGAAATAATGTAACCAGAGAGCATGGTCAAACTCTTGGACCTCTGCATGACTGCGTACTTCAAAATGAAAGGAGCTCCCCTGAGATCATCAGTTTTTGGACTTGTCGCCAAAGTCGTCATGCGGAAGTTATACGTAGGTGACACTTTGACCATTATGAAAAAACGCCATATAGGATGCACACCCCCGCATATCAGGTTTATGACAGAACTGGAGAGGGATGTACTTGTACAACGAAATACCAACGGAGTAATTGGAACTTGCATATATGGCGAACTAGGTAGAACTTGTAGATAGTGAACTGTCGCAACAGCCACTCGATGAACCAGAGGAAAAGATGTCTACAGAGTCTGTTCACAAAAGTGGAAACACTGCAGCGCAACCGAAACGACAAAAAAAACAGAGAAAACCACCTACACTGCAAGTAACGTATATCCAAGAATCTTAATCAAAAGAAAATTGAAAAAGAGGACACTTCGGCAGCAACCGTAACAACAAGAATGAACATATATACGGATACCCCACCACTCTTAATTTTGCTGAAAACTCTTCGACAGCAGCCTTATAAGTAGTATTTTGTCTCAAACATACTTCAATATTCCGAATACCGTATCAAATGAAACACTAACCTACCTATGTTCAGCACATTTAGTTGAAGAATAGATTCATTTTGGATTCAGTTGGGCCTCTCGTTAACGCTAACTCAATGTGCTATAATCTACGGACAGTTCTCTCGTGCGTCAAAAGCATATTTCAGATGACTGCGAGATTGCTAGGAGCCATATGGAATCACTGTGCCACACACACCGAGTTTTTCGTTAACAAGATTAGTTTAGAAACCGAAGGACTGTTGAAAAAGAATCGTAGCGATACTGTCTATCACGTAAGCCGCAACGAACTCAATAAATACCAGGTT
>SJOL01009264.1:1257804-1326498 GCA_004794785.1 Opisthorchis felineus | reverse complement strand
TGATTTTGCGAGAGACTCATCTAGAACCCAGCTGAATCTCTCGTTTGTGATTTTTCCATGTTGAAATTATGTTCTTTCGATGGGACTTCGCTGTTAACACCAGTCAGTCTTAAACCTACCAAGAACATCATGATGGGATTACCTCAAAATCAGCCCAAATTAACAGAAATAATGTAACCAGAGAGCATGGTCAAACTCTTGGACCTCTGCATGACTGCGTACTTCAAAATGAAAGGAGCTCCCCTGAGATCATCAGTTTTTGGACTTGTCGCCAAAGTCGTCATGCGGAAGTTATACGTAGGTGACACTTTGACTATTATGAAAAAACGCCATATAGGATGCACACCCCCGCATATCAGGTTTATGACAGAACTGGAGAGGGATGTACTTGTACAACGAAATACCAACGGAGTAATTGGAACTTGCATATATGGCGAACTAGGTAGAACTTGTAGATAGTGAACTGTCGCAACAGCCACTCGATGAACCAGAGGAAAAGATGTCTACAGAGTCTGTTCACAAAAGTGGAAACACTGCAGCGCAACCGAAACGATAAAAAAACAGAGAAAACCACCTACACTGCAAGTAACGTATATCCAAGAATCTTAATCAAAAGAAAATTGAAAAAGAGGACACTTCGGCAGCAACCGTAACAACAAGAATGAACATATATACGGATACCCCACCACTCTTAATTTTGCTGAAAACTCTTCGACAGCAGCCTTATAAGTAGTATTTTGTCTCAAACATACTTCAATATTCCGAATACCGTATCAAATGAAACACTAACCTACCTATGTTCAGCACATTTAGTTGAAGAGTAGATTCATTTTGGATTCAGTTGGGCCTCTCGTTAACGCTAACTCAATGTGCTGTAATCTACGGACAGTTCTCTCGTGCGTCAAAAGCATATTTCAGATGACTGCGAGATTGCTAGGAGCCATATGGAATCACTGTGCCACACACACCGAGTTTTTCGTTAACAAGATTAGTTTAGAAACCGAAGGACTGTTGAAAAAGAATCGTAGCGATACTGTCTATCACGTAAGCCGCAACGAACTCAATAAATACCAGGTTGGACAAACCGGAAGAAGACGGTCTACACGCAAAGCGGCCATAAGGAGACACGATCCATTGTCTTTGATTTCTCTGGACAAAGACCGAGAAGGTCACTGATTCAACTTTGAGAACTTAAGGATCCTGGCCTATGGAGGTACAAAACGAGCTTGAGAGCTTCCGGAAACACAGCACTCCGCCACAAACTCAACCAATCGACATAGAATTGACCCAATCTATCCACCCTTGTATGCAAAATTCGAACAAGACGGAGTGCCAGGCGAACGGGTCGGCTGGTAGGATCAGCCGAGCAACGATCACCGGGTGCGGATCGGTTTGAAGTGTTATTAGTGCTCACGCAGTGACCCCTCTTAACCATTTTTGTTGCAACAGAATACTATATCAACGCGACGGCAATCTGAACTTATTTGTTGACAAGTCCCTAAGTGGGCATAAACAGCGTGAGATTTTGGGTAGAAAAATCAGCCATCTGGCAACAGTGCCTTTTTGAGAAGGGGTCCTTTGGTCCCAATTTCACCTGTCCCCAATTCTGATTGGTATTTTAACGTTAAGGCTGTGGGGAATCCGAATGCATCCGTGAGTGCGGTTTGTCTTCTAGCGATTGGTTTCCCTGCATATCCCTATAAAGTCTTCCATTAAGGTACTAAAGCCTTTGTATTTGAAACAAAATGTTTGTTGTTCCATGTCGGGCTCCATTATTTATGTTGCTGCTCTAGGCATCACTCTCCTTTATTCCTTTTAAATATCCATCTTGCGTTTTAAGACACCTTACAACTTGTGTGACTCAGTCGAATGTGCCACAGACACAATTACGGCGGCACGATGTAACAACCGGGCATTATTCGTCCAGTTTCGCTGACGGATACATACTCTACCAACCTGCGTTACATTTCCTCTACACTTCCTTTCGTTTTCACACTAAAGGTAAAATTAACGCGCAATGGAAAATACGGGAGCAATCCATTTCATTCCCATCTAGTTGTGTTTGAATATAGACTACCTTACTTCCACTAGTAGTGTAAATACAATTGGCATTACGTTGTGTTGGCATCAACCTTCCACCTCATTGTGATCGCCAACCAGAGAGCTCTGCTTCCATATGTGCTCTAGTACATGCTATGGGCTGTCAAGCTGATTGACCTCTGGACTCCAGTGTGTCCAGTTTTACTATTTACTGCCACATAATGTGATCCGAGTTGAGAAGTTTGAGCCTCTGCGTCTTCTGAAAACATCCTATCCCCTGTGAAATTCACTCATTCGCACACTAATTCGGTTTTAACAGGAGACTCAACGGAATACCAGATAAATCCGTTGCTTATGTTCAGCTGAATGTGCTGTACAAAGTGTGATAACGGTAATGCCTCAGCTCAGCTGTCGGCCTGATCCCCCCAAGCTAGCCTTTTCGGCAAAAGAACTAGCAAAAGCGCGCAAATTGTAGTAAATTCCCAAAACCAGCTCAAAAGTACATGCACAGCGCGTCCTATTTAAAGTGTATACAGCGCAGTATTATGGAAATTCGGGGTGCCTTCTGAATGCGACACTGGCAACCGGTATTCAATAGATACTGAATGATGGTGGGCTTTTGGATCCATACTTTCGATCACTCAGAGCTCCGTTTACTGTCGGACTTTCAATCGGCCCGATCTTCTGACCAATCATGTGAGGGTTAGGCCTCTTGGCCGTCGCAGGGCCTAACTACGAGTTGTAAGACGATTTTGGTGCAGGATTCCGTCTAACTCAAAGGCCGCCTTGTGTTTCGGTTGGTACGATATTCGAGATTCTATCCCCCGTTTATTATGGCAATTATACCTTTTTCAGCACAGACTATCTAGCATTCCCACACTTAGCTTGGGCAAGCCAACAGCACGCTTTAGCCAGACACAGGTTGATTTGCAACCCAGATATGAACGTCAACCTGGGTCCCAGAATCTTAACGTAGAAGGCTAGCAGTCGTCCACCTTGCGGATGGACGACACTGTACCTGCATTCTGCCGGACAATGAAAAATGAATATGCATGCGGATTCGAAAAAGCTCGCGAACAATCGGTAGATTTATTGTTGGGCTGCGTTTCGCTTTGACACAAAAGCTTTGTCAGTCCAAGGAACCAGGTTACGAGGTTGGTCGAGATTTAAGGCGGAAGGACAACCAATAAGTTAAGTCTAGCTAAATCTGTGTTAGGTGTCGGCCAAGGGATTTTGTGTTAGGGTGTGTCACCAAGTGTTGAGACCGATGGGGGAACCTACATGGATTTGGGTCCAGCTTAGGGTCTAGTTCTTCCGGTTCGGTTCACGCGGTGATCCCTCCTGAACGTCGTTTGCACTTTTCGTTCGTCTGTGTAGATGAGATAATGCTACGATAATTGTGTAAGGGAGAGGGATTCTGTGAACTTTGGTCTGGTTGGGATTTCCACCCCCTATTCTCGCTAATGATTCTACGCGCATTGACAACCACACAGTCACGTGTCAACTCGGCTTATCTAAGACCGCTCTCCCTACGCTCGCCAGTTTCACACCCTCGATTCTATGCACGCTGTGATGGTTGGTAATTTCCACCGCCTCGGCTATCAGCCGCTGTGGTATGAATCGCAGTCCCGGTCTTAAAACTTCCACATTCTCCAGATCTATTCTATGTCCTATGTCTAACCCATGTAACGCCATCGCTGTGTCTTTGATCAGCGTTTAGTATTCTTCCGCATTCCTTGGTGGTTTGTTTATCCCCCTTTTATGCTCACCAATTATGGTGTGCAATTCTCCGGCAGTTTGTCCTATGTAAACCTTAGTGTAATTGTTCCATTTAATTTTATATACACAGTCCATAGTCCTTTCAATCTGGAGGGGATTTTCCAATTGCACCAAGACTGAACGTAGCGTTTTTCCCTTCTGGAAAGCTACTCGAATGTTGGCTACGTTCAGCAGTCTTCGAATAACCTCCGAAGTTCCTGCTTCATATGGAATGACTGCTGTGCCAGTCCATTCCTTACCGGGTTGGATGTCGGATCTAATATCCTTAATTGCCGCCTAATCAAACTCATTGGGTAATCTCCGTTGGAGCTGCTGTTCGGTCGAACTCTTCTGTGCACAGCGCTCTGACTCGACTAAACATCGATGAGACAATACTGGCGTACATGGACTTTGGGTGTGCTGATGAGTAGTTTAAGACAGTCTCTGTCTGTTGGCTTCTGGTAGATAGTAGTTTTTAATTGCCGATTGTATAGGGCGGAATGTGGTGGGGGTAAGGAAGTCGTCTACTAAAAGCACATACTGGGCTTAGACGAATAGTTTCTGGTGTTTGACTGAGTTAGTGGGTCGCAGGTAAAGATCACAAAACCAGTGAACTCAGATGGCAAAATGGGTCGCATTGGTTCTTTAACGTTTTCTTCCTTGCAGATTGAGCATGAGTGATGATCGTGGACGTCGGAACACATGGAGCTGGCCGATCCGTCCGGTCTAGTCAGCCACTCTACTTGTACTGGATATCAGAAGCCCAGATCCGACTGACTGCATACTGACCTTTAGTCAGTCGTTTTCGGAAAGGGTGCTAATTGAAGGCTAGTAAATTAACCGACCGTAGTGGGAAAAGGTTTACAAGAGAACTTTGCCTTTCTGGGGTTGCATTGTTTGACATAATCTTATTAGAATGATCCGGTGTGGTGCTTACGATGGTTGTTCAGCTGATGTGCGAAGCAAGATCCGAGAAATGTGTGAAAAAGGTGACCAAATCGAACAAAAAACCGAGGCTGTTTTGTGTAAAAAAGAGGGCGTTGATGTATTTGTTAAAAATGGTCAGCTGATTTTGATCTTTCGAACTTGAACAAAATTTGCATTATGTGTGGAGTAAGCGAATTGACCAGCCTGGCTGATAGCCGCACAATTGTAACCTGTTGACAGGACACCTAAAGCTGATCGCAGAATGCGATAAAGTTCAACGATATTTTTAAGGCGCTATACTAGTGACCGAAAAGTTCGTGTTTTGAGCCCTATCCCAGCTTTTTGATTGCTGCTATCTGGGTGTAGGCAACCTGGTAGCATTTCAACCCTCGTCCTTCCTTCGGGTTGCACGGCAGCTGTGCACCGAAAGAGTGCCGCTGCCGAAACATTATTATTCCGATTGTTCATTACTATTATTATTATCGTTTACTCAAGCTGAGTGAATCCACCCGTTTTTCCCAGACCGAGAACTCCTTTGAGAATAGAGAGCTTGGAGGAAATCACATCTTGTGATTTCCTCAGCCACAAAATGGGTGTTCAATTGTCGAAAGAACACTACTCACAAAGTTGTTGGAAACTTCGAATTGATTGGAACGAAACCGGGAGGAAATATAGAAGTTATGGGAGTAATTGACCATGTTTCAAGCTGTTCTCCTAACTGTAAGAAGTTATTTAGTTTCCAGCGCGGTTGAACTGACGACAGAGTCACCTTTTCGTCCTAGTGTCAGACGATCGAGTTTCAACCAATAGCCCCGCAGGTTCATTGAAGCATTTGAGTCCTACAACCACTGTAAGGTGACAGCGTTAGATCTGGTTGTCTAGCCCGTGAAATCTAGTCGGTACTGACAGCAACATCATGTTTTGCAAGGCTTTGCCTTCTTTTGACTGTGGAAATGGCTCCACCAGTTTTATTTAATGGCCGTTTTTTAGTAACAGACCGGACCAGTTCACAATATACCATCTCAGTACTGTATTCGCATCCCTGTAATCTGAAAGAATTTCGTGTTTTGTTGCTTCTTTTCTGCCGTGTGTCCTACGCTCAGTCAGTGTTGGTGTTCTGTTGTATAACTTGTAGTTGCCCTGTTCTATCCAACATTCACTCTCTTTATAAGGTGTCTGGTGGCTGGCTCAGCAAGTAACCGATAATCAAGCAAGCCTGGATGATCGGTACTATGTTCAGTGGTCCTGTGGTTCCCCTCACACTGTTTCCGTGCCAGTGGTCAAAAATGGAACTGCGGTTCCTCCAGGAATCTACCCCGACAATCGTATCCCGATATGGAGGCACCAGCCTCCTATTCTGGTCCAGACCCAAGAAAATATTTTGGCCTCAACAACGGAAGAATGCACCTGTCGGATCACAGTGGACGATGTTGACGAGTTTCTAGACTTTTTGTTCAGTCCTGGCCGTTTTTCTCGGTTTGCCATTGCAAGCTCTTTGAAGGTTTGTATACCTACTTGTTCCAAGCTAGTTTATTGTGCTGTCACTTGTTTCTGCTTTACCTAAGTTCTCCAAATTTTTTACCAATAAGTTCTTATCCTGTCACTTCCGGATATTTCTCTCAAGGGAATTTATTTTTAGAATACTGTATGATTTCCGAACAGATATTGCCGAATACTTGATAATGAGTCACACTATGGAATCTAAACACCGTCTTTTTCCTGCCCTTCTTGATAGGATTATTTTCGCTATATCGCTTTTCGAGCGTACTTCTCAGATTGACGGGCAATCTTACAGCAAAGGCACCAGTACGAGTACTATGAAGTTTACCAGTCACGTACAAGCACCGCAGCTAAATTGAGTTTTTCACTGGGTGTTTAGCAGTATTGGGCCAGGATATTCATACGAAAAGCGCGTGAGCAGCGCCATCGACTTGAACAGTCAGCCTGTATAGTGTTTCTTGAGCTGAAATTGTGTTAAGGTTTCTTTGCATAAGTTGACATCAGTTACATTATAGTTAAACTCTGAATCACTGTACTCCGCTGTATCTTGTAGACGCCTAAGGTTGTTCGAGTAGGATTTACCTCAACCACTGGTCTTTAGTTTTGTTGTCGAGTTGAACATGAACTATTATGGAAGCTTTATGAATGTCCGCAGCATTTAACTGTCCGGCCTTCAAATGATTGCCTGGATGTAGTTGAAACGTTGGAGAAGTTACATGAATCCACCGAATGTAATTTCGTAATTGTGATGAAAGTTTGAAACATTAATTTTGGATTTAATCGTGTGAAGCTATACCGAGCTATTCTAGAGGACCACCAGCGCACCATTGTCACTGGTGCGCTGCGTGCAAACTCCGGTTTGAACTCACTACAACGCAGGTGAACATTACAGCTCGTCTGTTGTCCATGACTCAACCAGAGTATCCATTTCCTACCCCAGTTAGTGCGGATTCGACTGACTCATCATATTTTTACCAACTTCTTTCGGAAATGCCGATCAATGCATATAACAGAACCCCCTTATCTTGCAACACTGTTTTGTTTCAGCCTTGGCGGAAACGGTCTTTGGATGAATAACCCGTGCCTTGATAACGTAACCCTTATAGGCCTGCGAAATCATGTTGGCCACTTTTGTTAGAGCCTCGGGACGATGTGTTACGTTCCAGTCGTGTCATTTCCGTTATCAGACCAAAGATATCGTCACTAATTCAAAGAGATTAGTGGTTCATTACAGATCACTCCTAACGATCATTTCCACCGAACTTGCGCCAGCTAACTTCCTCTTTCCACCTGCCTTTTATAGTGTCGGAGAGCTGAGATATGTTGAGTGGAATTTCACGTAGATAGTTTATGCATGATCTCAACTAAACTCCGTACCTGCTGTATCGTTCAGCTGTATATTGCAAAGTGAATTTCAAGTGTTACCACAGGAATTCATTTGTTTCATTTATTTATTTATTATTTACTTATTTAGTTAAATTCACCTAAATTATTTTCATTTTGAACCCTAGTCACTCCGTAACTCACACCAGTTACCTGCTGAAGATACTGTCACCTTATTTGAACGCATGGGTGAGCTGCGCTCCGAAGTACGCCGAACTCTGGTAGATGAAGTAAGTCGTCCATTGATCTAATTGTCTGAGGATTGATGACATTTCTTCTCGTCTTTGGTATGTTGCCACCGGACAGTTGAATACTGTGCTGGGATTATCCACTACCACCAAGGAATACCAGCCTCTTCCTAGACATATCAAAATGTTTTCTTTATCGGGACCTTTTCTTCCTGGCTAATCGACCAATATGAACCGTCCTTTCCCCCCTTTCAATTTTTCCCTTAGAGTGGTTGTTCAAGGTGT
Organism: Opisthorchis felineus; assembly: GCA_004794785.1. NCBI lineage: Eukaryota > Metazoa > Platyhelminthes > Trematoda > Opisthorchiida > Opisthorchiidae > Opisthorchis > Opisthorchis felineus. The sequence goes on along the minus strand of SJOL01009264.1, from coordinate 1,318,417 downwards.
TCAACGGTTTGGCGAGAGCATCCTATACATTAACTAACTTGACATAGATAGCAAGGACAACAACAAATTCGGGAAACTTAGACCACACTGAAACAGGCTTAAAGTAGACCAAACAGGCGACAAGCTAACCGGGCTCTCAAACAGCCGGAGACACTAGATACGGTTAGGCATACGCTAATGGGAAAGGATGAACTGCCCATCCAAAAGCGCGCTGATGATGTTTTTCCCAATTACGATCAGACGTTTGTGAACCAACTGCCAAGGCCGGCGAGCAGGCCAATAAACAATCCCGCCCGAGCTTCTAATATTCCATATTATCGCTTGGCAAACGACACTCCTGGGATAAAGCTGTAGTTCAGTGTAACAATTAAGACAAATCATTGCTCGGAAATTGAGTTACCGTACACTACCTTACCCTATTTTCGATTTTCATCACACTCGGTTGGTATGGCACTCGCGTGACAGTTTCCAAAATAGACCACACGCACACAGCTGAGCCTTAGTGGGAAGCCTGTAGGCTTGTGAGGTATCAGATGTTAAGCGTGATAGGTTTGAAGCAGAAAGCCGTTTGTGGTATTTAAAAGCATGTCATGTATGGTCCTTGGGTTTGTTATCTCAATTCTGCGTCGATAAGATTAACCTAATTGGGGGTGTTTCTTCTTCCCAATTTTTAGCTCTTTTACATCACCGAGCTGGGTGACTTTTTAACCGTGTTGAAGACATTTCATGCCACCGCAATAGACTACCACGAGTACGGACTACAACCCTTGGGGTTATTTGAAGTTCCTTACGGTACGGCATTGCTCACTTCAGACCAGCGGACCTACTTACCCTATGCTCCAGGCCTGGTTATCGTGCGTCGTTGGGGCTTTTCCGTTCTACGACCATTCGACCACGACGAGCGGTTATTCTGGAATCAGCAGTCAGATCAGCCACTGTGCATACCGCCAGGTACGTCCCCTTTTCAAATTAGCTTGTGTTTGCAAAGTATACCATATCACAAGGGTGTTTGTATCTTTTAGCTGTTTCGCTAGTACCTCTTGTCACCTCTTCTTAGGATGAATAACTGTTCTAGGTTATTTGGCGTTCAAAACAGGTTCTGACTGCTTTTGGGCGTCAACCTAATGACTATGAGGGAAGTAACACTTCCTCCATCCCTCACTTTTCTAACTGGGAAATCGATCGAACCGTTCTGATACTTGTCATTGTTGCTCATCAGTGCTTATACAACGATCCGTTGTGGATCCAGGAATGGTATCCTGCAGATAGTCTCTCCTGAGACTGATCTTTCCATGGAGTGGTAAGTCCGTCACACTATGAGGATTCTCGAAACGCACTAAAGTATGTCGGATGTAGACTCAGGACCTAAAAACTTTGAGAATAACAGCCCTATTCAAAATAAACATCTAACTTAGAAAAGCCGTGATAAACAATACCACGGTACAGATAGATTCAATGGAGCATGCTCAGCCAAAGGCTAATTGTAGTACGATAATAAAGGAGCTGTGTTAATGAGCACGTACAGTGTTTGTAGTCCGGCGAAAAGAAAACAAATGAATCACATTCAGAAGGCACTCAAGAGTGCTTGTTAAACCAAGCAAACTCATGCACAAGTTGCGGTGCATTTGCTGTTCACTATCGCTGCGTTTGTCACTTTTCCAGTGTACAAGTAACCACCTGCTAGTGAATTTTAAGTAATATACACTGCTAGAGAACTGGATGGGATTCGCTGGACTATGAGGTGAGGAGTCCAAGTACATGGCATTAGCGAAAATGCATGCCTTGGGTTGGATACGAACTACCAACCCAACTCTTAGTGGTCTGTTAACTGATCCATCGCGAACCATCTTTCCGCCACACTTGTGCGCGTGAAACTCTCCACACTGCCCACTGACTGTGCCTGGACTCCTGTCTTCAAGCTAATGTAAATTATTTGTCAATCGGTGTGCACTTAGGATTTTCGGATATGCTACAGTGACAACATCAGTTGTCGCGAACATAACTGGGCAATTTCTACTTTTATTCTCTGCTATGCTCGATCACGAGTAATGCGCTGACATGTATACCACGGTCACTTCCCCTCCCAGAACCCGCATCCTCCGACACCTGCTCATCTAAACTGGATGTTTCGAAAGCCGCAGCACAACTCGCCATTCGTACTCGAGTCTTATTGGAGTATTTGTGCAAAGAAACCTCGTGGCACACGTGGAAATCCATACTCTACGGTTCAGCCTCTCCGTTCCTCGTAGATCCCGACCACAGCTGGGATCCCAATAAACTGGCGGAGACTATACTGTAAGTTTATCGAGGGAAAATTTCTCTGCAAGATACATACCTCTGCGCAGCGGTCACCCATGTATACTGATAACCCTTGTTCTTTCTGAAAGCAGCAACTGAAGCAAGTTCGTTCCCCGTCATCATCTTTAAAATCACGGAATATGCCTCATTGTTATTACGAACCGTATACATGGATAGTATGCGAACACATGTATGTTGTTGGTATGCACTGAACTGAAACCCCCTGTTAGCGTCCAATCCCACGGCGAGCCCTGTTTCCTGGTCCCGTTGGTGGTCGCTGTAGGACGTTTTTTACTGTACAAATCAATGTGTGTAAGCCTCGGAAACATTGATATGATTTTCATTCTTTCGTGCAGTGAAGAACTGGGAGGAAGGTTTGGTTCTTTCGAACCGTCTCCATTCGCTGATCCGTTCGATTGGCAGCGATTTGTATTTTTGGATCCGCGTTCCAGGACCACAGAGTTGCTTGCCTTGGATATGCTGACAAAGCTTTTGGAACAACGTCCCTTCGCGTGCTTTGGACAGACAGCATCCGATATGGCCAACGATAGATCTCGCTCGGACCCAATGGACCAGGACATATTGGGCAACCTACTTCATTCAAATAGGAATCAGCAAGCTTCGAGTAGGTTTCATTAACTCCGTGATAGTGCTGCTATTGCAGTTTCGCATCTGAAGTTTTGACATTGTCAGTCGCTTGTGGATCGGCGACGGAGTATGATGTATCACTTGGTTATCCTCTGCTTCACCTGCGAGTTCGTCTAATTGTTTTGATATATTGTAACGTTTGAAAATGCAGTTAGAGAGTTTGTGTTAGCGGCTTTAAGTAATTGATCGGTGCCTTTAAGTGCCAACCAGCATACTCAAGCAGATAACCCTAAAGGCTATCGTTCCACGACGGCGGAAGAAGTTTGCAGATGAAAAAGTATTTCCTCTGGGGGATCTACAACTTATTCACATACAATAAACTTAGCGTAGCGGACCCATATTTTACACAACTACCAAGTGCATCTTCATATTAAGTGATGGGGACGGTACACCCACGACCTTTGTTCGTTATGTTTCCAAAGCTGCCGTATATAACCTGCCCACATGGATTCTTATGAAGAGATACTATACAAACAGTCTGTATCAGGTTGCTAAACACCACATCCTACGTAGACATTTACACTTAATGTGTAAGGCGGTAACGCCTACTTTGGTAGACAGGGGCATCTTTTCCTTTTTCAGTTTGCGGTTGGTCCGTATGATAAACGACGGATTTGTCTTTCACATCCAGGGCGAATGCCAGTATGAAATGTTGGCTCGCTCTCGTGTTGGGCAATTCACAGTTCCCTTGATGAAAATGGGAGCATTATTCTCTTTTTTTAGACTTGTGAATCAGAGTCGAACGCCGAATTATCCTGAGATTCTGTGTAGGGTTGCGGCAAAAATGCTATGGAAAAACCGTCAGCCGTTGTTCCATTACGGGTTGTTGCGTGTCAGGAAAGAGGATTGCAAGTTCAGTTTAACCCTTGGATTATATGTTCTGGATTGTAAACCCGTTGTTTAAAACAAATTGAGTTTTATTGTTCAACATATTTTGCTCCACAAAGACCCCCTCATGTTTCATTTGGTACGATATTCGAGATTTCGCAGTACAGTGTCTAAGCGGAACGCCCTACTCACAAGTTTGCTGAGAATTTTTGACATCCCCCAGTGTACTGCGATATATCGCACATTGTATCGGCTAAAACACATTCGGTTGAAGAATGTCATAAACGGGAGATTCAGTTAGAACTCAGTTAAATCTCGCTTTGAAAGCAAATCAGTTTGCAGATGAGTGCATTTCGTTAATTACGTACATTTCGGGTTTGAGTAGAACGTAAAGTTGACGGAAATTCGGGAACTGCGCCATTTGATGAGCCTCAAGAAGGGTGAAACTGTTTGTGGCCTGTCGGAGAGTTTTCAGCGACCTTATGAGTAGTGTGTTCCGTCCCTTGAGTTGTCTTCTTTTTTCTTTAGATCCCTTGTGGTTTGCGTCTACCCGTTCTGAATCAGCACATCTCCCGGCGACCCTGAATCCTCTGTCTGCGTGCAAGGACAGTCGTCTAGGTTTGCGATTTCTCTGTCAAACAGTCACCGAAATATGTGAGCTGCGGTTAAAATTGGCCTTCGGTCTTCTCGTTATCGCTACTCATCTTCATCTCAACCCGTCAAACGTCGAAGTCGCCTTTTCTGGTTTTAATGAAAACAGTGGTTTCCTCACTTCTACCTCCATTCTCGTTCGTCTAACGAAATTGGTCCACTCGTTTCGGTTGCTACATTGGCTCGGATCTACTAGGATGCGTCCAACACCGGATGCGGAAAAGCTGTGAGTTGTCGATTCGCCTACATCTTCTCTGTGCTTTTTCTTCCGTAATTTCTTTGCCTTTTTGCCTTGTTGGAACTCATTTAGTCGGTTAGGTCACAGTATGCACCTTGACATTTCGGGACCACCAATGCTGACCGTTCCTCTGAGAACAGTAACCACTATGAACGCCCATTGTCTTGGAAACAGGTCCGTCTGGTCCACACTGAGGCACTACAGAGTAAGTGTCCTTGCGGTCACTTCGAAGCCCTCTTATGAGCCCCATTTGCATGAGTTTCATCCACAATGAATAGGTTGACCCTGTTTGGTATTCCAATAGGAAATCGGTGTACGCGAAAGATACATGGCCATAAGAAAGACCACTCAAATGAATTCAGTATCTTCAACAGCTTGGTGACAATCGTATATATTTTATGCCATTTCTACCGTATCTACCTTGGTTGGTTAAAGAGTAAGTTTTAATATACGTATTTAGGATGACGCCCAACTTCTTTTACTTGTTCTTTGTGGAAGAGAAACAGCCGAATCCCTGCAAGAGAGACTTGTTTGCTTGGACATTGTTGTTTGAGTTGCTTTTCTCGTTTCTGTAGAGGGTCTGGGTATATATATATATATNTATATATATATATATATATATATATATATATTCACTCGTCTGCCCAATAATTTGACTCTCATGCATGCTTTCCTTTTTGGATACCTGCAAGAACTAGCATAAGAGAACACTTGAACATTTTGGGCATGAGCAGCTCCATAGATAGGGAAACGCCGTCGGCACCCGATTTACTTCGGTCCACCTCCTCCAGTTCAATGCAACTACCAGGCATGACCCTGCTTCAGCAAATTTGCTCTGACTGGTCATGGCTTCAAAACCTATTTTCAATGGATTCGGATTTGACCTCACGTCCCTGCATGCTCCGCTCCACTCACTTGGTCAGCCTTTTGTGTTCAGCGCTCAGTCCATCGGAGGACTTTGGCCATGGCTTGCTACGCGTTTTTCGACACCTTCTGGTTGGTGGGCATGTAAGTTTTACAGAGACCTATTCTGTTTTGTTTAAAGTACCGACGCGAATCCAATCTTCAGCACGGGAACTTTTCCTAGGATGGTTAGACTGATGGGTGTCATCCCGTAACCAGCTATAAGTATTCCTGGGGGCATCTCGCCATACAAAGCATACAGTAATTTAGGTTATCATGCCTTCAGACGTCTGCCTGCACTTATCTGACCTATGTAGCTATGAAACACTCGTTCCCTGTGGTTCTCCTCTTGAAAGGAGTAGTTAGGATAAATGTCATTTCACCTGTGTTTCCTCTATCATTTATCCCAGAGATTCGATCCGTCTCTGCAACGTTTAAATTTGACGTGTTTGTGTGTATGGAACACACCTTCGCACTTCATCAGGTGCTGGAGAAACGACATGCGTATTAGTGTCCTACAGTCTTGGTGCTCCTCGACTTCACTAGTGCGTTCGATTCTGTCAACCGCTTCCATCTTTCCAACACGCTTTCCCTGTTCGTATTCACATACACTGGGGGCCCGTGAGAGTGTATGAAGAGCTCTTCAAAAGCTTTCCTACAACTAGCGGTGTCAGACGAGAATGTCCACACTCCATTTTTGTTTTATTTCGTCACTGATGAGGTAATGAGGCGAACGCTAGAAGGTCCCCGAGACCCCGGTGTTCAGATCTCTTCAAGCGAGAACCTTGTCGACCTGGAATATGCAGCGACGACATTTTCATTTTTTAAGAAGAGCAGGAGACGCAAGCGTTACTGGACAAGCTGACCAAGCTCATCCAGTCCTTCGGGTCATTGTCTGCCAGAAAGAGCGTTGTTTTCCATTCTTAATTAGGAGTGATGGAAACCTAAAGGTGGACAGTATATGACATGACAAAATGAACAAAGTATGTTACAAAAAGTTTGGGTGTCGTTGGTGCTGTTTGCCTTCCAGGATGGGGTAAATATGACCCTCCTTGTGCTTGGCTGGAGAAATTGAACGATATGGTGACCAACCGATTTTAGTGGCATTCATATTATCGGTCTCTATCCAGGTTGTCTTACTGTTTGTCGGAGGCGTAGACACCTTGGATGTTTGTTGTAGGCTAGCTCTAGGTCCATCCCCCCATCCCGTTTTTTCTCTCTTCCATTTTGGGGCTTTATTCACATGGTTGTACGACAGTGAAGCACCAGTGTTCTTTTTTGGTGTTGCAGACAGGGATGTTTTCCTTTCAGGCTGTTCCATTGCTCACTCTGATCAAACTTCTTGAGTCAACACCTTCTCAAGAATCCTTGGATTCCGATTCATTCTCAACGCCTCTTTGGACTTGGGATGGTGATTATTGCCTCCTATTTCTGTGTACCGGTCTCGCTCATCTCTGGCTCGGGTGAGTTCGTTTCAAGTCTTTTTGGATTGCCATCACCAAGACATTAATGTTCTACACATAAGTGAATGAACAGTAATGCGTGAAGATATAAAAAAACGATCCGAGGGACACAAGATATTCATCATCAAGTCCCCCATAATCTTTGTCCGTTAATAACCGGCACAAACCTTCACTCGCTCATTTGAGTAGATGCATTGCTGTGCCTTACTTGAAGTTTCGATACAGACAGCCTGTCAATCTTCACTCCATAGGCTTTACTTTAGGTAAACATTTCCTAACTTTTTTTCGTGTCTGGCCAAGAAGCCAATTCGTCGGCCACATCTGGAAACAAAGCGTTCACAATGGTACCAATGAACTGAAGTGCGTTAGTTATGGTGAAAATTTGAGACTGCAGATTGGCGGAAGAATGTGAGAAAGTATCACAGTCAGAGACATCCCTTTCAATCATTTGGAAACGCTTGGAACCGATCGAGAAGTTATCTTTTCAGAAAAGGTTGGAAAACACTCGGTAGATTTACGGCTGGGCAACATTTCACTTTAGAAACAAAAGCATCATCGGGCTAAGTGATTTGGTTGAAATGTTGACCAATTTTTAAGACTGTAGGAGAACCAGACAGAAAAACCTGTTCTCGCTAGCGGATTGTCAATGTAAGGTTTCCTCTACCAGTTTCCGTTTGTGTGGCTGAGCAAGTGATCCACTGGATGGGAAGGAAACTTATGAATTTGGACTCGGTTTTGGGTCTGGTTCGATTAATATGAAGGTCCATGTTTTGTCATTTTCAATGTTTATTTTTTTTTGTCTGAGTTGGTGTCACGGCATTTGCGTTAGGAGAATAGATTACATGAAGTTCGGTCGGTTTTGGCTTTCTACTCTAGATCTAAACCACTCATGTTAATAACCCTTCTGGACCCACAATCGCACATCGCCACGTATCAGCTCGGATTATCTAAAACCGCTCTCCTTACAGTCGCCACGTTTAATATATTCACACTGGGAGACTTAACGATTTCCACTTTTACGGTCATCAACCGCCATGTTGCGAATCGTAAACACTGTCTTAAAACTTCCACATTTTCCAAAGCTATGTCCAGTACATCTCGCCATCACCATCTTTGACCAACACCTTGTTGGTTTGGTTATTCTCCTATTGTGCCCGCCAGTTCTGGTGTATAATCCCCTATCTCTTTGTCCTATGTAGACCTTGGTGCATTCGTTGCACTTAATTTTATATTCCTCTCAATCGGGGACGATTCCTCAATTGAGCCAATACTGAGCGTGACGTTTGTGCTTTCTGGAACGCCACCCTAATGTTTACCACCTGTTTACCACCCTTCGATTATGTGGAATGGCTTCTCTGCCAATTCACTCCTTACTTGGCCTTAAAACCAGGGCCAAAACTCTTCTTTACTTCGTTCATGCAAGCGTCAGGGCTCCATCACTGAATTGATAGAGTCGTGCAAATTATCGTAGCTCTAATAATACTGTTTGAACTCATCTGGCTATTACCTTTGCGCTAAAATTATCCTCAAAGCCAAGAGACACGCAACTGACCTTGCAAAAACGCAAACTGTATTCCATACCCAAACCTCCTCTCTCTTGGTGAAGTGTGAAAAGTTTTTTTCACCAGGATTTTTGAAATGTAATTGGAACCTCAAAACGAATGCAACTTTTGCCAGTCAATCCTGTCTCTTGGATTTGAGTACGCTGTTGTTGAAAACCTTGATGCTCACAACCAGCTTAAACAGAACGTCGAGATCGTTTTCTCATAGCCCAACATGATTCTGATTTGACCGAAGAAAATGCGACTTTTCAGCAAATGACTGTTGAATGGGCTCATTGCATAAACCCCGCTTCAAAACTTGGGAACGGATTACTTTACTCTAAGTTTTTCGGTGTTTCTTCTCATTGCACTAACCATGTTTGCTAATGTTTCACTCTTTCAGCAATCCAGAGTTGGCAGAGAAGGATTTCATTCGTGCATCCGAGTCTCTCAAATCTCACGTGCAAGCATCCTTACTTCACTCAACAGTGGACCGCCCCCTATTTCCTGAACAGCACCAGTCCAGTCTACATGACCTACTTATTGGCTCACTTTTTCCGGGTGAATTTACCAGTGAAAAATTACTTTGTTCGAAGGACGGGCAAGAAATTAGTGCAGATACTGTTTGTCCAACCGAGGTCCAAGTTCGATTTTTGATGAAGGTAAGACAGTTAACTCTTTCCCCGTGCAAACTGTCACTTTTTATCTCATACGAGTGATCTTCCAGCTTGTTCGATTTTGTAAGTGTCCTGGCATGTAACGATCGATTGCAATTACAACCAGCCTATGTTGCAGTCATTTATTGCTTTAAATGCAGTGGTCATTCTTACTTGTGGTTTTAATTCTACATTTCCAGGTCATGCCGGTTCTTGAGGCAGCAGACTGTGTCTCACAAGTACTCAACCTCAGTGAGTTCTCTTTAAATCTCTTAGCCAACGTACAACTGGCGCCGGACGAAATGAATGATGAGCATTCCGGACAGCCGGAATTGAAGCAGTGTGCTCGCAACTATTCTCGGCGCTTGACATCCATCCTATCCAATTTGCACGCTTTCGGTGATGGAACGAGTGAAGGCTTTTTGTGCAATCCGTTGCCGGATGAGGGTGAGTCATTTGTGAATTTTTAAGCATATCTAGGGTGCTCACGTACCATAACCTGTATCTGCAATGTAGAGGGTGGGCGTCGTGACACTCTAGCGATAAAGTACACGACGTGCATGCCTACTAAACGTATATAACGATGCACCATGTTTCCGCTTGCTATAGAGGTTGGGAAAATAACCGAAGTGTTCAGCTGTGGAGAACCCCATTATGAGTTTTTGGCTCATCAGTCACCCTAAGGATAGATTTGTCTGATATGACATAAACATTGAGGTGTGTAGCGTGAACACTGTTAGGTTCTTCTGTGTGTCATTTAGTAAGTACAATTCGATTTGGTGGGAAGACAATTGCCGCCTAGACGTAATGAACGAAAGATCTCTTGGTCCTTTGGGTTTCACGAACATCCCTACCACATATACGCAATGATTACCTTGCAATAGCTTCTGTTAGTTTTCTCTTTCTCCCCGGGGTGGAAAAGCCACCAAACCATAAAACTTCCATGCTACACTCCTTTCAAACAGACACCTACTCCACGCTTTTTCTGCGAATGTAAAAAGCCGCATTGGGTGCTGCTCATTTTTGGTGCAAAAACCTGCTAATAGTGGACCAATGGCCTATGCGTAGTCAGTCGCCTTGTAATCAAAATAGGAGTCTAGTGATTTGCAGAACGAAAATGAGTGACGTTGAGCTAAGCGGTTTGTCCGGTGTATTTGTCTGGTCTTCTGTTGGTTCACCTTCATCCAAAAGTCGTTCAGCTGTAGCACCCTTTCGGTGCCCAACTGCCATGCCACCCGAAGGAAGCAAGAGGGCTGGGATACTGTCAGGTTGCCCAAGCCTAGACAAGGGAAGTCGAGATGCAGACGTCGGGTTCGAACGACGGACCTTCCGGTCAGTAGATTCGTGCTCTAACCACTGAGCCATCCCGCCCCACCATCCAATTCAGGTACCGATAACGATAAGACACTCTCCCTCAAATGCTAAACTGCTGATGTGTTCGTTAAACAGAGGACCACTGTACTAAAAAGTAAACCGTGAAAATAAATAGTGTTGTAATGGTTTACACAGACTCTCTAAAAGACTGATGCATTAACATTAGTCTTAATCTGGGCCTGTATCCTATTCATTTCCTCACTTCTACTGGAAGATTCAGTAATTTGTGACTTTTGTTCTTTTGTTAAAATTCGCCAGAGCTCGTGACCGGGAAATCACCTCAGTCGGGACTGTATGTACGTCTGGCTGACCTGGAGGCGGCACTCTGGACCAGAATGTTCAAACACCATCTTAGTTTGGGGAACTATGCGAATGCTCACTTCCTTATTCGCAGCAATCCAGATGCGGCCCGGTAAGTGTAATCTTTTAGTTTCCAACATCCGACGTTCATGAGTGTTTTGAAATGTCGTTATTATTCCTACAAGTATTTTTAATTGTATTGTTTTAATTTGTCGCTGGATTTAGCGCTTAGATCAGCCTGGTGAATGACGCTTATCTGGAGGGTATGTGTAAAACTGTATTGACTATGAGAATCGTTGTCAACATCCTTACTCACGCCCTGGAGATATGAACACGAGGCACGCGATTCTTACATTCTATGCTACAGTTATAGGACCATTCATGTTCTCATCACACCTCCATTTCTAGTTGAGTTTCGTCCAGTTGGTCTACTAGGATGGCTTTTGCTTCAAGTAGGAGGTATGCGAGCAGTATCTAATGTTAATTTAGCCCCTTGGAAAAGTGAACAAACTGCCAACAAATCTGGACTATGCGGAAACAGAGCGTACTGAGTTCCATATAGCCTTAGATTCAACACTTATTGGATTTGGCCGTGGAGGCATCCCATCATTATTGACCCACGTCGGTGGACCAGATACATAAAATCAAAACGAACATAACATGTGCACGGAAGAAATCAACTTCAGAAAACAGATTGCAGATATATGATTCCGATATGGTCTCGTCAGACAAATACATATATAAATAATATAAGGGCTTAAAAGAAGAGGGAACTGCAATAAAATTGGCGAATAAAGTGAGGCAAAAGTCGTTCCGCAAATTGGAGAGCTACTTATGTCTCACTATTTGAGGCACCTTGACCTGGGAGACTGGTAGGTCATGGTGCATTCACGTGACGTTTCTGTTGACAATGGGTCAATTGTCGCAGTCGCATTGCTCTTGCTTTTTCCGCTATTGCGAATGCATTTCGTGAAGTGATTTTGGGCACTCGATAGATCGCACCGAACGATTCGGCTGGATTAATCCGGTGATCAGTGTCGGCCAGGTGGGTAACATTCGCATTAGTCGCGTGATTCGGTCTATCAGAAATTTTGCAGGATGTTATGTGCTCAGCGGCCCTTGCCGACAGATACAGTTTGGTCCGTCCTACAAACAAAGGAATAGAGGATATTAGATATTCTTCAAAAACTACATAAACGCAGCTAGGTAAGGTGGAAGTACTCACTCAGCTGCTCACTGACGATGTCTCCTCGACTGGCGACGAAACGTTTGCAAGCCAATCGCCAAGCTCGGCTAACGGATCAACGACCGTCTGATCAACCACCAGTAAACGCACCTGAGCTATCAATATTTCGACTCATTGGCAATGGTTCACACTCCTCACGCTAGAATAACCAGCCTATATTCCCTGTTGCGAAAATGCTGAACCGGATGATATGTAATCTTGATTCCGACTCGAACGAGACCTAGCAAAATATTGCGGCACCATAACTATACAAATATGAAGGCGTTTTGACTCCAAAACTAAGTTTTGCAGTTAGATTGATGAACAATTGAGGAACGTTGCTCAATTTCTCATTTAAAGTTCCCTGAAGTAGCTTCTTGAGGCTTTGAGGCAAAGTGTCCACAGAATATCTCTTCACCCAGCGACACCGTGAGGTTTGTTCCCTAATTTTGTGGCACCAATTCTTCAACTCTTGGTTCTTCTACGACAACTGGTCAGATTAGTATTTGTGTAAACTCTGAATTTTATTCCACCTGCTGATCAGAACTTTTTCAGTCCATCCAATGAGCGTGAAGTTTTGGTAGAAAAACATGACTGTTTCCATGACGTGCACTCATCTGCCCACCTATTTGGCTTCAACAGGATACTCAACCAAATCCCAGCTGAATCTCTCGTTTCTGATTTCCTTCAACTGAATGCGCTGTATAAAGACCGCCTCGTGTTTCAATTGGTACAATGTTCTAGATCTGCCACTATATTTTCTGGAAGATTGTTTTTTTCGAGAGTGTTGGGAATAAGAGAGCGTATGTCTGTTTCGTCCTTTCTCACACTGTTCATTTTCGTGTTCGATGGACAAGTCACTCTATGTGTTTATTATCGCTGAGATTGACTTACTTTGCACAATGAAGGGAGATGGTTTGCGTAAGAGTTTCATTCATAATCAGCAGGGTTGTGGTCAGCCATTTTTCCCTTACTATCCAAAGATACAGAACACAATAGTTTCGAGTAGTGGTTTAGATAAAATCTCACGACACAATGACATCCAAAGATAGCATCCGATTTGTTCAGGCAGATGTGGAATGGAATAAATTGCGTGGTAGTTTAAAAAGATGCTTGGGGAACCATCACTGAATCCACCTATCACAACGGGAGTTATAGGCTAACACAGAAACGACAAAATCTCGAAGTTGTCCTACTTGATCACTTGGTCTCACTTTTGCAGTTCAGTTTTGTTTCAACTCTTGTTTCAAGCATTCCCTGCTGTTCCTTGTTGTGTGTCCTATTGTTTCTGTCTTGGTAACCAGTAGTTTCGTTGACCAAAACATATACTGACGCTTTCGCGGTTGTCAAGAGACTGTATATGTGTGCACTACTGGATTTGCGATCTAACGACCTTGTATCACGCAGGAGAATTCACATGAACTGACCCTGAAGGAGGGTGGCTTCAGCGCTTCCCCAGCATGGATATCTTAGCTTTTTTCCAAGTCATCCTTGAATTTCCACATCAGTATTTTCTAGTTAGCTGTCTGGAGATTTGCATGGACTTGCGGAATACTGGGACTTCTTTGCACGAAAAATTTCCAGAACTTTCTCTGCTTGGTTTACTAAAAATATCTGCCCACTAATATTCATATGGAGATCGATCTATAGGATGCTTTCAATCGAATCAACTTCAACTGCTTCCACTTGTTTGCACCAGAAGTTTGATAAGACGGTAGCGATCCCGTTCTCCATCATCAGTTCCTCCGGGTAAAGCTTTCCCACTGCACGACCACAGGTACGTGGACGCAGCTAAACTATGATATACTACATTCTCTCAACAGAATCCCGGATTTTGCCCACAGACTTAGTCTACTCCACATTACGGGCTACCAAGAGGCGGATAATCCTTAGCTCCCTGATTGAAGTTCGATGTTTGGCGAGTTCATACACTGGTTGAACATCTTGGTCTGTTACTCGGTGAAAATTAAACAAATTTGGAAAGCCATTCCTGATCGTCGAAGGTTGGTTGCCTTCTTCGAGTTGCGGATTCAGACAGTCGGGAAGTTTCTCAAAACAGTTTACAGTGCGTTCCAAAAATAATTAAGTGGAGTGGGATTCTGTTCCTATTCCAGCTTGTGTATTGATTTCGTAATTTTCATCTTAGCTTGGTTATCTTATTCGCTGCTTCAGATATGAACACCCTGTTCTTCCGTAGCATAAATTATTGTGACTGGTTATATCGGTTCTGTGGAGTTGCACTCCTGGAAGGGACTGTTTTATCTCATTTTTCCCAGTCTTCTATCATAATCCATGCAGCGGGGCCGTTTATTCATCCGGAATGTCTTTATGTTCATCTCAAAATGTCCCGCTAGAGTCATGTTCGCTGTCCACAAACTTAATTCTTTCTTTTGTTTCACTGATAATCTAGACGGCGAGACTGCCTACGCCAGCTTATCGCCACTCTCTGCGATCGCGGAGAGTCAGCTCGGTTGGTTGATTTTCACTACGGATCAGCTGAACAGGAGGTGGGTATCTGCCGACAGTTGTTGATGTCACTTCTTACGCAGGAGTTCCTTTTTAACACTTGGCCATCAAATCTCGCCTTTGCTTCCCCCCCCCCTACCATTAGTGTGTGCTAATTCTGGAGGCGCGTGCCAGGGCGACCGACGTCCTACCAAGTTTTGTCGCGTTTTCGAAACAGGAGCCAATCTGTACCGTCAATCCATACTACGATGTCCTGTATGCTTTCCATATCCGACGTTCGAATTATCGTGCGGCAGCTATGATTCTCTTTGAACATGTCCATCGGCTGATGGAGGAGACATCCTGTCCGATGTCATCCCTGGACGGCGCTGGCTTCCGTGCAGGTGGTGCTCGGCTCCTTTTTGGATTGCAGCGTCAAGCTGCTAACCTGGCCGCTGCAATTAATGCGTTGTATATTGTTCAGAAGGAACATCAGTGGTTGATTCGTCCAGGAGCGGTTAGCTTTGACGATGACGCCTACGGTCGGTGGCCTCGGTCGAGCGACGCAGATGGTGAGGAACATGATCTTGAGGAGGAGCGAACTGGTTTACAATTGGTACGTTTCATTTATCATTTCCACAAAATAATGTAGTTTGTCGACCAAGTTGTTTCATGAGGTATATTCATTAATTTTAAACAGTCAAGATCATCCTGAGCTGCTCCAGACTGCTGAGTGCCATCCTGTAGTCGCTCAAGAAACTTATCTTCTAAACGGGCGTAAAATTGTTTTTAGCGTTATCCTCCGAAACATCATTAGGGTGTTCGTACTGCATGTACACATTCCTCTATACTCTGGACATCCAAACTTCTTTCCCTGTCGTTAAATGAAGTAGTATGGACTAGGGCGGCGATCACTATTCTCGAATCGAATAAGAGTTTCGTGTTCAGTTTTTTAAGGACTGCCGGTTGTCAAACCTATTTTCTCACCTCATCGATCTGCCTGTGCACGAATAGATACCTCTCAGCGTATCAGCAAAGGAAGTGAATTATTAGCGGTAACAATGCTTGCACAGTGTAGCCTTTTTGAGGGAGTGTATAGTGCCTACGCACTAAAGCGTCCTGGCAATCACTGAGAAAACTGATAACGTAAACTTACCAGTCTTGAACATATGCACCTAATACTGTTTTTTTCGGGTCTCGACTGGGCGATATTCCTCTCAATCAGCGCAGTCCATGATTTTCACTACTAACTTTTGGTGCCTCCAATATTTTGTGACCAGGTCAGCTGCGAGTTGTATTGTATTGGGTTCGAGTTTTATCGGTTCGCTAGTTTTGCACGCGGCTTTCTATCGAAGAGGACTAGCTTTCTGCGTTTTCTTGTCGGCCACCAGCATATCGCCAGTTCAACGATGGAAGACAGTTAGGGTCGGTCAGAAATGCGTCACTAAGGAATATCAGACGCTTGAAGCGAAACACACGAACTACCTTACAACACCTCCATGAGTCTGTATCAAGTACTCGACGTTGTGTGCCGGAAGCCTGTAGGCTGTGTTGAAGGTTGACTGAAAACCAGTGCTATCAACTGTCCGGCTGCAAAGATTTCCAGACGCTGTGATTTTACGCTGTGGTTTTAAGAAAATTTTACCTATGACTACGACTGTCTAAGTTGAACTAGATTATTTTGCAAGCATGATGGGCTTGAAGCAGCTGTCCGAATTGCACTGCCAGCAGCGTTTATATTCACTATTTTTGCTTGATAGTGCAATCATCACGCTATGTCTGGGATATCTTTTTTACTGCCACCGGATATGTAGCAAAGACTCTGTTTACAGTTCAGCCAGTGTCTGCTTATCTGCCGGCCAATGGTGTTTCCAATGGACGTCGATTCACCATAGGCGGACCACAAGCGGCTGCGGCGTAACCTATGTGCAAGTTGCCGATCCGATCTAGACTCGAGTGTTTACGACCAGCTAACAAACGTTCACTGTTCTGTTGAGAGCCACCAGTCGGCCTAATCATGACGGAGTAACAGTTCGCACTAGGATTAGTTATTTTGCACCCAGGCGCATGGCATTTTCAAGTCCAGCTTATATATATATATATATAATCTTTGATCACAATGCTATGGTAACGAAACTTCTAGTGACTGTGTAATGTGATGGTTTATTCCTGTTTGCGCACAATGCATCAAAACTATGTGATTTATCTTCCACCTTCACTATTCTCTTCTAAATCGTAAAGCTTGTTGAAAATGATTGGGCCTTTGCTGATCCTGATGAGGAAACCGCGAGCTTGTCGACGGATGCAGAAATGACCTCTCGTCAGGACGAACTAGTGGATTGCTCAATGACGGAACCGGCTCGGTCAGGCGATATGATCCGTCTCGCTCAAGAGAAACAAATTTTACAACTCAACGATTTGTTGCGCCTGTATACACTAATTCGAGCCAGACTTCGCCTAGTACAGGTTTGCTGGGAGCAAGGCATGTTGCGTGCTGGATCCAGTAGCCCACAGGAGACTGTTCAGAGCCTTCTATCGTTGGCACTGTACGATGTGAGTTGCTATTAAGTGTTATATTACAGCACCTCCCAAACACGTCCCCCTTCAACCCCATGAGGGTGCTGCTTGTAAATTTATCATGAGTCATACTTCACTCTCCTAACGGAAACACTAATATCGACCTGTTCCAACTGGTACCCTCATAGGCTGAAGACTCAGGTTGCACAAGCGTGGGAACAGTGATGCAGCAAAAGCGTACATTGATCTGCAGTTCTGTAGTATTCACTGAATTAGGGACACCGTTGGAAAGGGCACAAAGCTTTTTTTCCTGATTGTGGTGCAACACCAACGGCATCATTCCACAACATTACCGAGTAATAACTCCTAACAGAGGTATTTCTTCTCGATAGATGACATGTTTTCATAGCCAAGTTCTTCAGTGCTGCCCAGAGTGCCGACAGTATAGACTAGGATATCCAGCACATCAATAAGAAAACTGATTAGGCCGTGCTGTCGTGCCGGCTACTTGGGTATACCCAGCCCGCCATGTTTGTGCGCACTAATCAAACACAGTTGAGCAATTATAATGTAACATGTCACTGCCAGGTCGCCCAAGCCTAGACAGGGGGAGTCGAGATGCAGAGGTGGGGTTCGAACCACGGACCTTCCCGTCAGTAAATCCGCGCTCTAACCACTGAGCCCACTGGCTCCAATCATAGGGTATAGTTGCGGTCTTTTCATCGTGTTTGGACAACGCACCACTGTTCTCTCTTAAAAAACATGACAAGCTCATGAGTCGGGGAATCCTCTTTTTGTGAGACTTCCTACACTTGAAAAGTGTTTCGTCACTTTCATAACTCACTTCCCGGTTAAATTGCCTACATATCGAATCAGCGTAGCCGCCTATTGCCCGAAGCCAAGCACAATTCAATCCCAAACCAGTTCACCAACGCTGCAACTTGCATTATTTTCTCAGTTTTATCCCTTCAATACAGAACTAGATTCATTTGAAGTCCAATAATCCTCACACTGAATCAACCGAGTTATCGTATCGGAGTTTCCGGCCTTGGATTTCTTTGAAGTGATGTGAAAGTTTTCACCTAGAATGGACTGGATGCGGTCATCAAGCTCTCGCATCCCTGCTATTTGAACTGATTTCCCCTTTAAGTCGGCCAGATTTTCCGTGATCTTCTACTTCTATAGTCTGATAGCGGATCTCTTACCAGCTGCGTCATACAACTCTTGAGAGGTATTAAGCTAGAATAAGCAGGATAGTCCGGTGATGATAATATTAGGTCGAGTATACATCACTACATAGATGCAGTTGTAGTGACGTGCAAGGTTGGCATAGAAAATATGGGCCCTGTCGATCCACTTGCTTTTCAGCTCCTGAAGTTTGTGAAATAAGGATTTATTGTGCGCACTTGAAAAGCACAAAATTTTGTCCGAATGTGTTCGTAACTAGGACTTGCGGTCGCCATGTGGAGGATTCTTTCGGTCATTCATCCACCTTAACTTACCGTCCTCTTAGCCTGGTCCACTGGAGGATGTTTCTCATGAATGTTGTTCTGCTTCCTAGTTCAGCTTTTCCTGGTGGCTCCAAGAATCCTTGCACGGATTTAGATTCAGGCACTAATCGAATACCAATAATATTTTTGGTTGTTTGTAACCCAGCCCACTCGACGCGTTTCTTTATTTATCACAGGAAGCCATAAGGTTAACCGAGCAGTTTGGACTGGACTGGACTCCTGTTGTGAGTGCCGTTGCCACCCGCTGTGCGGAACTAGCTCAGCATGTTTCGAGAACTCAAGTGCCTATGCACAATGGATATGGGAATTCGACGTCCACCTCTGGAGCACATTCACTAACGGATGCGCCTAGTCTTCCTGGACTATCCAGCGTCTCTTCGCCATTGTCGTATGAAGCGGAACTGGTGATTCAATCTTTGCACCGACTGAATGAGAGCGTTTTGAGAAAGGATGCTTCTGGAGGCGGAGTTGCTACGGGCACTTGGTAGGCTTTTCAGCTCAAAATGCCTCCCATACATTGCTTCTTTTGTAAATTCATTTGTGTTGGTTTTAGTTCAGTTTATCGATTTTACTTTGAATGTTGAGTTTGCGGATCCTTTGCTCTAAGAAATACTCGGTATAAGGAGGGTAGAAAATTAGACTGGTCTCCATTTGCAGTTTGATAGGCTGAGGGTCCAAATGTGCCAACTACCATTGTCACATCGATGGTAACTACCGATACATCAACATTGCACCATCAGATTGCTTAACTGGGACAAATTTTCTGAATCTTCCATTGAGCATATTTCCCACGGATCAGTTTTATCGAGATACCTTCTGGTCGTGCGCACACACTGCAAAAGGCTCATCGCACTCGGATGGTGCCATACCTGAGTCTGAACTCCACTCATATACCATGCGTAGCGGTCCTGTTTGACTAACATCGAATTTTCAAGAATCAGTCTGTCGGCACTCATACTTATGTTACACATGTCGCGAGTGAGCTAACCAGGACTTTCTTAACATCACTACGAACGCAGTAAAATTGCCCCGATCACTACGATTGCTTTGGATATTCACAGGAAGTGTCCGAAATGGCTCGAATAGTCTTCATTCCCCGATACAGCTACACAGTCTAAGATGTTCCTATAAAAACGGGACCTGAATTTAGTGGTCCTTCCCTGGTGTGGAAAACGTAGTAGTTTTAAGATCGTACCGGCAACAATGTTGTACATAAGTCCCTATGAAACGCGCAATTAATCACAAGGATCATGAAGTTACACTTCCCCATTAAATGACCGAATCATGCTTTGCGTTCGACCATCTTGTGCCGATATCCCGTAATTAATGCAAATGATAGGTAAGCCAATATGCACCATAACTGGGATATCGAGCTGTAATTCACGTAGTTCTTTTAGCCACCAACTCAGTTCAATGGTGATGATAAAGAGCGCATCGGGGACTTTTTACTAAACATGCTCCTCCGTATATCCACCTTCAGAAAAGATGTTTATCTTGGTGAGAGGTATGGGGCATTCTTACATTTACGATTGCAATTTGGAAAAAAAAAGATAAAAGGCAAGTCCTAAATAAATATCCCCGCACCAGTGAGTGCCAGCGAACCCACGGTGTCGCAAAAATTCAACATCCTGTCAAACCTCTAGTATAGGCGTTCTGTTGGTCGTTGGGATACTGCTTCCGCGTTCCGAACACACTTTAGAGTTTCATTTTCCGAAATGCTTGTTGAGTGAGGCTTCCTCAGCTGATTAGCTTTTCGACTGAGTTGTAAGCTCTCAACTGTATCATTACGGCTTTCAACTTCATCCCGGAACTCGATTTTGTGGTGTCTCGTGGTTATACGCAGTATGCCTCCGTGTTTTCTCCATTTCGTAGAACAAGATTAGCTGAGGGACTTATCCCTCCCTTCACTCCTTCCCCATACTTTGCCGGTATTGCTTCAACTATACTGGATTAGTTCGTAGAATTTTTTGTTAGCTGTTAGACGTCTTATAGAGAAATGCCTAGCTATGAATGACTGGCCTGTCAACCATATTCTTCCGACAATGCATTTTTGACAGGAACCTGTCTATAAACGAATTGTACTGGCGCCTGTTGGAGATAGTCTTGAAACGTTTAGACCCACCTACAGCAAACCCTTCTCTGCGCAGCCCACACAATCACTGTCCACTAGTGAATGGCGGTGGAGGGCAACTACACCTACTTGCTTGTGAACACCTGCTGAACTCGAAGCCTAATCAACTTCATTTGCCTCAGTGGCTTGTCTCTCACCTTGTATCACCCGCCATTGTAACTACACGATCCGTCGGACTACTTCGGCTTTACATGCGTTACGACCGAGTGGAAGCAGCTTACCTGCTGACAATGGAACTGCTCGACACCGCAATTACTTCACTCACTGATGCTTCCACTCCCGGTTTGCAGGTGAGTTGTCGATGTTCCCATATACTGGTGTTTGAACGTTTGCGATGATCGGTTTTTACAGGAGTGTGGATCCCACGAATGGGTGTTCACGGCCTATCGGTTTTATTTGAGGGATTCCACTGCATCGGTTCTGTGCTGTGTCTCTAACCTGTGGGTTCCCAATACGTCGGACTGCAATTATTCATACATCGCTGGTCTGTGTTCCTCGCCAAGCGTGAATGTTAACCTTTGTAAATGTAATCATATAAATCTTTTCCTAGATCAGATCTCGGAAGACGAGCTCCTGGTTAACCATCATGCACCAATGTAGCGGTACAAAATATTGGCATTTAACTGCTTGACTCCTCGAATGTCCGCAACTACAACTCGTTTTGCTCATCTAGAACAAGGATGTTTGGTATCGTTATGGCTTGAATTTTATTCCTTGTTTACTGATCCTGGGTGGTTTAGTTCATTAGTTGAAGCAACGCACCTTGCAGCCTACCGTAGATGGTGATGTGGTAAGTATGGATAGCCGTTCCATTTTTGAGGTACGAAACTTGATCCGTTCTAACAAGCAGCCTTGGCTTTCTTGTGGCGTCCAACTTCCATCTGTGATGTTCAACCGTGGAGTTTCGTCAGTATTCTCCTGAGTTGCCTGCCTTCGGAAGCAGGAGATAGTTGCAATTACCAGCGGTAGTCACTTGGCGAGCTTTGGCTGCGAGGGCATCACAGCTGAACGGGGGATCGGATTCGGTGTGATAATATAAAAAAAGTCACTTTTGTTAGAACGCGACTTTTCATATCGCCGGCCCTGTATCCCTCAGACATCCCTCGTCTAGGCCTGGGCTACTTATCAGTTCTTCTTCGTTTTGTTTACAATCAGCAGCATACTGAAGAGACGTACAGTTTTAATTTGTTGCCAGCAAAGGTGATTCCCGATCGGACTGAGGTCGTATCGAAGGCGCTATCAAGTTACGGGTCACCTCTCGGCAATAACCACAAGAGCAGGACCGCACTCCGCGTAAATTTCAAATATACTCAGCTTACATACCGGATGCCGCATTTTCTGGTAAATGAGCATGTAGGTGATTAATAGTGTATGTAAGGTTGTCAGTACTCACCCTCCTGTGTGTAGGCACAGTAGGCTGTGGTTACAAACTGATGAGAATCGCGTTACTGTCGTCAGTTTCTACCGAGATCGTCTGTGTCAGCTTTCAGAGGTCTTTGAAGACTTGCTCCTCACTTTTCCATTTCATATCAGAGCTTCTCAAAGTTTGACCCGTTTTTATTGCAGGGAAGTACTGTCACTCAGCATTTTACGTTCTGATTCGATAAGTGGCTCAACGATACGTAATTCTCATAGCTCTTTTGAGTAAATGGCTCTGCTCAACTATTTTCGAAATGGGGGGTATTTGAGGCCTCTTATACCTCTTCCGCACTAATTCTCCATGTCCTTTTTGCCATCCAGTGAACTGTTATGTGAACAGTAGCATGTGTCCGGTGGATACATCGTTCCAATATAGTACGGTTCATGTCTATGCTTTCTACGCTTCAGATACAGCTAGCTTTGTGCGAAAGTGGTTGTACTGTAGCTAATGGCACTCCACCTTCACGATATTACCCAGATGAGGTAGCGGTATAAGAATGTTGCCAACCACTGATGTGATGTTATAGTGGCCGACTTTTCCTTCCACTCTTTTGCTTTGTTCTCAGCTACCGATGTCAGGCTGTACAAGCTGTAGCTTTGAAAAGCAAAAATTGTGCACTCAGCCCATCTGGTTACCACACAATTTGATTGTCCGTCTTTCCGAAGCGCTACGTTCGCTGTCCAATGAATTTCCAGCCTGCCAGATTGTAAGTTGCTTAGTATCTCCGTTCTTTTTCTTGGTTTTTTCCCCGCTTATTGGTCAGTCAACCGGACGCACCAGTGAATCCCATTGCCACAATGACTTTGGATGATTTTCGCGATGCTCATTTCAACGACCCGATCGGTTCATGTTTAATATGGGCACTTGTTTTCAAGCAGGGCTTGTAAGGACGCGTCATTTCCCTGTGTACATCACACCCCTTTCTCTGGTGCGTCCTTTTCTCTTCCGTGTCATTTTCTGTGTAGGAAGTGGGTATAATCGTTTAGTGACCTGTGATTTTTCGATTTCCACTTCCCCTGATGTCTTTGGAGCATTTCCTATAACTCACTTTCTGCTCCGTCGTTTTTAGATGCATGAGAACTTGGAAAAGAATATGATTAACTACTTTGGTCGTCTCCAGCTTGCTTGCTCAAAACTTGTCACAGTCAATTGAACGATTTCCCCAACGTATAACAGATGCATTTTCCTTGTTCTATGTATCTTTTGTATTATAAAATTTCATGAAAGAATAGTTTTAGTTTTCTTACTCATGGTGTTTGTAAGCTGAAACAAACGGCAAACGGTCGTTTATTCGAAAACTCCATGTACTCACATGGGGAAAAATCCAGGAGAATTTTTGAAGCAATCTTTCTCG
The DNA here is from genome assembly GCA_004794785.1 of Opisthorchis felineus. NCBI lineage: Eukaryota > Metazoa > Platyhelminthes > Trematoda > Opisthorchiida > Opisthorchiidae > Opisthorchis > Opisthorchis felineus. Next base: position 1,294,914 of record SJOL01009264.1, on the reverse strand, counting down.
CGGTACAAATCCTTCGTAACTCACTGTAAGAGACATCAGTAAGTAAAAATAACACTTGTTGGTGGAACTGCAACGCTTTTTGTAGAGTTCTCTGTGCCACACATCCCCAACCTCATGCACCTGGTATCCCTGGCTTCATCTTACGTACCTGTTATATTTGTTGGCCTGTTCAAATTGCACAAAGCACTTAGTTCATCTCACGCATTTGATTATTAGAATTATACAGTATCTTATATACTACCATAATTATACAAGTACTGGGAGGTGGCACATTTTCAAACAATTTTATCTACTACGAACGCATCATGTAAAGAACCGCATCATACTGTAGCATACCGGAGAATACCGTTAAACATTCACAATATAAAATTGAGGGTTGATGCTAGACGGTTTTCAACCTCGGTCAAGGGGTCAGGGATGAAGGGTACTTTCCACTGCAATTCACCCGGTTACGTGGGCCAACCCACTTTTCGCAGCATCTACTTGGAAGATCCGCTTGAGCTCCAGCCGCGGTTGTATCATGGTTGTGGAGCCGACAGATGTGGTGTGTCCGTTTGACATATACACCGTCGCCTATCAGTTATACCGAGTAGATCGAATGTCCCGCGCTCAAAAGGATCGCGGTCTTTCGTACTAATTACTCTTGCCGGCATATTAACTCAGATCCCCTCAAATCCTAACGAAACGTTTGCAAGCCACTCGTAAAACTCGGTGAACAGATCAACAGCCACCTGATCGAACACCAGTACTGTACATTCGTCGCGCTGGTGTTGCACCGCCCAGGTAGACCCACGATAAACGGAACGACCCAGCTGTCCGGTGACAAAATACCTAACAAGGCTATAGGACTAATGTTTTTGCGTCGCTTGTGAAATGGACTAGGTAAAATGAGTTAAGGGAGAGAAGCTTCGTATTCTTACGATCTTCCATGCACAGCGTCTGCTGTGTCGTTCAACACAGAGAGCTGGATGCTTCTTCGAGCTGAACATCTGTGAATATCGGCTGGACATCGAAGGAAGGCAGTTATATCGTTTCGGTCCAAGATGTTGGTAAACCCGAAAGAATCGATAGCCAGCTCTTACCCAATCTATTTATCTCAGCTTTCAAGCTAAGCTTTGATGAGGTGAATCATCCGTGGCCAATATAGGACAAAGGAAAACAGACATATGTAGTCAGTGTCCCTCAAAGTCTGGGAACATAAGAACCCACCTAGGTTCAGGATCTGATATTGCAATGCAGAAATAGAATTGTGCGATAGCACACTATCACACGTTCTATCGGTAGCGTATTGTCCAACTCAGAATCTGGCTTGGGGATCCTGGTGCCCGACATGATATGCTTCCATTTGGTAACAACTAATTCCAGACGTGGTTCATGGCCTGACTGGCTTTTGATTTACTCTGACAATCATCAGACTATTGACAAATAAAATACTTCATTTGAATCCTCATCGTCCATCACGAAGGACCTGGTCATAAACAAGTCATTGACTTTGAGTTTTACCGGATGCTCCAGTATAGCTTTTGGATCTTGAAAAGCTCAGGTAAATGAGTGCTTCATCTTTATTGGGATTCATCAAACGGGCTACCAATTTCAGGATGTTATCCGCTGGACCGTGTGGCTGAGCGTTCTGAGTTCCAAACTTGACCACTATTATAAACACCTCAAAGATCTTAGCTACTATTTTATTGAATGCAAACAGCCACCAGTGTGAAGTCCTAATAATCTCTCTGGCGGATGTTTTTTGGATAATGCACATCAGTGGGTCATTAATAGTTCTAATTCTGTTGTGTTTAAATTTGTACCATGCATTTAGTCCTAGAAAGCCAACGCTTTTTTGCGATATCCATGCTGTGAAACATTCGCCTTTTGACCACTACGGAAGTCTGCGAGATTGTTTGGGGACCGCGTAGCTAGAATGCATGCATTGCCTGACCATCGTTGGTATTTCTGGGTCAACCCTTTGTATCCTAACTGTCGTGATTGCTCCGCCTACCAAGACTCCCCAGTCAAGTGGTGCCACGAGCGCGCGAAGCCAGCGCTTCCCCTATTTGGTGTGGACTCACCTGAATAATTATGCCAAGACAGGAGTACTGTTCAAACGAGAGTGAATACGAGTTTTATAAGTCTCGCAGCCACCTACAACTAGTCAAAAAGTGTCCAGCAGATCTGAAGCCCCCATGACACTACTTGACCAGGAAGTCCTGATTGGCAGGTCGATCGATTGACAGAAAAACAAAAGTTACTGGGTCATCATCGGAGTCGTCGGATAAACCAGTCACCGCTCAAGCGTAAGTATGTTCGCCTGCGTGCGACAGTGGAGTAGTGCTCGCTTGGCATTTCAGGTATCCGGAATTCAAACCGCTTCCCTCCTTTGGCGTAGACTCACCAGAATAATTGCACCAGGACAATAGGAGTGAGAGTTCTTTGAATGTGCTTTCTTTTATTCCTCTGCGCAGGCTATGGGTTCGAACTCCTTGATGGTGTGTACCGTTGGGTATTCCCAATAAAAAATGCAACAATTGTACACTGGCTCTAGGCCTTTGCACAGTTCTACAGGAGTGAATCCGATATCTCACTGGTCAATATCGGCAATCGCTAAAGGGCTGACTTTATATATAATCATCTTCGAACATATCGATAGTTGCTATGTATGATTTTGCCACTTTTGCGTACTAATCGAGGTGGCTAGTTTCCTCAGTCTTGATCTTTCCAGGGTGATCTGTATAAGTTATGTCAATGTTCCAATAAGCTCTATTATCGTAGATAATTCCCCTGAGTATTCACCACCAGCTTTTGGTTCCCAAGAATTTCCATGAAATTTCCACAGAAACATATCGGGAAACCAGAAAATTCATTTACTCTGTGGCGTTTTACTTTTGGATTAGAGCACCCGTCGCATACTGCGCACCATAAAGTTCCCACCTAGTATACAATATTGAACCGAAAGTAGTTGAGCCACAGATATATATCCTTTTTGGGGCGCCACAATCTAGGTGAACGCGTTGCTTTGTATATATTTACTGACTGTTCTTTCCTTGAAGGCCTGGGCCTTATGTTGGCTTCAATTTGATGCAAACCAGTTCTTTTAACATGGCTAGAAGAGTGAGTTGAACGGCTTTCTTCCCCGGACTATCAGAATGTTCTTAAAACAGCGTAGTGTAGGAGCGCCGAATCGGTTGATTTATTCTCATTAATAATTTTCCATTTGTTACAAACTAAGTAGTACGTGACAATTTATCCTATTTGAAGCCTATCTGATGGTAGTTGGCATCTGAACGTCGGCAGAGCATGTTGGTGTGTTGCCTGAAACTTCGCTCCCAACTAATGCATGGCGATATTCGGTTTGGCTTGCAAATCCCGAAGGGGATGTTGCTTTTCGTCTAAACCGGCACTTTCAAGAGGACGATGGGAGGCTGTAGGGGGCAAAAGGGCAAGTTTGGATAGGAGGGAACAATGGGGTGATTTAAAATGAAGACAAATGTGTAGTCGAATGTCACTTTCACTTTGTGTACCATTGTGGACATCTGTCATCAGTGAGCATACCGTTTCGAGTCGCCACATCAAAACTGCCCCGCTAGCCATCGTTGTTGGCACCGTCCACACACATCTTTGCTTATGGCAGTGGATCTGCGGATCGTATTCCCTGAGTGTGTGAGCGAACCAGGATTTGTCAAGCTTCCCAAATCCCCATCAAAATACTTCTTCGGAAATCAGTCTTGCCCTTCAGTCAGCGTTAGTTTCTTGGTCGATTTGATTTCGAAGTTTGTTTGCCTTATGAGTTTCACTGTACACCATGATAACATTAAATGGCTATCCCCAGCTGACCGACTTCGTGACACGTTGACACCAAGAAATCAATAAAAATGGCGGAGCTAAAATTCGTGTTCAGAAAGACGAACTGTGATTTTTGGTGGTACAAATAACCACGCGGGGGCTATATTGGAATGCGGGACTAAAGAGCTTCTTTTGTTGTTTCCAAAACTGTGTTTAGCTGAGAAAATTCTCAGCGCTGCTAACATTGTTCTCGCTAACAATATGAAACAGATCCCAACAGATCTACTTTTCTAGGGACGACCGTGGATCTGTTATTATTAGCTGGTATTTATTCACTAAATTCACCCACCGCATCGGTAATTATTTTTACGTACAGTAATCCCGGAAGACCATCGCTGGAAGTAGTAGATTGTGCCTGTACTTGGAGTGGGCTACCTTCGGAGAGATCGCATACTAAATTATTCTCGCCGTGGAATGCAGTGGTGCTCTTCGGGATGGTGACCACTTTTCGCCGTTGAGAGATTACGACTTTAAATGTTCATGTATTGCACATAAAAGAGGGAGAGAGTCGTCCTCAGGAGCGACGAGTCGGAAAGTCTGAGAATTGCCGCTACAAACAGAAATGCGAACGTAGGCAGGCGTATAAGCTACGAGACACGAAAAAAATTACACAGGCAATAAGCATTCAGGTAAAAGATAGACAGAGGATAGAGGAGCACGAATGCTGCTTTTGTATCGGAGCGGACCGTTTGTCAGACAGATTTCGTGAAAGATTGCCCCTAGGCGTGTACTATTGTAGCATCCATATGATGTCTATCAACATCTTGTGAGGTAGAGTCGAAGTAGATTCATCTCAGTTAGTTTCAGCTTACCAGCTCCGCTTACCAATGGAACAATGTTTTACTCAAACAAACGGGTTGAATCCATGGGGCAAGTTTCTGCCACAGGTTGCCTAATTTGCTGTCGGGGTCAAACACGGACCAAATTCCTGCCGTGACCAACAACTTTGTGCCATTGCAAACGAGGAGTAGAAAGTTCCTTGTGAACAGCGTGAGTTAGCTCGGAGTTTTAGACAGGGGCGAATAACGGAGAGAGTTAAACCCATCTTTGGGTTTCTTATTGTTCCTATCTAGGCTCATTAGGAATTAACTTATCCCATTATATGTGTATTTCTTGTGTCCACCGACACAAGACCCATACTAACACTTCGAACATTTAGTAGTGTTTGGCCCACAACTTTGCTGGAGCTAACCCTTTGTGACCGTCGTTGTACAGGCCTAGTTGAACGATGACTTGCAGTCGTCAACCATGTGTGTGTTCCTAGGATGTGTCTTCTGAGTGATGTCATCAGGTGCTCCTTTGAATGCACTTTGGGGCTTGAAGTGACACCAGTTGACAAGTATGGGCCTAAAGTTAGGCGCACTAATGGTTTTAGAACTGTCCCATCCTGTTAGCCCTCCAGTCTTATTCCCTCAGTTTTACACCGGGTACAGGGCATTCAGGGCTTGTATAGAATAGAGTCGACTAGAGGGTGGGGTGTAAGCTGGCACAGCCTCATGAAACTATAGGTTTCTATCTAACTTTAGTTCGTTCCAAGCCCAGGATTGAGAGTAAAAGTTTCACGAAGACTGTGTTTCAATGTGTTCATCAGTTTGTCCATTATTATCTACAGTTTTCTGAAGGGTGTTTTAAGTGCCCATCCACAGCTAATTTGTTAACCCAAGAAATGGTCCTTTTTCATGTGGACTGATGCTGGCATTGCGAAACTCACCTTCATTGCAATAGGCAATTCGGACTTACCGATGTTCGAATTTGTCCGAGAGGAACGGAAACGCGTTACACCCTGCCACTTGGGTTTGTTAAGGAAATACCGTCAGTGACTGAAACCAATCAGATGCACGATTCAGGGATTACCAATGGAAATGGTTGAAAAACCCATATCTTTACCATTATCAATGCTGAGGAAGGCACTGATGTCAGCGATTGACCAGAAAAGAGCGCTTTTGTGTTATACCCATCAACCATATAGTCAAAAGACACAAGGACTCAATACGTATTAACATGTGAGACTTCTACTAACCCACATGTTATGAATATTTGTGTACTTTGTGTTCACACCTCTCTCATTTGAATAGTCCTCGTCCTGTCCTGGCCCAATTATTCTAGCGATTCCACACCAAAGGGAGGAAGCACTGGACTCGAGCTTCGTTCTTATTAAAGCTTTTCCGCAGTGAACATCTTTGGCCTTGTATGGGTTTGAACTCGGGATATCTGACATGCGGAGTGAGCGTGTTATCGCTACTCCATCAGCGCACGCTGGACGCAGCTGCATCGTCAAGCCTGAAAAGATGATGGTTTTGTTCACGCCTGAGCGATGCACTGCTGATGGGCTCTAGTAAGAGAGAACCTCGAGTTCAGTGCTTCCCCCCCCCTTTGGTGTGGACTTTCCAGGGTAATTTCGCCAGGACAGGATGAGGACTGTTCAAACGAGAATGCTGTGAACGTGAATTCTACAAATCCCGTCGACACCTACGACCATGTGTACTTGTCAGATGTTCTTGAAATAGATGATTTTATTGGTATAGTGTGCTTTGACAAGCAATATTTTTCGAAATCTAGAAGTTGTGCTTTGATGATTGCTATATTAACACCGAGTTGTTTTTTTACTTACAGGAAACCAATAATAGTTCCAACGGTTACATGACCTTTTGATTGGCTGGTATAAACTGTTGTCCTGACGACCACGTGCCCACTAACCAGTTTTACGTAGCTGCTTATTTGATTTAGTCGTGATCCTTGTTATAACGAAAGCAATCCGACAATCCAATAGTGATCAGATTGCCCACTATTACTTTGATCACCGATCCCCGTAAACGTGACACATGAAGCGGTAGGTTTGGAATCTGGTTGGGTGATAGATGAATTTGGTCATTGTTCAGGTGGTTGTTGAGCTGTTCGCCGAGCTTAGTGAGTAGCTTGCAAAAGTTTCGTCACCAGTCAAAGAGGCATCATGAGTGCGCGATTTTTAATAAGTTGACACCAGCCACCAATATCTCAACACCTTGCCGACAGGTGTAATGCCTAAAAAACTTGCGCACACATAGCTTCTTGCATTTACTGGAGTTTTGTGCGTACTAGGAAAATAGGCGTTCACGGCTTATTCGATTGCCCAACTACCTTTACTGCATGCTGTATATATCTTGATTTCTCGAATATCTTACCAACGGGAGCATGAGATGTTTGTTGTGCAGCACATTCAGTTGAAGCAGCAGATTCAGCTGAGTCTCCAGCTAACTTAAACGTAATTCACAAATGGGCCTATTAAGTCATGTCTATTTTCACTTAGGCATGTATTGGGTTTTCGACTAAGCTTCGTTTGTTGTGAATACCTGGTTATTGATCGAACCTGAAACAGTTGATATATGGTACACGACATGCGACATGTGACACCGTTACTGACCTAATCTAGATCCTCTCGCATGTTAGATGGTCCAATCCGTTTCTCTTGTTTATTCAAACCGAGTCTTTATAAATCTTCACATCACTTTTGTATACGGTAATTTAGGTGACACATAATGAATCGACCGGATGATCCACGTCTTGGACGGTTGTTAATCGGTCGTAAGGAGTTCGATAATTTGAAAGACAGAGCCGCTAAAAATGTTGGGCTGATCCGTGTCCCATGTGATGAAGGTGTTGACAGAAATGGTGGACGTGTTGGAGCACGTGACGGACCTTCAGTGGTGATGGATTTATTGCCGCGGTTTGGAGTACTTGATAACCGTGAATGGAAGATAAATCTGGAAACCGCAGGTCAGTGTGGATTGTCCGTTAAGCTACTACACATGCATGTCTTGAACATACTTGTGTTTTCTTTCAGTATCTTCATCTTTTGGTTGGTATTGCTGAACACGGCTTCATCCTGTTCGCAGTATGTGGTGCTTAACAAGGATCAAGCCGGTCATCAGTAGTGATTTCCCCGAAAAAAGTTACTCTCTTGTGTTCACGGCAGTACTGTTTGCCTGCCTGTACATAGTGTGCGACCTCTCCGAAGAGAGGCTGTGTACTTTTTTTCTTAATAGTGTTTTGTGAAAGGTGGATTATTTCAGATTGTTAATCGAATGCCTGAACAGCCGAATCTAGTAGAGGATACAAGCGAATCACCCCGTCGATAGTCAAGGGCTATATTTCTGGAGTATTCGTTCGTGGTTCTTAAACCCGTTGGTTCATTACACTTAGTTGTGTATACAAGATGCAATTGTCCCTCACCTTATATGCTTTACGCCAACAGTACAACCAGAGCAGATGAAACACAACCGTTTAACGCACATTGTGATGTAAATTCTTACCAAATAGAACCCTTCAGGAGAAGTACTTTGAGGAGAAGCCTCCTTAGGGAGCAGCCAATGTCGTTACATGCCAGACATGAGTTATTTTGCGCTTCCGTTGAAGGTCGACCACTCTGTCACTGAGTCCCTTCGCGATTAGCACTCCGCAAATCATATACGTTGACTATTTGATTGAGGTGTAACTACATACTTCAAGTATTGAGCCTACTTCTGCCTACCTATAGACTCACTCCGCGGTGACGCTGAGCTATGGATATGGATTTGTAGGCGTTTCAACACCCCTTAGAAAGTAGCAGGAAACCGATGTACCACTCACTGAACTTGTCAGGGTAAAAGGTAAATAGGAAAGCCCCTTTACAGGAATTACCGATTTGTGGTAGGTACGATAGCTGAGGACATATTACAGGTTGTGTTGGGATCAGTCTTTTAGGGTCACAATCACGTGAACTTAAAGCGTTGCGAACACAACGTGAATCTTCTTGATCAATAATACCTATAATGGTCAATATATTCCTCAATACACTCCTCAGTGACCAGCTTCGCTCTGCCGCCCCGCAGTAGATTTCCCTAATTCGAGTAATGATGCAGTGCTCTCAGATGACTTCGAGAAATACCGCCACCGACCCGCTTCTCAATTCCACCTAACTGTATCTTCAGGGAATTGTTCCACGACAGACATCACAGCAACAAAGTATTAGTTGGATTATCTACGATACTGTTTCTAATAAGGACAAAAGTACCTTTGAAGAAAGTGCAACATCTCACTGATTGGCGTGTCATATGTACTTGTATGGAAGAAACTCCTGGAAACAGGCTCTTTCACAAGGTTCACTTGTCACTGAATGTGTTTCAGAGGAAGTTGATGCCACCAGTATATATGCTGTAGGTATTCAGTATTCTGATCAATGCGCGAGAAATGAACGGTGGGAATATGCCGCAACGAACTCGTCGAGGTTGGGTTGAAAGTCCGCGAGAACGAAAGTTCGTTAGAAGAGTAAACCAGCTGGGCTATTTTTACAGTAGCAGAGGATACCTGATATGTAGGAGGAATAATCAACAAACTGAAAAAATGTAGCAACTGACGGAAACATGTTTACCTCCTGTCGCTTTTTTCAATTCGAATCAAGGTTTATACACTACAGTATGATGAATTTCTAAGCCTAAAATGTTATCCGTGAAATGCACTCATTTACAGACCGATTTGGTTCTAACAGGAGACTCAACTGGATATTCCTCAACTGAATGTGCTACACAAAGGCCACCTTATGTTTCAGCTGGTACTATAAGAGAGATATCGCGATATGTTTTCTTGACAGAACAGTTTGGATTCAAGTAGAATATAAGGTCGACGGAAACCCGAAGATTGCACCTACCTGATGGACTGCAGTTAGGGCTAAACCGATCGTGACTGTCAAGAGTTTCCGTCAACTTTATGGGTGGTACGTTCTGTCGAAATGAAACTGCTATCCTTAACTAATATAGAATTATGCCATTTGTTGAATCCCAATCAAACAGGCTGTCCGTTGGATCGACATTTAAAGTTTCAGTGGAGATTTAACCCTGTGAGTGAAGCCAGCCTGTACTTCAAATCCGAGGACCACTGTACCCTTGATTCGTCTTCGCTGTGATTCCGGTTAGACGCTGAACAATATACCGTTCGGGTGCGAGTGACTGACACCAGTGCAAGCAACTTGCACCTAAATGTGATATAGCGTCACTATCCTGCACTCATACAGTAGGCCTCACATAAACCTCCAGGGGGCTATTCATCGAATGCTGACTTATCAACGGAGACCCACGTTCTCCGTGTTAAAATAGTTGACTTTCCGCCCCGAAAATGCGTGAATTCCGCGTTTACCCGCGTTTCTCATTTTCGATTGAAACGTCTTGGTTCGTCACATTGTGTGTAGCGTTTCTTATTCACCAGTTCATATTGCTCATTCCTAGGCGAGCAAACGACAATGATCAAGTTTCTAGTATTTCATGATATTCAGTGCGTCTACAGATGACTGAAGAAACACACCGATTCAGTGGTATTACAGAAATCGTCGTATTCCAGAGGGGAGGACAACTTCTAGGTTGCACTTACGTGCTCAGTCATGCGGTCGTATCTTACGTGTCGAAGTGGAGTGTCGTCAGGTAGAGTGATTGAGGTAATCAGATGTCTTTTACAGACACACAGCAACAAAATCTGGCTAAGTGAACGCCAACTCACGTAATACCTTGCGATGACCGTTACCTGGAAGGAACACCTATGCGGCAAACGAGAACTACCCTCTTCTACGGCTATTCTTTCCAGTGTTATTCACTTTTCGACGTTTACTCCCGAAGCCTGCGTCAGAGCTAAACCTCGGCCACACGAGCGCTGTCTGCTTAATTGATGCTCATAAGTTAAGCATAGATGGTTCGGACACGCGACCCTTTGACTAATAGTTTCAGACTGTAACTTCTGGTCGATATGTCCGTCGACCAGCTTGTGCAGCTAATGTATTTGACTTGGGCTGTGATTTTTGGTCTACCTAGCTATTGACTGATCCAGACAATCGTCTGACTACTCATAAGTAGCCAGAGGGTTTTGTCCAAGCAGTTATTTAGGAGAAGCCGTTCATTACCAAGCCATGGGCTTGGAATTTCACCCGGTATTTGACGTAAAGCTGAGGGTTGGGTGAAGAAGATCCCCAGCCACATGATGCATTTTGTTTTTATTACGGTACATCAAATGGGAAAGCCTGCATATTTTCCATAATCCTAACGGTTTCTATCACGTAACGATTCCAGTCAAATGCTTCTGACTTCCTCTCCTGATTTGCAATGCACTTCAGTTTCATGATGCTTTGACTGGATCAGTCTGACTTTTCAGCTGTACGCAATTGTAGCATGTATTTTTAAATCGTCGTTTCTACCGCATACTTGATTTTATGGCTCCTTACGGCACATTCAAGAAAGAAAACAATAGAAAGCCTGTCAGAAAGCAGGAAAGCAAGCTGGTTTCTACTTGTATGAAGAGCCGGTCAGCACCAAAAAGCCTCCGCTGTGCATTCATTAGGGTGAAGTGGCGATTTCCAGCCTACCTGGTCGGTTGTGTTTGACTCAGATCACTGGAATGTAGACTGACAAAAAAACACCCACAAACCTGGAAGCATACGCAGAAATTCCCGAAATTTTCTCTGAAAACTCAATAGTTAGCGTTTCTCCCTGGAAAACTACAGTTATCGTGTTTTCTCCGTAGTTTCCTTATAAAGCCGTTTCTTCGCAATGCATAATAATCACGATCCTCAGATGCGAGGCCAATGCGATTTATGGGATGTCTTTATAATAAGGATTACTTAGAGTCTGAAGTTAAGGGAATTTGAAATTTCAGTTTGTTCTTTGTTCCACAGATGAATTCTGCCAGTGCAGAAAAGCCGAGAAGTTGTTCCATCCTTGTCGGGATCTTCTACCGACTCGAGCTATCCTGATTTGGTTAAAAATAGTTTAGGGGCGGTCTGAAGCTTAACCGAGTGCAACACTGAAATATCCCGAGGTCGGATCTACTCAGTCACTATTTTGTGACCATATCTCATTCCCTTAGTCATGTGTGCTATCTTCCAAACCATGGAGAACGTCTGACTGCTCAAAAAGGCTAAAATAACAACTTCATCGCTTTTTCCAAATCTGTACAAGCCTCCAATAACTTGCACCTTTTTCGAAAGTAGGTTACAAATACTCATGCAAAGTTCGCAAGACCTATTATCTTTCACACACAACTGTTTCGTAAATGTGTTCACTGTGATGTTGTGCGCATTCGGAATAGCTGGTGTTGCTTCCATCCTTATTTCAAGTGCGGCTGCAATGCGTTCAACTCAAGTTCTTTAAGTCTGTCTCCACCAGAGATTCTTACTTGCCCAATTTTTCGCATTCTTGGTTTCACTCACTTTAGAGGGTGTGCTATCACTAGGAGACCTTCCTCCGTCTCATCTACCCGAATCACTACATATCCTGAACACTCAATCAAAGGAATGTGCCAGAGTTCCAGGATTCACTCAGTATCATGCTGGAGTATAGGAGCTTCGCTGGAGGTCACGGTGGCGTCCTAGGGGGTTCTCTGAGCCAGTCGAAACGATTGGGAAACGGTACTTTATTTGACCTGATAGGGTACGAATTACGTGGAATCCTGGGGGACTGTCTGGTGTATTTTGTCTACTGTCACGTTATAGCGTTTGTACCTTGCTTCTCCAAAGCGACAAACGGTGCCCCTGGATTTGGTAGCAGTGAGTGTATTTTATACCTACTCTTGTGCCATTTGAGGGATCTTAAATTACCTCTGCCCCACAGAAATTCAACTTGTTGATTACGGGTCGACTGGATTTTCAAACTTGGAAGAAGTTCACAGCACTCTGAAAGGATTGGTGAAAGACTGTTTGAAGAACCACCTATTTCCTTTGTGTATTGGTGGAGGTAACGATCAAAGTTGGGCTAATGGAGCCGCTTGGATTGAGCACTTACGAACTCAATCTACGCAACAAGATAAGGGGTTGAAACTTACAGTGATCAACATTGATGCACACCTCGATGTTCGACCCCTAATCAAGTTAGAAGACGGTCGTCAGGTTTCCCACTCAGGATCTCCGTTCCGTCAACTATTGGAAATGGCTCATAGACAAGAGGTAAGTTGATTGTTCAGGCACCCTAACATTTTATCTTCCAAATTTATTCATAAAGACAGCGTCGTATTTGCGTTCATTCTTTCGACGTCCTCCACATTTATCATGTTACCACTTGGTCGCCGGTCGGCGAAACAGAGAATCGGCATCAAATGGGGTTCCCTTCAATGTGAGCCGTTTCGCAAAAAGTAAGCTCTGTACACTCGGTGCGGTTGTAATGTAGTGCTAAAGCATGATAATCTCTCCTCGACGAAACAACCACGAGAGATGCCAAATTGTCTCCATGCTGGTGTGTTTTCTCGTGGGAGACTATTGGTACCATTTGGACCGTACACTCTCTGCACTAATTAATAAGACATCAGTTGTATTGGAGTGTTCTAACCATAATTTATGAGTGTGAGGGACCGTCCCCGGTTGCCTGTATCTGTGGCACAAGCATGCTGATGAACACGGGGGACTTCGTTAGCTGTTGTAACTTAGACAAATATACTCATTTGCATACCAAGTTGGTTGAAGAACGCCATAAACGATGAGATTCAGTTGGGTTTAGGGTGAGCCTCCTGTGAAAACCAAACTGGCATGCAAATGAGTGCATTCGTCTAATTCCCTGCAATCTAGATTCAAGTAGAACATAAGGTTGATGGAAACCTGGGGACTGCGCCCACCGTAACTTCGGTTATGACGAACGAGGAAGTTTTGTGCCGTCTGGCCGAGGTCAAACAATTTATTACGATAATTTTTTCTAGTATGAAGGCGAAAACAAGAATAGCTATTCGGATCTCAATACATATCGGTAACAGTACGTTTGTTCTTCCGATGTTCCAGCCTCATTAACTTCAGTCCCTATTTTAATTGTGATGCTTTCCTCGAAATGGTGCTGTGTACGTAACCGAGGTTGAACAAAGACCGGACCATCAAGGAGAATTACATAATAACGGAAGGCCGGTACGTCAGCGGTGTATGCAACATCAACCATTCAAAGAGGCAGAAACCGGCATATCTGAGTCAATTGCATATGACATTTTTAGCGCGGGTTTTCCAACTGGGGAGTAATTCACTCATTTGACGAGCCGAAAATTATCTACCGATTCTGAGAGTTCATTGCTTGAAGGGAGTGCACCTGAAACTGGCTACTTGATGGTGGTGTTTCCTTGGAAGAGTTCCCTCATTTGTAGGGTTGGAATGCTGTATGGGTACATCCCACTCACTCCACATGGATTAATTTTGTGATTACATGGACCAGGGATAAATCGAAATTAGTGGTTTGCGTTATTATTTTTCGATGGTCTATATTTAGGCAAGGGTTTATATATCTTTTATGTACCTAATAAGAGGGAAATATATAGTCGAATTCTAAGGAAATCACCCACGCAAGACATTTTAGCTTAACTTGAGCCAACAGCTGTCACCTTAGTTTAGGGCTGGAACGTTGGAATATCCCCACGTTTTGTGCTGACTAGAATTCTGTTCTTCAAGGTCCAGGCATCCCAGGAAGATCAAAAGGAAACAGCAAGCCCACGTGATGCGATATAGTTTTAACACAAGGTGGCCCCGGGTTAAGCAGTCCTGTTCTCTGTAATAGGAGGGTGAGAACAGTATGGTGATTTGTTAAGGTGTTCGGCTTTTTCAAACTTACGGAAGCAGAAGCCTTGATTCGACCCTAAAACCCGTACACTCCGATCACCCAACGGTTCGTTTTGGCCGCCACCTAATTACCCAATATGATCTGAAAAGTAAAATTTAACAGAGCGAAATGCGGCTTCAAACGCACCTATTATTTGCAGCAGCATCAGGAATCAGACCTGTATGCCTTATTGATTGCGCTGCACAGCCCAGTGGGTCACACTGTTAAGCCGTTAGCTCTGGTAGGGCTAAGAAAATCACACCGCCTTCTGTTTCGTGGGTCTAACCGTTGGGCCACAGGCTACCGGTATGGTCTAGGAACAAAGTTGCATCTTCTCTCGTTGCCTTGTGCGTTAGATGTTTTAGTCAAAGGCACATGGTGCAGTATCTCAAGCAATCCCTTTTTCCGGCCTGATCAACCGCCCGCACAACTAGGTAATTGTTGAACGAAAGAGTTCTTGAGGGCCACCGATTCTCTTATCTCCCTAAAAATTGACCTGTATCGCGTCTGCGGAACAAGCATACGAGACCTTTTCACAGTAGCGCATCTCAATGCGGTCCAGACAAACTCATCTTGCTGCTTTTCTGCCCGTATATTGGGTGCTTCAGAAGTAGCGTCCCGTCGGCTCAACGGTGTAGGTATTGCCTTGCGCTTTTCAGCCTAGGACGCTTTGCTTAACTGGACTCCTGTGAACAGCCGATTACGTGCAGTCAAACTGTCTGATCAATCAGAAACCGCAAATAATGATGAGAAACTTGAAATCTGTTCGCTTATCCCACGCGTGCCCAACCAACTGCCCCGGTGACCTGTCAAGGATAACTTTCAATACTTCTCCGGATGGCTAAGTGCGCGGTTCTCACCGGACTAGTTCGAGGCTGGAACGTCCAAGTGCGAATAATTGGTTTACCCGAAGCAAACAATTTCAGATTGTTAATATCAAAACCTCGCGTACTTCGACCAGTGCTGCCCTGTAGCCGATCTGATCAAGTCTTCCTTATTACCAAGCCTCCACTTTAGTATTCACTTGACCTTTCCCGAGGATTGATGACGGACTAGATGCACAATCTGACTGCTCATGACTGGTCACGTTATTCTGAATAATTTGGCCACTGGTTTCCTCAAGCGCCGGAATCTCCCACTTTCAGACGTGGGGTGTGAAAGGCCGGTTGGCAGATGCGCGGTACTGAGATAAATAACCCGAAATCCCTCACCAAAGAGTCAAATGACCGTTTGTTGAATCGCTCTGAACGTAGCCTGATACAGCTCGGCGACAAATTACTTACTGCTTACGATGAACTGTCCGATATAAAATGTAACTTCCCCAAATGCATCAGTAAAAATCAGATTTTCCGACTCACGGGGAGTACAGTTTATCTCGGATTACATCTTTTCCCCAGGAAGTTTACTTCTTCAACTGTCACTTACATATTGTGGAAATTTTCAGTCTAGTGAATGCCTGCATGTTGGCCACTATCTCGATGTGTGCATTATAGATACGGATACATATTCATGTACAACAGGGAATTAGCTTTATGTATTTCTGAAGGGTTCAAAATTGTTGTTCAGCAGCCACCTTTCTTGACATGTATTTGTGAACATTTAACGTACAAAATGGAATGCTTGTTTGCGAATCATCTGATGGGCTTTCAGCACCTAATACACTGGTGTTGGCTTAGCACCTTCGGTTTTACTCTTCAACAGTGCTTGTGTTATATCACACGGTACATTCAGTTTCCATATTATTTTTGTTTCTTCCAAACTCAAGGATTTTAAATTGATCGAATTCGCAGCTCAAGGTCAACAGTGTTCAGGTGAGCACGTCGACTATGTGCACAAACATGGAGGTACCATCATCTGGTTGTCTCAGTTAGCTGGTTACGAGACGTGTACCGAACACGGCGGTCAGCACCCGAAGTCTGTCAAGATAATGCAAGACATTTTGCAAGATTGTGAAGCATCCGAGCGACATGTGTTCTTCTCGTTCGATGTGGATGCCATTCAGGCCGCTGACTGCCCTGGAGTTAGTTGCCCAAGTCCAGTCGGTTTGGCGAGCCGGGAGGCTTTGGGATTGTGCTACGTTGCCGGCAAATCTAAAGCAGTGGACCTGATGGACATATCGGAATTTAACCCTCGTGTGGAATCTACACAGACAAGCCGACTGATCGTGAATATGATATACTGCTTCCTACTCGGCTATTCTCAACGGTCCCTCTGAATTGGCCATTGTACTGTTCAGAAAGCCAGTAACTCATGGCAGTTATCTGTTTGTCGCTGTCTAACCATGCTAAAAAAATAGTATAAATTTAACTCGTGCAACTTTTGTTCCACCGAAGGGTACTGCATATTTCGCAAACTATATAAAACTTTCAGCCCGAATCTGTAAAACGTAGAATGCTTTAGCTTTAATCTAAGATAGCAGTGGCAAATGTATGCAATAGGCTATCGTGATGAAAGCCTTCGTCAACAACCCTTTAGTCCGAGCAAACCGATGGAGAAGCCGAAGGCTTGAAACTGTTTCCACTTCAACGCCGGTCAGTGCTTATTATTCCAAATGGTGTTGAAAAGCCATCGGGCAAATAATGGATTCCGAACGGTTTGATCGTGATATAACACTTTAACCTAGTCACTTGATATGAATGCGTTTTTGCGTCCAAGCGTACTATTCGCTATCCATAAACTCGCTGACCGTTTTCGAATAGTTCCTAGATAATGATGGACTTTTGAGCGATTCCGAATGTTTGCATTCATAAACAAGACAACTGTAGGTGTAACGAATGAACACGAACGAACATGGCTGCCTCGTGAAGTGTAAGGCGCTTTATCTTGCCAATGATAGAATTTGTCTGCAGAGGACGTCAGTTGCACAACGAGCTCCGGTTCACTGGCCTACAAAGATCGCATGTTATTTCATTTGTCCGTTAGAACGATTTTCCTAGACAGTCTGTCTGGAGTTAGTTTTATTCAGAACTTAAACTTTGCGACATACTGCCCGGATGTGTGAACCTAGCTAATACGGGAATCTTTGGTATTGTTTATCTTATCCAGAAATGTGCAAAGTCAACACAGAGGAGTGGACAACAGTATTGAAATCGTTTTCAAAGGGGTTTCTTGTTTTGTTTAGCATCGCTTGTGTGTCTGCTCTTGAGATACCTGTTTGAGATTGCCAGCGTCGCTTTTGGATGCACGATTTCGGTCGTTACCATCCAAATATTCGCCTTTAGTGAGCTTTACTCACACGTACGTATGCTGTGTTAACTGAGCAAATGAAATCGAGCACGAATTAGCCAACGAATGATAGATTATCATGCAGTGGCTTGCACATATTTGGTCATGGTTATAGACTGCATACTTCCAGTGCTAAGAATGCACAGTGACATAGCTGTAAGTCAGTCAACCGAACAACCGTTCATTAGTCGCACGTCCTGTCTGTTGCATGCGGTTGTTTATATGGAGCCTGGATTCGGAATCGCGACGCAATCTATAGTCACCTGTTCACAAGACATATATCCTTGAAGGATCAATGCATTCGACAGAGAGGTCAAATAGACGTTTCAGTGCATTTCTTTGGTTTTTGCAGGCCAATCACTGTGGCTTGTGGCTTGATTTTAGTCTCTCTGTCTTTAATTATTCATTATGTATCCGTGTTAATGAGTCATCTTGAGTGGGTGGGAACTGTTTGACAAGTTGTTGTTATTGTGCATCATTGAATTTAGTCTCAGTTCGCTGTCCAAGCAGTTTCCTTCGACTTTAGGCAATCACCATACTCCCTTAATTTAGTGCAAATTCATTAGCTTAGCTTGAATATGACGTTTATTTTCCTGAACAAAACAAAGGGGAATCCGAGAATGCAGTGAATAGAAATGTGGTAAATCAAATAAACTCTGAATTATTGATCAATGTCAATCAGTACGCGCTCGGTTTGGTTTTCCGTAGGACCGATATCTCTGACATCAACATCCAAGCGCATGTAGTTTGGAGGATAAAAACAACATTGAGGGTGGAGGTGCCACTGCTTTACCGACTTGACTTTTTGTTCATACTACATATAAATAAGCTTCGCATTTCATTCCCTTTCAGCAAGCATGACAGTTCCAGTTACGTCCATATTGTGACAACAAATCCCCATTCTTTGGGTTCCGGCATTCTTGCTTTACATTATCTGGTCTACTTCCACGGCATCCACCACATGTATTCTGATGCTCTCCGTCCCTTAAACTCAACTTCGTAGCTGTCCGCCATTATATTCTTCAATAGTACAATCTGAACTTGCCTGTCTGACGATTCTCACCGTCCTAATTGGTCTTTCGTTGGCGATCTACTCTTCGATAATCAATGCCTGCGTGTGGTTTGGTCCGATGCTAGTTCGGAGCAACCCGGAAGAGATTCTTCTTGGATAGTAATCAAAAAGGCTAATGACGCCCATTATCGATCGATGACTGAACCAGTCGACTCTGGATACACTGGTGAAATAAGTTCGTGTATACCGCTGGCTAAGATGGTGGAATTCTCCCGAGAGAGAAGTTCCTACCCGAAACACGAGTCAGATCGATTCCATGGCATTAGCTTAAGAGAAAAATCAGCGTTACACCATAATATTTCTCTCGGAACGACGTGTTCTTGAGGCATCGCGTGTGCAGTACCCAGGAACATTGCGAATAGAAAAAATGAGTCAAAGGACTTACTTGTTTTCAGTCCATGTGAGCAAGTTTTTATGAAATCCGACTGATAACTATTTCACAGCCATCTTTGAAGACCCGATAATTATGAAACTTATGAGACTTGGATTTATACATGTCAGGTAAAGCGCGATAGTGGGTGGATGCTGCACGACGCTCCGGTAGACGATGAATACTTTTAACGAATTCGACATGCGATCGATTCTACTGCACATATTCAATGAGAACCACCCAGGACGAAATGCGGAGTGGATTGCTATTCAGGACTAACCAGTTCAGCTTTATGGAGTAATGAATTGTTTGAAAAGATCCAGAAGAAGAGAAAATGCAGTATTCTGGCTTGTAATTCGTCGTCCGACTTTATTTCTGGAGCAGAGTCGGTCATATAAATACCAATAATGCCACCAAGACTACTAGTACCACTCATACTACTAATAGTCATTGTGATAATGGAAGGAAAGGAAATCGTTCCCCATAAAAGAGACTTCTTCATCAACGAAGTTTTTCTCCAAAGAGTGGTTGTTTCTGCCGGCAAATAGCTCCAAGAGGGAATAAGTCTACGAGATAGTTAATCTGGTCCCATTTGAATTCGTTTGCCCAGTCTACCTGAATATGTTTTGACGGTGTTATAAATACCGCCAAGTAAAGCATGTTTGCCTTGATAATAAAAATTGAATTCGGTGGAACAGAACAGCTTGTGTTCACTTCCGAATTTCCCTTCTTTAACATCAAGAAGATTGACTCCGCTGTTGTGCAAGTCCTGCACGAATTTGACGGTTGGCTTGAGTTGGCTTATACGTTGAACTCATTAGGACGCTGTCTACTTGTTGCTAGTTAGACGCCTTCCTCTATATCTTTACGAGTTTCATGGAAGATCTAATACGCTGGTACTTCTGGGATGCTTATCACAAAGCGGACGTGGTCGGTCCCGAAACTCGTCTTACACCCCATAAATCTGAAATGTTTGCTTAAAAATAAGGGCGCCTTCTTGGACGAACAGCACACTGCAACTTTTCCGGCATTGAAAATTGTAGAAGACGCCGTTTTGGGGACGAGCGTGCACCATACCATTCATGAGGGAGATAAAACCTACGGTATAAATCTCCATACTAAGTAGAAAATCATCAACTTTCTCCACTTTGTTAGCAAATTCGTTGCCTAACTCTATCGCTGCTTGGCAGCTAGTTTTACTATCATACGGCTTCTTCTACAAGTTTCATGATTTTGATACTGAATTTTTGTATGATTCGCACGTGCCTTGCGAGCAAACCTGCGGGATGCCGGCTTTATTTTGAACTCTCTGCTAAAGTGGTAATTTATGAATGCAGATATTGTTTAACCAAGTAGTGGCTTGATACCAGTCACCTCTATCTATGAAGTACACGGACAAATTGAATGCCCTTCACGGCCGGAATCATCCGTCGAACCGGAATACCGTGCTGTCTTTTACCACATTTAATGCGACGCAGCCGCTGATCTTGTGAGTCTCGGCGGATTTCGCAGGAGAGCTCTTTTAGCGTGCTGGTCTTTCAGACTCTGCCGATTGGGCAGCATATTTCCCTTTGGAAACAGTTGCATTCACTTTGATAGTTTAGACAGTTTAGAGACTCCTTAGTGTTCAGCTCCCTAGTCTTATCCTAACTTTCACTGTGACGCAAGCTAAGGGACCAAACCTCAATGGGAATTTCACCAGTTTATTTCGTGTTCGTTTTAAGCACTCAGCAACCAACTGGAAGGCCAATGAAGAATAAGATCTGAGCTGCATCGGTGAAGTGCGTCTTTACAAAATGGTCACTCAAAAAACTGTCAGTCCCACCTGCCTTCCGGCGACAACCAACAGACGTTTCAACACAATCCGACAGCAATCGGAACTTCCCTTTTGTCATTTTTGTGGCACGTAATACTCAGCTGACGTCTCTCCAAGTGAATTTTCACCAGGAACTTTACTGACTTCTGTCTAAGATCCCTAAAACGCTTTGTTGTTCCGCATTTGTCTTTGTCACAAAGAATAGGCTTTCTTATTTTTCTGTGTGAGACCTGTTGACTTCCGTTCTTGCTCCGTTTCATCGACTTTGCCAACCGCTGACTGAACCGTGTCAGTGGACAATTTTCCACTTTCCCATTGGTTAACATGTGGTCCAATCCAATTAAGGATTCGTGTCATGTTGAGAAATGAGTCTGGTGCATGGTTTCCCAAGTCAGTTACACTCATCTACCCCTTGTGGACTGTCGACTGCTGATGAGTGGAGGTCTGGTCTGAGGGTCTCGCGTCCACTCGAGTAGTTAGTGTTGAGCACAGCGATATCTACTACGAACAGTCCCTCTTCATAATCAACCAAGGTGAGCTACCACGCACTTCCATCATTTCATGGTGTTTCGCTGTACCACCGAAAGTAGTATGACCGCCATGTTAGTAGGATAAAATAAATTCGATAATAATAATGTGCTGAATGGATGTATAGTTTGCTCCATAATCATGAAAATGTCCAAAAATTTCACATGTCATTCACATCCTTTGATGTAGAACAATAGATTTCTGCACCTGTATTAGATAAGGTCACCTTGTGGAAAGAAATGAACACCGGTCAGTCTCCATTTAGAGAAAGACAACTGATATGAAAAACTGAAACTTTCTCAATTTTACAGACAAAATTCCTCCAATGGGATACTGACGACTCGCAATGACACATGTCTGCGAGAATCTTGAGGGTTTTTACATCAGTAATATACGATGCGTAGTAGCGTTTTGATGGATAGCAGTGGTTGCAAGTACTTCTCTCTAATGCAAAATCTTTGGCAACTGACAAAGCGGAACGGTGGTTATTTATTGATCGTCCTCGGTGTCCTAAAGTCGCCAATCTTTTGTGAACCCTGATTAGATTTGCGGAGTTAGATGAACCAACTTACAAATATACTTCACATACTTGGAGTATAAAATGTCGGGTGTGAAGTTATTTCAATGTTTGTCCAAAGCATAACATCCTGACTGATAAGACTGGTTGAGTTACATCCTTGATATTTAAAATGATCTATCGTATGTGTGTGTGTTACGGTTCTAGAAAGCTCAACCGCACAAAACCCTTCGACCCTACTGAGTCTGCTGGTGTCATTCGGCAAAAACCCAATGTAACTGTTGTAAATTACATAGCGCTGTTGTTCAGCGTGTCTGAGTGAAAAGGTCTGGATCAGATGATGGGGACTACGTGTACTCAGGAATGTGAATGGATCACCTGCGAAGGCAGAATGCATTTGCCGTGTAATTGGTCAATAAAACTTCGAACGACTGCATAAGCTACTTGATGACACTAAATTCACACGATATCTTCCCTGCGTTAAAAATGTATTAGAAATTTAGATCCGAATCATATGATTTAACATGAGGGTTGATAATCGGTCTTTGGAGATGTGGCTTGGAGAGTGTAGGTTGCTTGTGTGGGGATGCTGTGGGGGTGGTTGAAAACATTGGACGGCTGATCTTTGGTCTCGGTGTTTCTCTCAGGAAAATTGCCACTTAAAACAAGGGAGGGGATAATAGGATGTAAGTTTATACTGATAGGTGGTCCTCTGTATCGAAAACACATGATTAACTTAGTAATCCACCCTGAATTCCTTGAGATAGATTGTACGCATTGCATATCAACTCAAGTTGCGTCTTCTTTTCGGCGTCTCCAAAAAGTTCTCTTAGGGACGGGGTGTCGGAAGTAAATACTAGTGATATAGCCGCCATTTGTTAGCTGAATTGTCACGTGATGATTTTTTCTTTAATTGCGTCTTCTGAGGGACAGTGAATCCAGGGTCAAGCGCACGCGTCGCTTGAGAAATCTATCGGTTGGAGACCGTTAATTAGCTATTGGGTTACCAGGTGTGACTGCCATACGTTTGCTTCCTTTGTTGAATGTTTTCCGTCAGAGCTTCAGGATTATTTGCATGAAGGTATTAAGAAAGTGTTTGGCCTGACTGCAAGATGGTGGATGATCCCCACAAATGTCGAATTCTGCGCAAACTCACGGCTGTGGACTGAGCTTCATTGTCTATCACCAGAAGCTTTGAAACGCTCAAACGGCCAGCTTTGTACGAGTGTCGTTTTTTGCGGTCGAAGCCCTCGCCACTTTTGAGAAGCACTAACAACAATGAAAAACGTGTAGCCTCTCAGTGAAGCAGCAAACGTGGATGTATTCGATCCCATGATTTTTAGGCCAAGGGAACGATGCGGATTTCGTCGTGGATTTGGCTACTACTTTACACTGACTGCAGTCTCGGTCCAATTATTCGATGCGCGTGGGGCCAACAGGTGGTTACGTTCATCCGGATAGTTCGTGGACGCCCCGTGAAGTTTACGCAGCATAACGAAAGTCTCTAGAAATTAGACGTGTCCTCATCGTTTTGAAAGCTTTTTTGGCGAAAAAGAAGACTCTGAATCACTAACGATTACCGACCATTTTGGAGATGTTGAATAACCCCTGTAGCAAAGGACCATTCTCACTTTTTCTGGTATTTGCCTAAGCAGAGACGGGAAGATACTGAACAAATTTGAAACAGCGTTGGATTTCACTGTCGATTGGAACCGATGCAGTTACTGTGTCTCCGTCTTTGTTGCTGATGTTTCTTTGGATTGTTTTACTAGTAAATGGTTTTGGATTTTACTGTATGCCAAGACGGCAGCCTAGATACACAGCAACTCACCGTTGCTAGCGACTGACGGCATAGATTGGGATGTGCTCAGGAGGTCAGAAGATAGCCAACAATTGTGTAATTAGTCGGTATGAAGGATAATTTGCAGGCAGTGCATCATTCTGCAGAATTTCTTCAGTGTAAAAGAAGAAGAGAATATCGTCTTGTTGGTAGAATGAATCGGCCACAACATTATGCTTGATATCGGAAGATTATCTTTTCAAAGCCTTCCGGAATTCTCCCAGCCAACCGCGTTGGCCTGCTAAACCTGTGCACCCAAATCTCTCTGTAAAAGCCTGGGTGTTTTTTCTACATCTGGGAAGAGATACGCTCTCGGATACCACAGTAAGACTTAAGCCTTCAGGTTACTGCTTTTTAATGCGTTCAGTTGAAGATGTGTGTTACCCTTGACAATCGCCAACAGCATTGGTATCCGCAACCTTTAACTTGGCCTGTCTAGCCGGATTAAGACACACAACTTGACCTTCTTGAGACCGAGAAAAAAATTACTAGGACCATCACGCGAATGACCAGGATGTTGCAACACGGGTTGACGTAAAATAGGTATCGTTCAACCACATTCTGACGATTAATTTGTCATGTCTCAGCTTATTTTAAGATGCATGGACGTCGGCGTAATGCGATCCTTCCAGCTGGTGAGTTTGCCAATCTACACTGGATGTTCTTTACGTTCGCAGGCCTTACTCTGCGGACGTAAAGTTAACCAAATCAATTAATACAATCCACGCCTAGCATGATATATTCACATTGTGGAAATACTGAAATTGCGAAGGTACCCTCTTCAGAGACGTTATATGTCTTCTCATCGGGGGAGATTTTAAACAATTGGGGAAATTGTTTCTTGGGTGGAGATTTTGTCCTGTAAGTGAGGCCAGTCTATGTTGAAAATTCTAGAAGCACTGTGCAGTTTTTAGCTTCATTGGGAACCATCAGCAGTGCGCATCTCACGAGATTCCAAAGAGTTCCGAACCCGTGACCTCCCGGCTAGAAGTTTGAACACTCAACCGTTCGACCAAGAGCGACTGATCAGCAGCGTGATGAAAACTCACAAACCCCCTCACATTACGAACAATCTGTGAGTAGTACTTGTAATAGCCGAAAGATACCATATGCGAAAGTTTCTAACACATCAGTGCATATGTGAGCAGTATTACTGGGTATCGATTAAGAGACCTGGATGTCTTTGGTCCAAAAGTATCTAATGAATATAAGTTCCTGCTGATGCTTATCACTACCAGGAGCTTTTCCTAATTCATCAATCTTCCAGGAGACAAAGAGAGACAGGTTAAGCTCAGCAAGGCATCAATTTCTGAATGTTAGTTGGTAAACCCTTCATACAACATATTTGCTCTAGGTAGACGTCGGAGGATAAAATCCGCAGTTGGAAAAGCATCACACACCCAAGCAAAGTGTATCTTATCATCAACTTGAACTAGACCGTAATAGCAAAACTAGTCAGTGTTTTGAACCGAATTCGACATTTCGAAAGCTTTGATATGCAATTCACCATCCTCTACGAAAGCCGGTGGCCAGTAGTACGTTACAAGCTGCACCCTCCGTTCTTTGTCCATCAAGCTTATAGTAAATCCATGATGGCTGTCAAAAGTCAAGAATTATCGCTCACTCTGGCACGCGCATCATTAACTTTACCGTAATTGGCAAAGCAGTGTGAAAAAACTATCTTCTCAAGGCTCATCGGAATTGCCTTCACCCGGCTTAGAACAGTGTATAAACGGGTTATTATTACTACTACTACAATCCTAACTGATTAACTTTCTACATAACTGTCACTTCAGTTTTGTCGCATGGTATTTCGCTTGGCCTCTAGCAAGTAGGTTACATCTGGGTAAGCATTAATAAAGCATGCTAGTTGAGGTGTTTTTTGTAGAAAACACAAAGTCCAAGTTCATTAGAATGGATGAGAAAACTTCTGGGGATGAACATGAGTAGCAAACCTCCCGCTTAGTGGTCGAATGCTTTCCCAATGAGCTACCGTGGACGCTTGTTCCGCGTTGTACTTATTCGCTTGAAGTTGGTATGTGATTCACCGCGCCATTGCCCAATATCAACTGCACTAGGCCAAACTTTGATATCATCTATATACCGAAAACACAGTGGTGTCTATTGGTGCAAGTTGAACGCGAAGGCACTACTTCGGATGACTATATTCCTCAGTCGTGACATTTCGTACTTGAACTCAGCATTTTCACGGTCTGCTTTACTCACAAGTGAACAGTGAAAAGTTTGACATTTGTGTGTTTTACTTCATCAACGCTGGAGGTGGGGAGAATTGAGCATTGTTAAGTCATTTATCCCATTACATTTAGTTACCGCAGTATAGCTGTGTACTAAGACAAGCATGTGGACCTGTACAGACCACTAGACCCACACATTGATCCGTAACTCATACAGCGATGCTAAAACAACTTTAAGCAAACTAGCTGTCCCCCATTTGAATGACCATCTCTGCTGAAGGAGGTACAAAACCGACAACGAGGAAGGGTATCCTCACTGAAAAGACAGTTAAAAAGAACAGACAGGAGGAGAGATCTCTTCTAATAGTTTCATTAAATCTCCCATCAGGAAATACTAATTCACAAAATTGGCCATTTTCTTTGGTCTCTAGAGGTGGTTTCTCCATAGGATTTGGACTTTAATCACTCGTAATGTTGTCATCGGTCATTGTGGTACTAGTCTGGCTTCTTTTGGAAAGACTTCCTTTCGGGAAAAAACTGATATACAATGCTGAAGAAAAGATAGTGTAGATCGGTCATCTAATTGGGTCAGGCGAACATTTTGTCCAACTTCCACTCAAAAGAGATAAGGAAGCATCAGCTGCATTATCCCAAAATGTAACCAGGCTATGGCGTACCAATGCAATAGATGTCTCTTAGGCGGTGCGCAGTTGAAATTTGTTTTTAGACCAGTGGACTAGTTAGTTCACAGACGGCTATAAAGAGAAAATAACGAAAGTCCAGGGAATGTGTACAAACCCAACACCTGATATGGAGTAAATGTGATCAGAACTGATCCGAATAAATGGTCTCACATCCGTAAGCCCATGTGACTTTTCAACACAGCTTTTTAAATCACTCATTATACTTTGCATGTCTCCCGTCCTTCCGCATTCATGTCACAGTCGGCTTGGTTGAATATTCCGATTTCTCTGCAATGCATTGTGTCACTTTGATTTGACGATTAGGTTAAATATGATAGGTTCTGTTAAACTGGATTTCATCTGTGATAAAAAGTGGCTTTCTGTGAGTTGTAGCAATTGTTTTTTTCCTTTTAAAACAAGCCATTCCAGATTTCACAGTCTGTGTTCTTTTCCTCTCAGATCACTTCGTACTTCTAAGTAGAGCAGTTGGGATCGTCGGTCTCTTCAGGTGGCATTTTCAGAAGGGTATAAAATTTATGCACAACATACAAAAGTACGGTTTTTAAGGAACCATTCGAAGGTTCGTCCTAACTCTTCGGACACCTATTCTGTTTGACTTGGCCGTCTTCTGTGTGAGATTCATCTAGTTGTTTGGATGATTTGAATCGCAGTTCCATGCACGCAGCCGTCAGCAGCATAGCTATTGAAAGTGTCGACCCAACGTTGGTTGCATTAGCGTTGGTGGAGGTTACTATGATTGAGGTGGTACTTCGTATGTCGTGAGGGGTCGTGGGATATGTATTGTTCACATTCACATCAATCGTTTGAACAGTCGTCCCCCTGTCCTGGCGTTGTGATTCTGGTGAGTCCGCACCATAGGAAGGAAGCACTAGACTCGAGTTCCGCGCTTATTAGAGCTCACCAGCAGTGCATATCCTTGGCCGTGCCGATGTTTGAACTCCGGACATCTGACATGCGAGGCGAGTGTCTTACCACTACTCCACGAGCGCACGTTTGACGCATCTGAATTTTCACTTCTGAACTTCGTATGTTCTTCGCAGTTTGTAATATTTCTGGGAAAATTTCGAAACGTCCATAAATTTGCAATGCAGCTTCAACCGAGGTAGTCGGAAAGAGCTGTATGGTTGGGATTGTGTCAGCAAATCAAAGCGTCTTGATAAATCGTTAAAGTGTAGCTGGCACAAACGCTCTGCTTCATCACGTGATCGAACGCGTCTACGAGAATGCGGGAGAGTTGCAGTACACTTACGGCTTGAAATAAGTGACAGGTTGCTGGTTTTCAAGTATCCGTTGTGGGGGCCAACTGGAGGGATTACACAAAGGCGGTTTCCGTTGAGATGAAACCTAGGAAACACTGGGCAAATTAATTTTCATAAAACAATACTGCAGTACACACTGCCCGTCACTTTTTTAGTTCTTGTAACCTCCACTCTGTCTAAATGGTCTGAAGTGTATTCCACCCCTAATGGATCGTATGTGTCGCAGTCTAAATGGGTAATTTACTATAATCAAAACACATCCGTCGGAACCCCTACAAAGCGTTGCAGCTACTTGACACATCACGTCTTCCATCGAATTTTTATGCAATTTCCTCTCGTTGGTCCGGATAGCCATTCCTCTCCAAATGTAAATTCGCGCGTCGTGGAATCAGCTGGGGGTTATAAGAAGCTATGTTCCAGTCCAATATCACAGAACATTTCTTCAAAATGTTCGTTTACCAAAAAATTATGGCTCGCTGCTAGCGTGCTCTCTTTATTCTTCATTTTGATCTGCAACTTCATCGGGGACAGTAGCCCAGTAGCAAACTGATAATAGAGAACCGAAATCTACCCAACGTAATGTTACCCTAACCAGTTATATTCCTTGTAGCAACACAGTATGCAGTCTCGGTTGCTATCCTGCATAGGTGCCCCGGAGCAAGTAGCGTTGTTGCTTACCGTTCTTCTCGGTGCTGTTCAACATACCCTGAGGCAGGTGATGAAAACGTTGGCTGAAACAAACGTTACCTTTCGTACATGGGTGAATGAATATTTTGTCCCAAATCCATCTGTTGCAGCAATTAATTTGCACAGATAACGGAATTCCGGTGGCAGACTGCATGCTAACATATCTTTCCGGTGTATCACGTGTAAACTTTATCCCATGGTTTTTGATTAAACAGAAGATACTGTCCGTCTCGTGAGATTTGCTGATCCCTTCACAGTCGATATTTTTATCTGTTGTTTACCGAGGGTAGCAGACGTGTGTTTCGAAACAGAATATATTTCTGAAAAAAATATTTGTGAGCTTTATTTACATCTTTTGTTCATTGCGCCAGCACACGTTATTTTCCGCTACCTTTCTGGTTTGCATTCTGAGGGTCTACATGGGAGTTTTGTTTGGCCTCGCGAAAAGCAACAAGACATATTTTCTACGCTTGATCGAGGACGATTTAAAAGTGATGAGGATGTACGTTTCACTGACTCAGGATTGACCGCTCATGAGCGCCTCTAGATAGCCTTCTGGTGTTCTCTTCAGGATCTGTAAGGGTTTTGAGTAGTAGAGCAAAGTTCACAATTCACACGCTCTTTTTAAAAAAATGATACGGTGACTAATAACACAAATAGACAGTTCAACAAATGTGAGGCGTAAGTTTGATTTGAGGTTATCCATAAAAGAGTCAAACCTAGGTCGTCCGAGTGTATGCTTACAGCAGCATACACTACGCCAACCCCAGTATTCGCCAAATCTTCAGGCGTTCGTTGCCATGATGAATAGAATGTCGAGCCGGTCTCTCTTCGTGTGTTTGCTTGATCTCTGTGAAATCCGGCCTGTAAATTGTCATACCGGCGACTGTAAGTTTTCTGTTCACGGTCGGCTAAATATGCCTTGGCCCCAATCGACAATCCCAGTCCAGAGCGTGGTGCGCCTACAATATTAGCTAAACATGTGTATCGTTGAAAACGAGAGAACACGTAGATTATGGAGTGTAGGAACTTCGGCAATATTATTCGGTTGTAAACATGTGCATAGGTTAAAATGAGATACAGATGGATTCTTTGAAAAGCACGCGTAATAAAAACGAAATAGTTCAGGGGAACCCAATGTTTTGAAGGCACCATAATAATTTTCGATGCTTTGTCGCTGAAAATGTGGACGAGTGTGTATACGCGGACGTTGGAAGAACTAATCATGCGCCAGTTAATGTCTGTTTGCCTAGTTAAGTCATGTACTTGTGACCATGCCGCACAACATGCAGCACCGCTAAAGATCCGAATATTCGCAGTCGTAGCCTACCTCGTTGCACACTTTGTTAAGCTAACTCAGAGTTGAGATGAGTAGAAAAGGAGTTTTGCAAGTAATGTGGAAGTGCCAATAAAAACAGGGAATTTCAAATGTCTAACCGAATTAGTTGGAGTTGGGATTGTCATGACCGTAGGGTACCATATTAGATGCATCCTTATCTAGGATATATCTTGAGACACGATAATTTAATGAAACCATCCGATTCTGTTCAAGTTTGTGTGCGTGATATTGCAATGCATACCTGTCCGTATGCATTGTACATTTATCCATTTAATGACGCGCTATTGACGCTGCTTCGGTGGGATCTACCGCTCGCGTAATTGAATCAGTCAAGGAGAATTGTAGCTTTTAAACAACCAGCAATCAAATTGTTACATCTGACATGTAGTTCTGTCATGTCTCTACGCTAGACCTTTTTACGGCGCAAAATTTTCTTCAACGATATGTATTTTGCTGTTGATAAGCAAGATATTTATAGGGAGATTGCTTATGTTTGTGGGTGTTTTCAGAGTGAAGATTCACCTTAGATTGCCAGCAACAGTGTTTTGTCTTGTGTTCATACGAAGTCAATGCTCGTGCTGAAACTTGTTATTCCAGCTGATCGGAATCATTCCAATCACGATTAGCTCAACTACTTCTCTCTATGAGTCACCGTTTTACAGAGCAGCGACCTACTTTTCTGTTCCATACTCACTGCTGACGTAACTTCCGGCGCCAAACTTAGGGTTAATGTTTACTGCTCTTTTTAAGTCGTGAAAGGGACTTTCCAACAACTAAATCACTGTGCTGGTATGGCAACTGTAACAGTAATGCATTGACTGTTTTGTAGTTGCGTCACTTTGTGAGATGGAAGGGGAAGCTATCAATCCAAACGGCTATCTTGAACCGCCAGCCACTGGTCAAATTTACGTGCTGCCTTAATCCCAAGCCTTTTTTGTGTGAACTTATTCACCAGTTCGAACCTCAAGGGAGTTTCGAACCCGCGACCTTCAGACTAGTATTCAAACTTGCGTACCACGGATAAAAAGTCGCTTTATTGGTACATGTTTGGCCGTACGACTAGTCAGTCCCATTTTTTCTGTTCGCATGGAGAGTTATTTTATTACACCGGAAGTATTTCGATCTTAACCATAAAGTGCTCGCACAGCCACAGAATATGGTATAATAAAAGCTTTGGTGCCTCAATAATTGGCCTGGGAATCACAGGCTCAGTGTGAGAGGGCCTCCAGCTAGCATGACAAAAACAAGAAAATATTTGTGAATTATCGAAAAAAACAGTGGTTGTCAATGGCGAAGTGCACTCATTTGCTAATTAATTTGCTGTTAGCGGGATACCGAACTGAATTTCCCGTTTATTGTATTCTTTGTTCGAATGCCCCGCTGAAAGTCCGCCTGACACTTCGTTTGACACGATGTGTGAGATGCCGTTGATATGTTCTTGATATGGGATGCTAGGTATAAGGTTGCAGAAAAGTCTTCGACAACCTCCTGCGGGTTTCGCCCTTCCAGTAGAATATAAGGTTGACGGACACTGCGGGACAACTGTTACTATCTGGGCAAAGGTACAGTAGTTAGAATGTATGATATTTTCTCCTTAACCTTCTCTAGCCAAAACATGTTTGACCTAAACATTCTTACAGTGTGCTTTGATTACCTCGTGTCTGTGGTACCGCGAGACGCCGGTCTCTTGAATTTTTCGAGGATGCTGAATAAGTGTGTTCTAAATGCTTGGGGATTGTGTGCTAACTTATTGGAGTGGATTTGACTAGGCAAGACTTCACTAGACTACTGAAAATAGCATCTTGTGACCAAAAAACTCCCCAGAACTCGGAAACTGCAACCAGTATTTTCATTCGTTTTGCCCAGCTGAAGCAGAGATACTTTATAACTTGACGTGCATTTAACCACTAGCTGGATGATGTTTCACAGAGAAATGCGCACCAAGTTTTGCTATTTTGGCTGGCAGTGCAAAAAAGTGAGGAAATAAGGAAAAGCTACATCATCAGTCAAAATTACTACTACGGGACAGCGCCAAAGATTGCTAGCGTGTCAATTCTAGTAACCAGGTTTTCACATCATATCAGCGGACATTCAAAAACGGACGTAGTTATCACGTACATAGCTTCGGAACAGCAATGATGTCTTTCTAACAGAGATTTCATCCTGAAAATAAGGTTAATCTACGATGAAGGGCGAAGAAGCACTGCACAGCTGGTTCATCCTTGGGAATTATCAGCCGTGCAATTCTCACGAGTCCCGATGGAGATTGTTACCTATAAATTAGTGCGTGATTAAGGTTGGCTATCAGCAATGTGATTTTCTTGCACTTAAGTTTGACACCCATTGTGGGAGTCACTCCTTAGTAGGCCCTATTTTTACGTGCTTTCATAAGCTGCAGCAATTTTTGTGATGAATAGATATTTTCTAAGGTTTTA
This sequence comes from Opisthorchis felineus, assembly GCA_004794785.1. Lineage (NCBI taxonomy): Eukaryota > Metazoa > Platyhelminthes > Trematoda > Opisthorchiida > Opisthorchiidae > Opisthorchis > Opisthorchis felineus. Next base: position 1,262,534 of record SJOL01009264.1, on the reverse strand, counting down.
TACGCGCAGTTTATTCCAGAATCCTTTTTTATATCCCGATGCTTGCTCTTCTCTCAAGATTTAGGTGCTACCTCAATGGCAGCTTGGTGGGAAACACAGCACCTCGTAAATGCATAGTAAATAGTCTGAGGTTGTCTTGTCCAAGAGCCACCTTAATCAAGTCTACGATGTTCCGGAGCCATAAAAACTTCGACCAAATGGTAGTTTTGTCTTTCCGTGTAGCCGATTCCGCCTTTCATCCTGGTGTTCGATCACAGAACCCAGACCATGAGCATGATGGACATACACCGATGATCGACAAGCTACAAAAATAGTATGATCTGACGTTGCTTAGTGACAGCTGTTGACGATCGAACCAACGCAAAATCTTATCCTTGTAAATAACTTGTAATATTTCAGCATCTATTGTTGTTACTGGACAATGACGAATCAATATAAACATAGCAGACTATGATTCACTCTTCCATTTGCTTACATAGACTATTCCATGCGGATGGGATACGCAGATATGGATCAGTGGGAAAGCAAACAGGAGAGAAAAGCCGCGCTTATGCAGAAAATTACAGGGAGTTTTGGCAAAGTTCGAGGGTGTTTCGGAGACAGGCGTATGATACTATTCATTGTATTCGTCGCCCTTTTCTTAGATAATATGCTGCTAACAATTGTTGGTAAGTCTTGCTATAGTTTACGGTCTAGGCTAAATGTTTTCATCAGCTGTTTCCACTGTTTCCAGTTTGTTCATTTTTCTCCTATTACCTGAATATCTTGGATGCATATCCACCAGCTGTTTATTTCGCTTGTTTAATGACACTGACTTTATAATTACTAATACGTTGTTCTCTTCAGTCTCAGAGCTGCGACCAGTATTCGTTCTAAGACATCAGTCGCTTTGAATGGTGCATGTCAGGGCAGGTAAAAGTTGGTAAGTTATGAAGACTCTATGGTTGTTCCGCACAGCCTGCTGATTTGCTGTGCGTACAAGTTTGACAGTAACAACGTTGAGGCCTTGAATCTTTTGAAAATCATCCATTGAACCGGAACACAATTAATCCCGGTACATTCAGTCAGCAACAAAGACATACATACTCCTTCAATTCAAAGGGATGAAGTTAACGCCAACAAAAAAAGCAAGCTTTAAAGTGTGTTAATACTGCTGCCCAGTTATGTCCGTTACCGACCACCAAAGGATTTGCTCCGCCCAACCGTTAGTCTAGGCTGTCCATTTTATCCGTCTCTCATGTACCCTACAAAGTCTCCTTCAGCCGAGCTGACGCTTCCATCGGTAGATCAGACAGATGCTTAGCAGAACGTGCAGTATAATACACGCCAAAATACGAAATCTAGATTTTGTCAGGACAACCATCGGGTCAGAGATCAGAACCGTCGACAGCCGGACACGTGTTGGATACTAGTCACCGGATCGACGCGATGAGCTCTTTTTGAATCTTGTTGCAAAACACAAACCTCATGCTTTTAGCGGTGATTCAAATGCTGCTGATCCAATCAAACCAGCCCCGACTATGGGCGATTGGGAATTGGTCATTACAGGAGTTAACCAAACAGTGTCTCCCCAACACTGTTTCTACTCTGTGTTTAAATAACTTTTATGCTTTCCATTCACGACTGAAGAGAGTAGAGGAATGTTAACATATCGCAGCATATGTTTTCTGGAAACATTTGTTGTGTGAAGGATTTTGCACTGAACCCACTGACGCACTGCAAACTGTGGTCTTTTGGGGTATGCCAATCTAAATCAGGGCCTATTTGCGTGAGTGCTCAAGCAGGGTTTCCAGTGTGCCTCAGTTCACTACATGAGTCCAAGCCCGAACGGACCACTTAGTGGTTTCGTACGAGCAAATGAAGTGACGAATTTTGTTTGTGTATCGTTTTGTCCTGTTACACTAGAAAGTTGTCCAAAGTGAATAATCCAACCACGAAGAAACTGAGGATACCTCCTGAGGACTTCAGATTGGGCTCGACAGCCTAAGGAAATAAACGCAGCTATTTTCTACCGGTCCATGTACTACTGGGCACAATCTCCAGGCTGTAGACTGAAGAAACCAATGCTGAAAGTAACAAATCTTTTGAATTCACTTGGTAATTGGTTAAAATAAGGTCACAACTTACAAGGAGACAGATTAATGACAGAAATGTCTACATAAATGCTACAAATGAGTCCATAAAATGAAAAATGAATAATAAACTGTAGAGGAATTAAAACTTACTTGAAAATGGTAACTCATGGGCCTGGCTCACAAAGCAATGAGTGAGATATTTTGCTCAAGGAGGCCTGCAATAAGGCAGTTATCTAAGCAGCACGAGGCTTGTCCAGCCTGAGGAGATGCAACATAAGGCGTAATTGTAAGATCGGTGATAAAATCGTTCGTTGTAAATCTCATCAGGCTAAGATTTTTCAGTCAGACAGTACAATGGGTCTACCGGTTGATCATCTCGACCCTTAGGAGAGTGCCCCGATTTACCAAAGTGCCGTTGTGTAAGCATGAAACAAGTTGTGTGTGGACAATAGGTCATCTTCGAGCTGAACGAAAACAGGGGAGCATGCGTGTCATCTGGTCGGTGTTATCTGAAGATTAGTGCGTTTTGTGTTTCCATCTGATGAAGGTGACCAAGGTCATCCAGAAAACTATGAGTTCTGTCAACACAGAAGTTGATGATCAATAACTAGACCAAATAGCATAGCGAAAAAGCTTTGTTGTTATCATCATTAAGCCAAGGCATCAAAAATTTATACGAAAATGTACAGTTATAATTTTTCTTTTCGAGGTACATACAGAAATATACCTGTAAATGGAGAAAAGAGGTCGATACTTTCGCTCGCAAGAAGCTACTCCACTGCCAATTGTGAGGGAATAGTTGGACTGACTATTGGCCAGTACAAGCTTGAAGGTAGTATTAGCTTCTTCTGGACCGAGAGCTGTACGTTGCGTAACCGGATTGCAACGGCCTGTGCATTCGATGACAGTCTTGATTCAACTAATTTTGATCGGTCAAAAGGTGTCCGGTGGATGTTACCAAAAGCATTTTTTCTCTTTGTGATGATCAGTCTCGCGATGGTTTTTGTATTCGTTGCTCTTAGCTTCAAAGTGGTGGGGTTACGTTTCCGTATTCGTTGTGACAAAAGTCTCGTCGTACGACCGACATGCAATCCTCGATACAAGCATACAAATGAGCACATGCAAGAGCTGATTGCAGACTGCGGCGGTCTGACTATCAGTCAGGACCTGATGATAGGGAGAGGGCCCATCGTACTCAAGCGTAGATTAGTGACTTTATAGGTGGGATCAGTCATATTCTTTACCCTTCTGGTAATCAAAGTAGCAAGTGAATCTATTTTTAAACTAAGACCAGACCCTACCCACGGACTGCATAATGTTTACAATGATTCGTTGTGGATAGTTATCCATTAACTAATCGTTTACCTGGTCATTTGGTTTAACTGATTATTGGCTTCATTCAGGCAAGTTCATTACATCGCTGGTTACGTGAATTGTCACATTATCCTTATTAGTCTGCGGATTATTACCAGAAGCATTTTACGGCTCAATAAAAAATACCGTTTCCTGTGAACGCACTATGGAGGTAAAACTTAAGCATTCGTGCATTCCACATTCGGTAAGACACCTGGTTTATTACCTTCCCAACGGGTCTAAATGATTTTGCACTTGGAAAACGATAACGAGATGATAAACATTGATTAAGGACGTGAAAGCGAACCCCGTGATTAGACAGATGGTTCAAACCGGCAAAGTTTGGTTTCCCAATAACCACAAGATTACAGAAGTTCTTCTCACTTTTTGAAGCGATATTAGATCCATTTCTCTCAAAAATCCCTATGTAGAACTAATAGCTACGAGCTTTCAGGCTATCAAGTCCACTACGAAGCAAACCGTTTCTCACTGTACTGAAAGAGTTCGAAATCTGTTATGGTCACTTCCCTCTGAAATGACTACTCTTAGGGTAAGTTTGCTAAAGCGTATGCTAAATTTCAAGACCCTCGTGTGGCCATCTGTCACTTTGGATTATCGGTAAAATCACAAGTAGCCTACATTTTTACTGGCAATAATAGATGCTTGTTAAAAATTGAGCTCATGAAAGGAGTTCTTTAGCTGAAGCCCTCCTAAACTTTGTATACACTTTCAAAATATTGTGTCTAATACCGTGTCACAGTAGACTAGGTGGCACAAATATCAGTGCTCTGGAATATAAAGTATGATTCTCAGGGATTTGATCATGGCTGGGTCGATCGCACAAGTGATCCGAATGTGCGTTTCGAATTTGCATGATCGACATTTTTCCACATGTACCGCAAAACATAGACTTCAAAGACACATGGATCGAATTCGGTGTACCAAATCAGTGTATCATGTAATTATTCATGTTAGCAAATACGGATATATTTATCTTAACAACACGTTTTCCATCTGTCCCCCTCAGTACCCATAATTCCAGATTTTCTTCTTGATCAGCGAGTGAAAAACAAATCAGCGGTGATTGCCAAAGTTTTGGGTGACATAAATGACAGTTGCCTTGAGTATTTACAAGAGCCCGGTCCTGGCAGCACTCTAAGACCCGTGCCAATTTACGCTTCCAGAGGACATTCACCACATCAGCATTTGTCAGTCTATTTGGAGCAATTATTTGAAAAGGAAATTTTTCACCGAGACGCATACTTCAATATATACGGACTATCCTCACAAAGCGAAGGTCCC
>SJOL01009264.1:1242591-1254254 GCA_004794785.1 Opisthorchis felineus | reverse complement strand
TACTCTTAGGGTAAGTTTGCTAAAGCGTATGCTAAATTTCAAGACCCTCGTGTGGCCATCTGTCACTTTGGATTATCGGTAAAATCACAAGTAGCCTACATTTTTACTGACAATAATAGATGCTTGTTAAAAATTGAGCTCATGAAAGGGGTTCTTTAGCTGAAGCCCTCCTAAACTTTGTATACACTTTCAAAATTTTGTGTCTGATACCGTGTCACAGTAGACTAGGTGGCACAAATATCAGTGCTCTGGAATATAAAGTATGATTCTCAGGGATTTGATCATGGCTGGGTCGATCGCACAAGTAATCCGAATGTGCGTTTCGAATTTGCATGATCGACATTTTTTCCACATGTACCGCAAAACATAGACTTCAAAGACACATGGATCGAATTCGGTGTACCAAATCAGTGTATCATGTAATTATTCATGTTAGCAAATACGGATATATTTATCTTAACAACACGTTTTCCATCTGTCCCCCTCAGTACCCATAATTCCAGATTTTCTTCTTGATCAGCGAGTGAAAAACAAATCAGCGGTGATTGCCAAAGTTTTGGGTGACATAAATGACAGTTGCCTTGAGTATTTACAAGAGCCCGGACCTGGCAGCACTCTAAGACCCGTGCCAATTTACGCTTCCAGAGGACATTCACCACATCAGCATTTGTCAGTCTATTTGGAGCAATTATTTGAAAAGGAAATTTTTCACCGAGACGCATACTTCAATATATACGGACTATCCTCACAAAGCGAAGGTCCCAACGGCGAAAGAAATACTACACGACCTAGACAAATTTCCGAACAAGTGGAATACTGTGAGGAAAGCGTGAATAAGAGCATCCACCGGTTGCGCCGTGAAACGGCCGGCAATGAACACATTCAAGTCGGGTTGATGTTTGCCTCAAAGTCTGTAGTGCAGCTGATGGTGAATCCCTTGATTGGACCATTGACCAACAGGTAAGATGTATCCACACCCATATAAAAATATTATTGTTGGAGCTACTACTCCTCATGAAGGAGTTCCTTGTGATTGAGAGAAAAATGTCAGTCTTACGGGGCTGCTTAGGTGCCTGGGTCATTTGCAGTCCTATGTGCAAATATCCTGCCTTTTTAAATGATGGAAAAAATGCGGTTGGCAACTTCCACTGAACCTCCACGTGTAAACTGGGAGGGGGAGGGAATGGCCTTGTGTGACATACAGTAACGTCCCATAAGAAGTCTCAAAGGCTGAAAAATAGTGAGTACTTTGCTCATCTACGTGCAAGTTCATCTTATTCGTCTCAGCTTTTCCTTACGCTTATGAATCGCTTCCCTTTCAGGATTGGCTACAGCATACCAATGTTCACGGGATTCCTGATAATGTTCGTTTCCACTGTTGGTAAGTAATTGTGCCCCTTAATTTACAAAGACCAGATTAATGCAATGAACATTTAATTTTTATGTCAAACTTGATAATTCCGTTTGCACCGACACCTCTAAAAACGTCAAATGGCTCAAAAGTCATCATCACTGCATACAGACGCACTTTCTATGTGTAACTGTGTTCAGTCGTTGCCTAATTTCGGGATGTTAATACGAGCCTCTGGTGACTCACAGCTCCATTTATGCGCATGGTCCATCAGGCAGTTAGCTGAAATCATGGTGCACTCCAATGACGGTTCAAAACGGGGCTCCAAAATCTTTTGCTAGGATTTGGTTAGCGTTTTTGAAGGGGTGTAGCACAATGCAACATCCAAAACGTTTATGTGTACTGTAAACAGGATTCGTTAGCGAAGGTTAATTAAAGAGGGATATTTAGGCAGTATTCTACTTTAAGTTGCTATGCTATGGCAAGTTTCAAAAAGTGATGTCTCTATCTACCTAGCTTATGAGAGACCACTTTCAAAAGCGGCCAAAAGCGACCACCTTGGCTTAAGAGGTGTGGTTCAATAGCGACCTCCTTAGAACGGTCTAACTTTCAGCGGAGGCCGCTTGTCGCCGGCCGCTTGAAACAATCTCCCGAGAGAGAAAAGTGTACAGATGTGTCTGTCTAGAACGCAGATCTTCAAAAGAGATTGTTTCGGGTCGGTCTTTTCCAATGGTTTACATGAAGCCATAAAGTGCGGCAAAATGGTCTCAAATGCAAACACGGCTAAAACGAACTCACGGAAGATCAGTTCTTTAGCTTCACGGTCTTTCCCAATAGGGTCCAGGTCATTCAAAGAAGAGAGGATGGCAGTAGTTATCTGTCATACGGATGAAAATCATGTTAGGGACCACCGGTAATGCTCCACTAATGCTCCATTCATGCTTTTAATAGGACACGTGTGTGGTATAAAAATACATAAAAGTCCATTGCAAAAACTTCACATTCTGGCAACTGCTGGAGCACCATTCTGCAGCACGAGGTTATTGAAAACGGCCCTTGTGGAGAGGTGGGGAGGTGATCTTTTACGAAGTATCCATTTCGAACCCGACTGCACGGGACCGGAGTGAAATCGTTTTGATTGAGGGGTGATATTTCTTCGGGCGACTACTGTATGTTTACTGCGTGGATATTTCTAATGTAGCGAGTTTTGTTTGCCAAAATGCAGACTTGAGTTGCCATGCTCACAAATTCCAGACAGATATTATTGCATTATCATGCAATACACTGTTCATATACAGCCTTTCTTGCTGCAGTGGATTTGTGGATCATATCTCCTAAGTGTACGCAAAAAATGAGATTTCATCAGTTTGTTTGCTGTCAAAGAAGCCATTCATTTGTCAATAAGAACTGTGGGGTATGCAACCAGTTCCTCGTCTCTAATTTGTTTGTCTCAGAGAAAGCTTTGTTAAGACGGCACGGTGACCAGGTACGCTGCAAACCACTCAACAGTAGTTGACCCAGTTCCGCTGTATCCGGTACTAACCCAAGTTCACACGGTTCTTAGGACGCCGCAATGGGTTGTTTAAACACATCTGCTGATGTGTAGTCAGGTTCTCGCTTGAGGAGATGCTGTGCACGTAAACAAATTCCCTAGTCAGCATACCTGTCTGATGCTCAATTCCGACGTGTTCCGGCATCCGAAAATATCCAAGCCTTTAAGTCCTTATTTCAGAATGATTAAAATGGGGGCTAGCATCACCCGCAAAGTGAAGTATGTCATCAGTGGTGTGCGGAATGTTCAATGTATGAATCTATACCCTTTCTGGAAAACCAGAATCAGCCAACGCACGTGATATAGGGTACACTATTCTAGAACGAATCAGTGAAATTGTCGATAGCTTGGTCCTTCTTCGGACAGAACGCACACTAAATCGTGCTTTTCTTTGGATGAAGCCACGTATTCGATAGTGGCGTGCTCTCTTTTCGTAAAAGGCACTAACGTGTATTATGGCGCACTATTTTATTATAACTGTAGTAGTTATACTCAATACAATAATTATAAATATTATTAATTGTAATGTATTACAGTAAAGATATTCATGCACAAAAAATTATTGAATCGAACGATTTGGTTCACCTGGCATTGACTTGCAGAAATCAGCCAACCAGTGAATGTCCAGCATTGTTTCTACTCTTTAGTTACATAACTTTCGTGGTTTACGTCCGCAACTGAAAAGAGTAAAAGAAATGTTAAAATATCGATGCATATGTCTTCTGTTAGTTCTAACACAATGTGTGACAGTTGATATAGGAGTAAAGGTTGCCAACTCAGGTTGTTAAGTTAGTGGACGGGCTGTTTTTTGAGTTTAGAAGTTTTGTTGCAAACGCTTCGTCACCAATCGAGGTGAAATTATCAATGCGTTTTTGTGAAACTGAACGGAGATGTACATTGGGGACTGTACGCGATTTTATATAATGCTTCTGAGGGTAGTGACCTCCGATTATGATTAGTTTCCCCGATGAATGATCGTATTGATTAGATTTCGCACTCGCGTTCCTATTGACTGACGTCCAGGTCTTTGAACTTGACAAATACACTCATTTGCATATCAACTTGGTTTTCACGGGAGACTCATCTGAATCTCTCGTTTATGATATTCTTCAACTGAATGTGCTTCACAAAAGCCACCTCATGTTTCAGTGTTTGAACTTGATCTTTCTGGATCGTATCCCGTGAGCTTTGCCTAACTGGTTCTTCGGTTGACCCTAACATGTAATCCGTTGAACACTAAGGGGTCGTAGGAAGACCACTTTCTTTGATTTCCCCACACGAAGAGCAGGGAGGTCATCTCTTTAATAAGGAAGATTCCGCCGAGCAAGGGAGTATCTGGGAGCTTAGTACTCCACAACGAATCTAGTTAACCGACTCGTTGAACTGAATCCAATCTATGCATCTCCACGAGCAAGAGATCACGACCTGAATCGAACGACACAAACAGCCAAGTATTAGATAGCGGATCAACCACAAGACCAATCAGGCAAAGCTCATGGGGTACAAATCAGAAAAGGTGGGTCCAAAAGTCACCTGGACGTCGTCCAATCGAAGCACGAGTGATGGATAGGGTTATTCACCAGGACAGCCAATCGTAATCGAAGGTCAACTCTTCAGAGGCGTATATGTAAACTCGCGTACACCCCTACCAACGCAAAATAACCAACACCCAGGTTGATCCCGCTTAACAGCGTTATATCGATTGGTGTCGAAGCCTTTACAACCAAATTGCAAAGCTCGGCGAACAAATCGACCATCAAGTTGTTACTGCTACACAGGTCTACAGTGATAAATTTCTAAAGATGTCTTTCTGCAACATGGGCTCTACTGTTCCCGTATTATACTGAAAGTAGGAATGGTGGCATCGGAAAGGGGTGATCAGCTGGAAGGTTTTAGGATCAGTGACGTGCACATATTCCAGGAATTTGCTCCGTGAATTGAGCGCATTTGTTAGGTAGTACCTAAAGTTCGCTTAACTGAAAATCAGATTTACAGCCATCATCCATGGTGTAAACAAACGTGTGTGCACTGTGGGTAGCATGTGTCTACTTGGCATCTTGACTTGGGAAAGTCCAAAACCCGGATTTTTAGTTTTGAGTTTGTTTTGAAAGCATGTCGCTCCTTAGGTGGTCTTTGTTGACATTCGGAGATAATGTCTCAAAAGGTTTCGGTTTCCAGCCTTATCTCACAGGATCGAAGTGCATTGGTATTAAGGGGCGGGGAACGGTGCTTCCTCCTGAGATAAGTTTACTAGAGGAATGCTGTACTTTTATGTTGCCTGATATTCTTCTTAGCCAATGAACTGGGAGCACATTTTCCACCAATGTTTGTTGTATCATCAGCCCATCATCTAGTAGTCACTCTATATTGTATTCAGTTGTGAACTGCGAAATAATAAGTTGACTAAGCACTAAATGATATAAAAGAATCATCGGCATCATTTAACTTGCCCGAGCACTTAGCACTTAAACCACTTTGTGGAGTATTTAAGGACGTGTTAGACCCTCCAAAGAGAAACTCTCCGAAGTGAGGTAACGTTTCTAGAGAGTTTCAAACATGATCCAGCGAAAAGCCCCCTGGAGGAAGGGCACTCCCATGATATCCCTTGGGATTAAATAGACTTTTTAGTGCGTTGCACGCTGACTTCATCCGACAGACAGTATTCATTCCAGACGCCGCAGACATTTCGCGAGCATGCAGAAGTCATTCATAAAACCCATAATTTTTCAGATGCAGTGTAGTAAGTTTAGTTTTTAGGAGAACTGTCAAATTCCATTTCACCTTTCCACACTTCCCTACTCTTTTCTAAAAGAAAATTCGACAAGTGTGTGCTATGCATTCAAACGTCTGGATTTGGAGGAACTTACGTTCCAGGTAGCTGAAACTTTCTTCAGCCGACGTTCTCATCTTGAAATGATCATATTCCACCTTGTTTGTCGTTGACGCTTGTATTCGCTATGTCATGTCGATAGGACACTTTCTAGCGAACCAGTTGAGTCATACAAATCCCTCACTTCATTTTATGTATCGTTTGAGGTCAGTGTATCCACTATACACTTTTCTGCCAATATCTACAACCCATCTGAATCAGCGTATATATAGGTCGACAAAACTGCGTTTAGGATTCGTCACCTGTTTATCCTGCAATAGGACAAACATATTTCTGTTGAATTTTCATACGAATGAGTCACTGAATCGAGCAGTAACCAATCAGAACTAGCGTTCCAATCCAATTAGTAAACGTATTAATTTGTAGTTATCAAATTTTGAACATGGATTTTTTAACTACCACGTTGCGCTGATCATCGTCTTTTGTTGTTTGTGACTAGTAAATCAGGTAGGCACGGTTGACATTACCAGGACGGTCAAACTACTTTGGAAGGACTTAAATCAGTATCAAGCCTAGCGGTAAAACTGTAGTACTGAATTTAATGCAATCGCGGGATGTTTTGTAAACTCCAATAAAAGATCTAAGGAAAACCTCGGGTACCACGTAGATATGATGATGAATAGAGGCAAATATTTAGAACAGATTTTCCTGTTAGAAATTTTCGGAAGTAAACATCCTGCAGGCACGTTCTGCTTTCGATAAGTCGACTGCCTGTAATCACTCCGTTAATTAGAAAGCTAGCGGTGGGGCTATTGCTGTTACAACAGTGTTCCTTTACATAATGTGATCCGCGGTCTTCTGGCTCGCCAGTGGCGATTTGGCAAAACACTGTCCTATAAATCATCAATGTGTCGTCACTGCTAGAAGTTTTGCTAATTAACCCTGGAGGCTCAAAAACTTCAAAGCATTCCAGTGTCGGCTCCTCATGAAGGAGAGTTTGCAATTTTTATTTTACTTCATCGCTCTGATGGACAAGTTAACGAACTCAGTAGGTGTGGATCGACAGTGCAGTCCTCATTAGGAATGAAACCATTATTCGTATTTTTAAAATCCCCAGTTCTACTGGGAATGATCAAAGCATTAAAATTTTTCTGTGATTAAGGTATATACGTTACCAAACTCCTGCTTCGTATGACGACTGTGAAACGTTTTCTTCGGGTGTGACACAGGGGTCCATCACTCAGCTTTCAACTTCACCGGAGCTAAGTTAATTCTTTTTTTGCATGAGGAGTTTATCGGTCGGTTCTGCAAACCTAAGTCATTAGGCTGTCAGCACACACGTTTTCCTATATTTTTACATTTGTTTGGCGTTTTGTTTACCTATATGACATATTTTTCCAATCTCTTTGGTTGATCATCCAGAGAGTTTCCGGTTAGTTCGCTGGTGGTTAAAAAAACACTGGCACATGTGAATCAATGACACATTAGAAGGATAGTTTTCAAAAACCTAAAAACATTCCTCAGCCTTCTGGATCCACATACGCGAGCAATAAAGACGAAGGAGTTGATCATAAGAAAACAGGTTAATGCCATTTTTCAAACCGTGTTTACCGAAGGGAAATTTCTTTGGAGTGGACATTTTTGGAGGCACCTTAACTTGACCGTCCGCTAACCTATGAGTTAATATTTCAAGAAATCATAAGTATTTTACCTTTCCTGCTACCCTATTCAAGGTGAACGTCTACTAGCAGACCCATGAAAAGTGCCAACGGAAATGCTAATAAATATTTTGCATGATCTATACCACACGTGCTCTTTGATTGGGGCTTTAGGTTCATCCCAACATGCAAGTCTGATACCACCATAGTTACATACAGCTTTTCAACCTTTACATCTTTTAATGACAGCCCTAAAGTCTGAAACTCTGTAGTTTTCTAATATGATGGCTGCCCATCACGTTTATACGGATATGCCGAATGTCAGGCATATGGTATTACATTTTCTCAGAAGGTACAAATACAGCCCATATAGTTGCGAGACAATCTCCAAAGTAAACAATACTCATCAATGTTAAAAACGTCTGACGAATAATTGTACTCAGTAAGTGATTATTTTCGAAAGAAGACTGACATCATCACACGATGTGGACTTTCTAAAACCCTGATACATTACAAGTCTGAAATGAGGCGTCTTAACTGGAGTTACTTTTATATACCAATCTGTGTTACTGTAAGTAAGCAATCACTTCTGCCAAAATGGCAAAACATAATGACCACAGGGAAGCCGTAACTTTATTGTTCGCTTGCAGGCACTTAGCACTTGCTGTGCTTCACTCTTCTTTTCCGTTCACAATTGCAACTGAACTAGTTAGTGTGAATAACTAAGCTTCTATTCGGATGATATGGACGTGAAAGAACAAGCAAACACTATGAAATTTAGGCAGGTAAAAACTTTTCTTGCAGTTCAAGAAAAGTTCAAAACCAAACAGAATTTCATAAGATCTGTTTTGAGTAACATCAATAGTGGTGGTTTTTGACAGCTATTTCCGAAGCGTTGATAACTATTACCCTCCGTATTTAGTTCTGATGAAAAAGGACCATAATGTTGACCCTAGTACCTTCGCATCTGTGGTTGGTCCTATCTTGCCTAAGACAGGTAAAAAATGAACGAAAATTTGGTAATTTTTAATAAACCGCTGGATTAGCCTCCAACAGAGGACATAATTTGTGGCTGGATGTAAAGAGATCGTTTTTCATTACGGAAAGTTTTCAGTAATTAGGCAGTAGTTTAGGACAGGTGCAACAAAGTACCAGACGGAAAAAGCATGCCTTCTCATCCTCGTGGCTAGTCGACACTTGAGGACCGTAAACGTTCTAAGTATCCTCATCTAATACCCACAGTCTTCAGTTGGTGATGCCACATTAACTTGTTTTGTTTCGGAATTTTGTTTACAAGTCTTGGGAATCTGAGCTTCCAAATGATTGCGTAAAGTGAAAACAATGCCTCCGGACTTTTACGTGCATTATTCGTCATTGTTGGGCCAGATTCTCGTTTGCTTGATTAGTTATTTGTTTGGAGCAACAAAATTTGGTCTCACTGGTCTGGTGCGAAAGGTGTAAATCTTCCAATGAATAACGGCAGAACATTTTATTGTCTTCAGAGGGTAAGTAAAATGTACGAATTGCTTAGTCTGATAATATGGGGTGTTTGTTGTTCGCCATGTGTGTGGCCATGTGTGCATGGTGGGTTGGTGAGTTGTTTCGAAGATGACATCAGTGGGATAAGTATTCTTCTTCATATAAAAATCACGTGTTGTACTCATCGGCACCTACGTGAGTAGAACTGCATAAAGGGAAACTATTTCGGTATTTTGAACATCGCCTAAACTGAAAAGTGTGCCGGTCAATTGATGAGCGCCACATCAGAGGGCTTCGTAGAAGTTCTAAGGAAACTCCATCCTAATTTGTTATTTCTTGTGTTGACTCCACTTCCTGGTTATAAGTCTGTCCAACCCCTTTTTATTGCTTGTTGCACGGTATGAAAATTTTAACGACGTATCAAGAGAAAATATGTTTTATCCCAATACTGAGCCAAGAACTTGCTCAATGGGGATTTCGTCTTGTAAGTGAAGCCAATCTATGCTGAACAACTGATAAGCATTTCACAGCTGGTTAATTCTTATTGGAAATCATCAGCAGTACGCATCCTACGAATAACCAGAGAAATTTGACTTCGCTACCCCACGACTATTAGTTGAAGATAAACTGTTTGGCTGATGAGCAGTGTGGTTAGCTTGCATTTAGATTGGGTATAGCGGTACTCTTCCTTCAATCACGGAATCCACAGCACGTAGTCATGTGTTGACCAGCCCCTCGGGTGACGGCTTCTCATCGTGTGAATTATTCTTCCGCCTCAGCTACTTATAGTTGGTTGGTGTCTACTTGCGTTTTTTTTGCGTGGGTACTGGATTCCTTGGTACAGTGAATGCACATTACGCTGCTATGATCAAACTGACATATTTTCTCTGCATATTAGACCAAATAAGACCAAAAAACACTACCCCTGCAATTTTATGAAACCACATTTACAGATCCGTGTAAGCTAAGCTCATTGAAAAGGATTGAAATCCCGTAGAACATTTGGAAGTGATTTTTAGACGTCCACTCTTACCATGCACACAGTTTTGTGCAGCTGTATTTATACGGATTCACGCTTGCAAATTTGCCCTTTTCTGACCAGTTTTTGCATTCGGAGAATCCTACGGCGTGTTATTCTTTGCTCGTGCTCTCCAAGGTGTCGGGTCTGCCTGCTCCAGCGTGTCAGGTGAGTTTTCTCTTCTTAAATGTAGTTTTTTTCAAGTACAACCATCCATCTCCCAACAGACTACTGTCTAAAAGCATCGTTTTATTGCCCTTTGAAGAGTTCTTCAACGGTTAGGTCTTTCTCAGAAGAGACCACATCTCCGAAATGCTCCATCTGGCGATGGACAAACATATCATATTAAATATTGTTACTGCCAGCTCGTAGGAACAGGCACTTCTGTTCGATGCCCTGGATTTTGAGCTTGGAAAAAACAACCTAGCAACTCACCTTAACGGCCTGCTTTCCAAAGCACATCGTAGTAAGGTGAAAACAAGATATCTGCTGCTTCTTATTAGCACCCATACAAGTTGTCTGTTGATTCCTCACAGGAGTAAAATAGATTTTGAGTCATCTCAGGCTACTGTTAAGTGATCTAATTTCCCCGCGTTTTCGAGGCAATTATGTTCGTGTCCCCCCATTCCATCCAATGCGAACTTACATGGGGGATTTACACGACGAGCGCTTATACGTTTGCTTGCGTCTCGCGCCATTACTAAGTTCTCTACGCATGTCCGTCCACCACTGTTCATATCTGTCGTTGTTATGGCTGTCTGTGATAGGAGCGAACGTGGCAAGTCGGCCAGTCACCCACTTGGCCGCAAGCCACGGGACCAAGGTCAATCCACACGTGCTCTAGGCCAGCCTAACCAGAACGTGTCCAAGGTGGTTCCACAAGGCACAGCATTCCCTGTACTCCCTTCCCTCACTGTCTCTGACTTTGACGCTCCTCGCCGATCACAACGACAGCGCGAGGACCCAGAATTAGGACATGAACTTGTTTCTATGCTCCATGCCTATGGGGATGAGACGGCGGTGGTGGCTAATGTGGACGCCGCTTTTAACTCGGTGCAGTACTGGAGATGGATGGTGGGTCTGAGGACGACGAGTCACCACTACAGCCCTGTCTGCTAACTCTGCGCCTTGCCTCGGTCATGCCTCCGTTGGAATAGACAGGCTAGCCGATAAACACGATACGACACAGGACCGGTGAAAAGGCCGGGGCCTAGTTGCGCCATCCGAAGACAAGCCTCATTGACTTTCAGTCGGGGTTGCCATGTCATACAAACCACGAAGTGACAGTCACAGTCAGCTGGTTTCTATCCCTGAGCCGATCACACAGGCCTCTGTGGAAGCCAGAGTAGAAGCACCCGATCGACTGCTCGCAGCAAGAACCCCGTGAAATGACTAGGCTCGGCCCCATAACCGATGTTCTAAAATATGACGGCTAACCCAGGAGTGGGAGGGCACCGCTGCTATGGAGCAAAGTGACAAACGGCCGATTACTGGTTGAGTTTGGGAGACTGGAACTGAGCTCCCAGGAGAGCACAGGATTCGAAATCATGGTCTGAACAACGAAAATAGAGGTGATTAATTAGATCGGAAGCGATTCAACGGTGACACTGCCGGTGGTATGCCTGTGCGTGATGGAACGCTGGGTAACTCGCACTTCGATGTGTGACGCTCTGCGGTCGGTACTCGCCTGCTGTAATCCCTTCTGCCTGTTTGATACGTTAAGTTATTCCTAACTGTTGGCCCTCACAAACCTTTTCCACCCACCACTTCCTTTG
>SJOL01009264.1:1217737-1231830 GCA_004794785.1 Opisthorchis felineus | reverse complement strand
TTGGAGGGATCGGCTTCGATTGCTTGTAGTTACCTTATTTTCTCGGGCATAGGCAACTCAAATCAGGTTGAGTCTATCACCGCCTGAAAAACCTCAAACCGTTGTAGTTTCAGCATGTTCAGTTCAAAACAAACGAAATTACTTTCGATTATTGCTCCGCGTTCGTAATAACGGTCATCCTTTTCAAGAAAACCTGACCAGATATAAACAATGAACAGGTTGTCGCGTAGTACACCCGTTTGAATACTAATTTGGTTTTGACGGATAACACAACTAAATCCTAGCAGAACCTCTCGTTTATCATATTCTTCTTCAACTGAATGTGCTGACGAAAATTCGGGGACTGCGCCTACCAGATGAGCCTTAGTAAGGGCAAAACTGGTTAGGGTTTTTGGCAATCTTATGAGTAATGTGCTGGAGATAGCTAGGTGGTTAAGGCCTGAACTTATTGGACAGAAGGTTTGTGGTTTGAACCCAATCTCGGCTTCCCGACTGTTCCTGTCTAGGCTTGGGCTAGCTATCGTGCTTCCTTTGGGTGCCATGGCAACTAGGCACCGAAAAGGTGTTACACCTGAACGATCATTATTATTATTGGTAGTAGTATGAGTAATGTGTTAAGTTTAGATAAACTGATTTTCAGCATACATTTCATTCTTCATATATTGCTAATAGAACCTGCATTCCATTCTGATACCCCTTTAATTTCGTAATGAAATAGTTACGCCACCTACTGCTTACATATTCATAATCCCCTCTCCATTCAGTGCTTCAGTTGCTTGCTCTGAAACCAGCTGTGCGACCAGAAACGGAACGAGGTAGCTCCCTGTGGAATTTACTTCGGGATCCCTACATTTTGGTGGCTGCTGGTGAGTGCATATGACCATTCTTATTCATGAAGCATGTACTCAATCAATACATAAACACAAGGATTCAAACAAGGTACTTAGGTGTAGTTGCGAATGGATAAGACCAAACTTTCTTAAAAAACAGACATTTAAATTGTGTTCTGCTTATCCAATTCACAAAAATTTCTCACAAAGTCATGCACTCTTTCGACTATTAGAAAACAGTTTCCCTCAGACGAACTGCAAGTAGCAATATTCGCTTAAGAGTGCACTTATTCTAGGGGACCAATGAGGTTGAGAAAATAAACAGGGAAAACGTGGCCTCAGAAGCTGGTGTGCAAAGAAAACTATCTTGTGGCACCATTTCACAAACGAGTTACACAAATTTGGATTTGCAACGGCTATTCCAGGTAGGCGCTATTTGACAACGCTTAGAATGTAATTTAGGTGAGTCTTTGACCAGCAGCCGACGGAGATGCCTTAATGTCATGCGCTACACTTTTGGAAAATATGAGGTTATTGTACTCGGCTTGATCGATGATTGCAAAGCCCATAAAAGAGGCTAAAACTTCCGGTATAGTTCCCACCTGAAGCTGATTTTGAGCTCAGTCGATGGTATGGTGGATAACACTAAGCATTTGATTTGCTTGATCCGCAATTAGAAACCTTCAGTTTGTCTGCGAGCTCATCCAGAAGAGTTGCGCACAGAGCTTACAAAATACCAAAGATTACTATGATGGCTTGCTGGATCTCTTTCTCGTGAATGAAAATACTCCACCAATGTTGTAACGTAAGTTATGTTCTACGAATCACACTTGTTTGCACAGAGCGCGCCGACTTAATGTTTAATTTTAACTGTCCTCATCTGGCAACCTACACAGTCTGAGAGTCGGCTGCGTCACAAGGAAAGTATCCGTAATGTAAAACGTTAGGTTATTGGTTTATCAACCTGAAGCACAGCTTCTGTAGCAACTCCTTCATGGTCAAATGTAAAAAAATAACCGTAATTTCCTTATGTTGCCCACTGCGATTCTGAAGCTATAAACCAAGCGCCGCCTACACTTATTGCAGTGTAATACCGCCAAAACGTACTGTAAGCGGCAGTTTACTCTAATGTCAGTTACGCCAAGCTTGTTTACGCTGGTGTGCTAAGTGACCATAGGTTTTGCGGCGAAAGCAGTCCCAAACTTGCTTCCCACTTTATTTACTTACTGTCTTTTCAGTTTAAAGAACAGACCACTTGGATGTCATAATGTACGAACTAGACATGAATCGACACACCGTACGCCGTCAAAACCCATGGAACATCAACTTCATTCAAGCTCGTCCTCTTTGATCGTTAATTTACATTCGGGTTATTTTTGACCCACTTTAGAGACTGTCTTAATTGGATATTTCCCGAGTCGCACAAAACCTCACTATATTTTCCTTAAAATGGGCAGATAAACTTGTGAACCGAAAGTTGTTTGCCTGAATGAATTCGTAAAGAAATAACTATGCCTCCGAACGCTCGCGGTCATTTCTGACCCGATTTGAAAGCTTCTCATATCATAAACCAAATATCACCCTTGCAGGCAGGTATTTTTCCGGCACAGATGTTTAAGTTCTTTCGAATGCATAGTCAAAAGTTGAGGAAAATTGCCTCGAATGCTCCCACTTTAACCCAGAACAAGTCCACAGAGACATAGTTCCTCCGTCTTTATGACAAATTTCGAAATAAAGCATTTAAAAACAAAGCTACCTCGCAGTATCAATGCAATCTCAAAAATTCAAGAAAATTCGTTTGTTGATGAGGAAGTAAATGGAAAGTGATCGGGAGAGACCATATGACCACGTACACGAAAGTTCTGTCCACCTA
Source organism: Opisthorchis felineus (assembly GCA_004794785.1). NCBI lineage: Eukaryota > Metazoa > Platyhelminthes > Trematoda > Opisthorchiida > Opisthorchiidae > Opisthorchis > Opisthorchis felineus. The sequence goes on along the minus strand of SJOL01009264.1, from coordinate 1,229,127 downwards.
CTTGCTGGTTGCTAACTCGAATACAGACAAAAGGTTGGAACTGGGTATGGAAAAAATCAAAGGTTCAATAGTCAGAACCTACGATCCTGATTTTTCAAAATCATTCTCCAGCAATCTGAGCACTTTTAGCTCCAACACCTCGTTGGTTTGGAAATGTCCTCTTTTTATGAGTTACAAGTGTTTTTTCGAACCCTTACTGTAGCACCAAGCTTGTTGTATTTTACTGAAGCGTAATTCTGCTGTCTTACCTGTTGTGTTGAGAAGAAGGGCACTTGTAAACTGCAGCCAATAAAAAAAAAACAGAAAATCTGGATCAAACTGGGAAAACTATCGCTTTCTTGTAGTTTCGTTCAAAATAGACCGGATCTTGTGATTGGTTGAGAGTACAGTCACTGCGGACAAGTGTACAATGTGTAATATCACAATGAAATGAAGAATGAAAGACCAAAGATGTGTGCATCGTCCTGTCACCAGAACCGCGGGGCTAGTTGGTCATCTGAGTCGGGTACGAAAATGGTCCAGACTTGAAACAACTCCGGGCAGTACGAAAAACTGGCTTTATGGCCTGCAACAAATGAGCCGTAATAGGACTGTGCTTTAGTGTGGATGCTAACTCATACTCTGATTAAAAAACGAAACCCAGGGAGAAGAACAGCGGTTCGAAAACTAAAGAGGGGATGCTCCTTGTAAGGCCGGTAGTAGTTATGAAAAGTGGAAAATGTTCATTTGCAAATCAGTTGCACAGTAGGTTAGTTCCATTCTTGTGCATAACGGTTATAGGTTTTTTTGATCTATTGCTTTTTTAAGAATTTATCTCATATGTTTGAAATACTATTTTCGTGACTTTCATTGGTGGATTAGTTGACGTGTACAAGGCTGCAGAGTACAATGGGTATTGTCGACTAATATAGTGATTTTTGATACATGCCTTACATATGAAAATAATAAAACTCACCGTCTGTTTAGTTCACACTTATATCTTCATGCTTTCGATGATTTCCATGAATTTCACAAACATATTTAGAGTTTCTGCAAAGTGATCACCAATTGTCAGCTCCAGCTGTCTTATTCCCTCTATTTCTTTAGGTCTAGCGGGTAAATTGTGCCAGCATAAGCTAGATTTAGGATAACGAGGAAGAATATACGGAACAGCCATACTCACATTCTAAAATTGGATCAGAGCATTGAAAATCCTCCCAATAAAGTTTGAGAGCATTTTTTTTATGGGGAACCGTGTGAATGAAGCGCTCCGAAGCAAAAGCAGACTGCAAACAGCTGCAAACACCTCTTTCCTCTGGGATCAAAAGAAATCTGTGACACCATGAAAGCTTGCTGCCCCTCCGGCTTGGGTATTTTGTGTGTTGTAGTAAGGTGGATTTTTTGTGACTCACTCAGACCATACAACCCGTCATTACTGTTAGGGCTCTGTCTGAATTAAGGAGCGGAGTTTAATTTGACCTCGTGTTCCAAACAGTACCGTCTCCCATACTGCGTGGTGTATTGGACCATCCTAGACCAGGTTTGGCCACACTGTCGTATATCAAATTACACGTCAGCTTGTAGAACCTACAACATTTGGTCGAAGCCACCAAATTACAGTTCCTGTTTAGTAAGTTTTGATCCTAATGCGCAGTCAATACCAAAATACAGTCACTCAATTGAGAGGTGCTTTACCCACTTCAGTCTTGATATCATATTGACGGACAGGATGGGTAGCCCAGTACTGAATGCCGGCAGTTAAAACTAAACTGGAATGTTCATCAGAATCAAATCTACCTCTCAGAGTTTGCTGATGTACCAGGGACTGACTAGGTTACAAGCTTGGTTTTTTATATCTACCCGAGAAGAAGTGTCGTCCAAGGTGTGAAATGCGATTGGGTAACCTCTCTTCAACTCTCATATTTGGGGATTTTTTTTCATGATGAGACCGTGTTGGTAAAACACAATAACGGAAGGTATCGCATCTGACGACGTATATTTCAGTCATCAGTCTGCTCTGGCCGATTTAGTTATTGTGAGCTTTACAGCAAAAAACTGTGCTTGGAAGCACTACATCACACAGCAAGTGAGAAACAAACGTTTCGACATTGCCGTAGCGCTGACCGGCACTCCTGAGGACACCACACCTCTCGTATAATGGAAAAAGTGTGATATTAAACCGGAACTAAAAGGAACTGACGGATAACGCCGAGGTTTCTGTGATAAACAAGTAGCTTCTGACTATTTATATCTATACGTCGACTGACACCTTGTAACAGGTCTCTGCACGTACAGGTACCTATCTTATTCTGCACCGACATCAGCGGTTAACAAGCAAAGTTACATATGGCTACGCGCAAACGACTGTGTCTAACTCTGCACATTTGTCCACTACATTTAACCGCTGTTAACTGGCAGAGGAAGTTTGAATGCCAGTGATTCAGTATAGGAGGAAAATATGAGAAAAAGCAATGCAATTTCTGGGAAATCTCACTCTTTTTTGACAGAAGATGCACACAAACACAGCTTTACGGAGTGAGTTGTGTCTGAGCCTACAAAGCCATCCGCTTAAAGTAGGAACTCACGAACCAACACTGAAGTCCTACTAGCTATGAGAGCATTTCGGGATACCACCACATTTTCATGACAATCTCCAGTATAATCTGCATTGACGGTGACGTAGCAAAAGTATTGATTGATGTCCGAACAAGCTGCTTCTACGGCACATCCCCAGAGATGAAGTATTGAATAAAATCCTACAATTCTTGATTTCGTCTACTACTTACCTACAGATCACGAGCGTGCGCATGTGGAGGGACTCTTGTTCACACTTTAGTCACCCGAAAACTTGGCAACATGCAGTACGTACTCCAAAGTGTGCTTAAGCCTATTTGATGTCTCCTGTAAGTTTCCTAAATTGGGCTTGATGGAATCTTCGGAATGCTGTCCAAAAGTTTTTAGGCACCGATGATATACATATTGTGTTTTAAGCCTTCCTCGGATCGTTACATTTAGCCGGAAGTATTACTATATCGACTTTCCTTTTCTACTCCTAGGTTCCCTCACTTTCGGAAATATGGGAATCGCGATGCTGGAACCGTCCTTACCACTGTGGATGTGGGAGAAAATGCGGGCACAGGGTTGGCAACAAGGCCTGGCGTTTTTGCCCTGTAGTATTTCCTATTTGATAGGGACGAATATTTTTGGTCCCCTGGCCACCCGAATTGGTCGAGGTGTGAGTGCCGGATTAGGAATGGTGATTTGTAGCATTTGCTTATGTGCGGTAAGTGTATGACACATGGTTGTCATCAGTTACTCATATCCTTGCATATCTCACTGCGACTAGTTATGCAATGTATCGGCAACCTTTTGGATAAGATATGTCCTCCATAGATCAGTGCTTCCAAAACGGATACGTCGCCATGCATTTGCAAAATCCCTTGTGGAATTTCGGGTTTACTGACAGGAATCATAATCGAAAATATGTATGGTGGACTGGACGAAACTAGTCCAACGGGAAAAGTGGTATAGGCCACTGAACCTGACGCACTCTAAATCCGGTTGCTTCACGATTACGGACAACCGTTTGGACACGCGGTTGGGGATTTTACATATGACAGGCCATCACTTCGAAGTATGAAGGAACTTGTCAGTATCTAAGGCGATGAGGATTTAGCATAGCTTACCGTCATTGTGAAAAAATGTTCATTTTGAGCACATTAAATCGATCTACCGCAAAACAATATACTACTTTAGGTGATTTACGCATTCTTCCCTGATCAAGCCAGTTGATTTTTCCTGGATTTTTTATTACGTCACTAATATTTAGTCAATAGAAATGCTGTTTCGTGTCGTAAAACGTGTAATGAATAGAAATATCACTTGTAGTTCGAAGGAATCATCCAACTGAAACTTCGGTCTTGAAATCCCGAAAAACCGTTTAGCCTATAGGAAGCTCTAAAATCTGTGGAGAACAAAATTTGTCAAAATGTGAATTGTCGTGTAAAGCTTCATCCTTAGGACTACCCTTGAGAACGACAAGACTGCGCGTAAACAAGGTAGAAGATTTAGGGGATTGATAATTAGACAGCGAAGAACTCTCAGATTCCATAGGAAGTAAGCGGCCTCTTGATAGAACGTTTCAAAGTACTTTCCTCTCAGAAGATTATTACAAGCGCTCATTGAATTACCTCCGTCTTTTGACTGTTTTGGGACCTCCATCAAGAGGAAATCAGTTGCACCTTGCTTTCGATGGAATTGTTGGGAGTGAATCAGATCATATGGTGTAAATCAACGATTATTTTCAGCTGGGATAGTGGTTCGAAAACGGACTGAGGCTACGACTAGTCTGAATAACACGGTGTCTTTAGGTGCTAATGTGAAGAGATCTTGGTTGGTTGGATATGACCTTTGGTTTTGCGTTACTGGTGTAATTGAGAAGGACAGAACACGAGGCGTGGTGTTCTAATAGGACAGCATGGATGCCAATACCAACTGGATGGTTAACATGTGTTTATCATTCCGCGCGTGTACTTTGTTCAAGAAACCATTAGCAGATCGGGGAATGCTGCGGCTTGCACGCACTTAGGAAGTCTGTCCGATGCTCCTTCGCTGGGGCATTTAGACGCATTCCAGACTTTTCCGAATTTTTTACATTGTTGAGCGTTTCGTGGAATCTTTCATGTACTTTGATTCCTGTGTTTAGTTATCTAGAAGACGGTCCTCTGTAGGGTGCCAAATAATTTAAGTACTCAATCGCGTACAGACAATCTGTGAGTTCGTCTTTATGAACCTGGTCTTGGTTTTGCGCCGAATTCCGTCATAGCGTGCTGATCAGATGGATAACAATGTGGACAGAGCAATTGTGTACTATCTTCCTGATCGCTCCTGAGATAGGTTCTAGTATTCGGGCAACGGATAAGTAGCTGACCAAGACACTGATTTGTGTGAGACTGTTGTTCTAGCTGCTTTTCAAAAACGGTTTGTTCATCCAACTGTACCGAGAACGTCGATTGGCCAGTCAAGTTTTCGAATATGATTTTCCTCAATCGAACAGCTCCGTCTCATTCCATCCGACAGGAAAATACAAGTTTTATCGCAAGCGGAATGGACCCAACTTAAATCAGAATACTGGTTGAAGTGCGTCAGTGTCGATTGAACTGTAATACTCAGGTTGTAAAACGCATTGACTGAAGTATACCTCGGAAGGGAGCTAATACGTCTATTCTGCGTTTCACACGGTATGACGTACGAGCTGCTATTGGATGTATCGCCGGGAAAGTGTGATATTCGGTTCTTTTCGGAAAAAATGCACCCTCCACATAGCGGGCTCATTATTTTGGTGGTTCCGAAAAGTCTCTAGTTACACATCACTCAAGGTATTGCAGACGTACATTTCCAACAATCCGGTAGGCCCCAAAAGACTGTTCACACAATCGGTGGTAGAAAGTGCAAAACTTACTTCGAGGACAGTTTCAAGCCTTTGATTATTTTGTCGATAGCAAGTGGAATCGTTCTAGTCAAGGAACGTTCATTTTTTGAGATATGGCATAAGCGGTTACGGTCAAGTTTACTGGTAAAATATATATCATTATATGTATGATGTACATATATTAAATTACGCAGGAACTTTCTTATTATGTTGCTGACTGTAAAGTGGCAATTACAAGGTTTACCTTCCATTTTGAAGTGGCTAGCCGCCTTCTGAGAGTATCCGAATGTAGTCAAATGGTTTTGACTTCGCACATATTACTGACTGATGGAGTACTGAGGAAGAAACACAACGTTTCTGAGCGGAATTTTATTATTATTTAGGCTTGGACATCCTTCTACAAGGCCGAAATCACCAATATCACACAGACAGGCTAGCACGTATCAATTGGTGTCAACATTGAAACATTCTGCGTTCTACCTGCTACCCTGTTTAGTCAATCTCACGTTCGGACGTGCGACTTGTGTGAAGAATGAGGACGCCTCATACACATGTTCATGTTTTTTTTCACTATTGATCAGTTCTGTCCACGCGACATATACTGGTTGACCGTCGACTCGGTCGACACATACTTCTTTTTTCGTTCTTTAGATGCCATTTGCAAGGATACCGGAACATTTGATCGTACCGATGTTTGGCTTGGGATTTGCAATTGGTAGGTTACGATTGTAGCCCCCGGTTTATTTTTTTCTTGTTTTCCAATGGGAAAAGATGGTGAAGCATATAGTGAAATGTGGTATTGAATCGGTCGGAATTCTAAACCATAAACGTTACACTAATATCATCCCGCTGTGTTTGAAACTTTTTGCAACATTTTTGGACTGTTGCTGAAGCTTTCTTGTCAGAACAGATCAGAAATATGACGTAGCTCCGTCAGAATTAACATTAAACTATCGAAGGGACCCTGGCTCGGCAGTCCATATGGTGGTTTTGATCGTACTATTGCGGATGAGCAAAATTATATATGATAGTACCTCTAATACGCGGTTGATCTATCCTGAAGGTGGTCGGTCCAGAGATGTGTCGATAAGATGGCTTCACCCCTGAAGATGGCTATAACACAGACCCTTGGACCAAAATGTCGCTTGATGTTGCCGCATCGTGCTAATCAGTACCGTTACCTATCAAAATTTTAATATGATTTTGTGGACACAACTTCAGACAGCCTTGACACTAGGATTGTGCTTTACAGGCAGAACAACCCCAGCATAGTTAAAATATTTACAGTGAGACTGTACACAATTTTGGACCCAAATTAAAGTCTATGGTGCAATTCTGGTTAGTGTGCTGGTTAGTGCTAGCTTCCTAACGGAGCTTTTCCAACATTTGCTATGATAGTGCTCCTCGTGGACGATAAAGATGGTCTTTGTTCGGAGATGTTTGGTACCTTTCTAATCACAGTCTCCCCTTTGTGTAGCATTCTCTTAGTATCGAAATTTGTGGTACGCACATGATTGTCTGTTTATACGTTCGATGGAGTTTGTTCTCCCCCTCTTGGCCAAAGTAGGTCGTTCTCTCCCCCAACCAAGACCAACTGGGCCATTTCCTGCGTACCGTCTTAGCTCGGGGAACTGTCATGCTTCACTGGATGAATGGATCAGCCCTTAACTGGGCGAAAATCCGGCTAAACCGTTGTGTCAGCCTCAGACACATGCCTCCTATGACGAATGGCAAAACGTATCAGAGTGTAATTTTGCGCAATGTACTACTCATAAGGTTGCTGAAAATTCTTCGAGTGTATTTTACAAACGCAAAAGCTCAAATAGACTTATAAGTCACTGATGAAATGCGGTGACGTGACCTACTTAATGTATACCTAGGAAGTACTTAGCAAATAACATACATTTCCAGAAAAAGCGAAAACGATCTGTCTGAGATTTGAGCGTAAGACAAGGGAGGCTTTCGATTTTCGTGCAACACTGGTCTATTTATATAGTTTTCCTCTCAGTAAGAAGCAAGTGTATATCGTGGTTTATGAGATTTTTCCTGAGTGTATCCAAACTAGGTTTTTCGCTTCTACGGTCCATGTCTGTTTCTATTAAAACACACAAAAAACGTCCTTAACCAAACACAGACAGAACGCCGCCTAAAGCCCAATTCGATGCATACCAATAGATGCGCTGAACCATTGTTCCCTAGCATGACTGACAGTGCGGTAATCTCCGAATCGACCATTCAACCACGGTTAAACTGCTGTTCTTCGCGAGCTGAATTTTTAATGGCCCGACGACCCTGAGCTGCTACTACGCGACGTTGATTTTTCATGATGTGATCGTTGCTATTCATTTCAGCTGTGATCATTAAAGAGTAGTAGGCACAACTTGTGCTGTCAACCTTTGGTAATGAAACTGGTACACAGCATAGCTACAGCTGGTTAGGATCGCGGTTTCACCAGAGAGAATTTGAAATCGCGCTTAGTAAGCTTTAAACAAACAAATGAAGGAAGTAACTTGGCCAGTTTACTCGGCCAAGTATACGTGAACGATTATATTTCAGGTATACTAGCATCCACCAAAGAAGAACACTCTGGAGGAAGAGCTATTTGTCCCCTTCCAGGAGAAGGCATCTATTCAGTAACGGCCTGTCCACAAGGTCACCATGAATGTATAGCCAGTTTGCTCGATAACCATTCCACTCAGCCTCCGTACTTACGTTGGACTACACTGCACAAAATGTGATGGAAGAATCCTGAGATTTTTAATCATTCAATAGGTCATATTCATCTTTGGAGCAAAATGTTCTATCACATGTCTGCAATTCTTTCATCGCAATAAACTGCTGAATGTGTCCATTAGTCTTTTCATTTCATTCTAGGTATGGTCGACTCTTCTATGATGCCTATAATGGGATATTTGGTCGATCTGAGACATGCTTCGGTGTACGGAAGTGTCTACGCCATTGCAGATGTGGCTTTTTGTATGGGATTTGCAATTGGTAGGTTTATTCTTTTCATAATGTTCAATTTGTTTCCGGAACCAGCTTTTTTAGGGTATTGTGGTACAATGTGCATCCATATGCTTTCAAGTGCTGCGGTTATAATACCAGGGTCATTACCGGGTTTTCCCTCCAAATAGTCTTTTATCGTGCAAGAATAATTTAAAACATTTATATCTTACTGCTACCCCCGCTGCAGTGTCTAGTGCCGGAAGAAAGACTCGCTGACAAGGAACACAATAGCTTTATTGCGAACAAGCGAGTGAGTGCGAAAAGCATAGCAGTCACGCTATATATTCAGGGGCACTGTCTGACTTTGATTCAAGGCTATCTCGTGCTATATTTTGAAGCGCACTGTCTGACCTCTATCCAAGGCAGTCTGATCGGCGTTTTAGTGCAGTTTGAGGGTCTCAGTAGGTTTCAGGTATTCTGGGATAATCTTCAGGAATCTGACCTTCCTGGCAAAAACGTGGCGTTCTATTTCAATCCCGATAATCTTCAATTTGTGAGATATCTGAAAAAACTATCTTAGCATTTTATTATTGACGTAATACACTACTCACAAGGTTCCTGAAAATGCTTTGATCTTCTTGAGAAACATCAGGTAGGCGTCGTTCCCAAGTTTTCATCAATACTGTGCTACCCCAACACGAAATTGTGCTAAATTAAAGTACACTCATTTGCAAATCACCTTGGCCTTAGCGGGAAACTGAACTGCATCTCGTTACCTTAAGTGACTGACTCATCAATTGCATGACGTGTTATTTTGTATTGAGGGAATTCGATCAATGCACCCTCAGTGCTTAACATTTCCTTCGCTTCAGGTCCTATTGTGAGTGGTTCTATGGTGCAAACAGTTGGATTTAGTTGGTAAGTGTGTTAACTTTAATGTGCGACACGTTATCGTATTGTCCTTGGTTTTTTGTTATTCTGTTTGCCGAGTGTTACTTAAAACAAACATTACCTATTTTTTTAAAATGCCAGTTGGTTGGTAGTGTGAGGAGGTTTTGAACTTTTAAGCCGAGATTTCATACTGTTAGTGAAACCAATCGGTGCTGGAAATCCGATAGGCAGTGTACAGCTGTTTCATCCCTATTGGGATTCATCAACTCCAGAGAGCCTCAAACCGGCAAACCCAATGTTAGTAATTTGAACAGTTAAGCTTTCAGTCACTAGCGGCTGATCAGTAGTGTGATTAAGTCGCACCTAGACGGGATATAGCAATACTCCCCCTTCAATCACGGAGTCCACATTAAATGGTCACGTGTTGACTGGTTCCTCGAATGACGAATTCTCAAATGGAGATTTCACTCGTGAAATTATTCTTCCTCTGAGCTACTTATAGGCTGTCATACCGCTGGTCAGTTGCTCGTGGATGAATGATCAAGTGTTCAACCCACCGGCTGGGAGGTTGCGGGTTCAAAACTCCCTGGAATTTCGTGAGGTGCGCACTGTTGATGATTCGCAGTGAGGGTGAGAAAACTGTACAGTGCTTCTGGGCTTTTCAGCTTAGAATGGATTCGCTTACAGGACTAAATTTTAGTTGAAAAAGGTAAGTGGGCTAACAGGTTTAGTTATAATCGACGTTTAGCCTCCTCAGTTTCACAACCTTATCTCTATTCCCTTTGTCAGCCGACATTTGGCGCTTTACAGACAACCAATAAAATTTTCCTCTCTGATTCCAAAGCCACGTGGTGTCAGATTCGTCTCAGAGTTGCGCGTGTCTGCCTGTGCCATGGTTTGTTTTGTTTTCCAGTCAGCTGGAGCACCTCGGAAGATAGTTTGGATTAAGCATAGTACGCAGATTGATTTGGATTTCCGTGTAATATCATACCTCCATAAGTTTTGTCGCATACAGGTGTGCAAGAATCCCTTTGAATTTTAATGACACTACACCAAGATCGGGATTGGTTCTACACACTTTGCAAGGACTCTTGTTTTCAGGTGTAAGCCATGAGGGACTAACCGATTTCGACATAATTCCAGGTGTGCTGAAAGGCATTTGTAATAACCTTCTGTTCTTCTTGAGGGTCCCATGGATGAGCGAATGGTTATAGGAAGAAAACGAAATTCATAAAAGCCCTCACATTGGATTGCTTATGTTAAATATCAAGAGCAGCTTGTCCCGGGAGGATTCAAGAATGGTTCTTGTTTATGACCTAGTGATTGGTAACAAGAAGATTAAATCCGACATTTTACTGATGTGCTCACACATCGGGCCCCCACAAATACGAGATGATTCATAATAGAGGGATGAGGAGGTTGAGTGTCCATACTGCCAACCAACTACATACCGCATAACGATGTGTCTCTGGACAGAGATTGAATCGAAGTAGAAAACGAACTAGCGCTTGTCAAAGTTAGTTACGCTGTGAAAGATAGGTAACTGCCCATTTTCTATGAATAGGCAACTATATAAATTGTGCCGTTTACTAGCCAGCGTTAACCTGGCAGTGAGATTGCCGCATCACACACAGTTTGCTGACATTTGTGGTGTTGAGCGAAAAGGTGATCAGTAAACATCAAGAGCAAAACAAAATGAGGTTTTTACACTCGCATAAGATAGAAATAAAAATCTGCCGGGTTTTCGCCACTAAAAGGCTGGCTACATTCAGCTATTCAACCAGAATGTTCCACCAACGCCAACCATTCCAGCCTTAATTCTGGTATTAGAACACCAGATACAGGCAGTCGAAGTCTCTCCTCCTGTTTCATCAAACATTTCTACCACAGTTATTATGAAATATTGTTGCTGATTGCAAAGACCTTTTGTTAACCAATGGTTGGATTGCTACGCAGTGTACACTTACGTTTTCCGCTATCCAGTACAGCAAAGCGCTAGATAGCTGAGCTAACTGACTACTGATGAACCATTTAAACCTATACAATTATTAGTTTCCTCTCATTCACTTATCTCTAACTCAGTTATACCTTATGCGTGTGATGACTCAGCAAGCCAACAAAAAGCAGCTTATGTGGACGCTTA
>SJOL01009264.1:1141690-1203670 GCA_004794785.1 Opisthorchis felineus | reverse complement strand
CAAGTGTAATAAAATACGAACTTGACAGATAAGATCGGCAACGTTTGGCATCAAGTCACTCAAAAAATGGTCTTCCTTTCGGATCAACAGTCCGTGCAACTTGGTGGAGGAGGTTTCTGCTCGTAAACACAGGATTTGGCTCTTATTCGCTTGCATTTTTACTCCCCGATCAAAAATACGCTATGTGTTATTTTTGCTGATCCCCAAAAATTCGTCGGCTTTACCATTTACCACAGAAGTTCCTGCCCGATTCTGTCCATCGCAAATGTCAACATCTACTCGGCATAATTTTTTGTTTGCCTCCGATATTCGACGTTTCAAAAAGGCCATAGCACACTCAGTAAATGAACCTGCACGTTCACTTTGTGTTTACTTTCTAGACAAAAACTTAACGCGTCGAATCAAGACTCCGGATTACAACATTAATATCTGGTCGGGACTCTAGAATAGTGCACAACGACTTATGGTTTGTAGAATAACCTAGCAATAGGGAGGAAACTGTGGGGGGAAGAAGATTTCCGGATACTTCTGGGAGTGGTCCATCCTCACAAAAGATTCCACACTTCACTACTTCTGAGACCACCGTAGAAGAGTTGCCTCTCTTCGGAGCCTCCTCGTTTTTGCAGAATTACTCTGTTACTCAACTTATGTATGCGAGATCCTGCTTCTAATCATCATCAGCAGTGGTAGCACTGGGCACATCCTTCGTTGCACTGTCATTAGCAGGGGCTCAACCTTCCACTTGTTGCTCTCTATAAGGGGAAAAACATTTGCATAATTCAGCTAGTTACTAATCTTAGATCTTATGCCGTTACTTGGTGAATATTTAATTTATTCATTCAATTTTTACACCAAAAGAGGCACACAACAACCACAGTTAAGAAACATCCGTGAATTCCTTTACTGATGTCCTTGAACGACCCTTCCAATATGAACCCAATACCCCTGACGGTCCATAACAATGTTTCTCACTAAATAAAGATAGTTTGTAACTCTTCTCGTGGAAGATGGACCGATCCATAAGTCCTTTTTCTCTTTTAGGATTACCACAGAAGGTATTCATAAGGACAAAATGGTGAATCGCATGGTAGTATACTCTTAATAACTAAAGGGATGCAAACCAAAGTTGGAATTGCAGTGTCTGTGGTTTCCAAAATATCACCGAGTCCCATTTATCATTTTCAAGGCAAATTAATGAAAAATTGTCCAGTGGGTTTAAAGTACGCGTGGTTTCGGCTCACTCGGAAGTCTTGAAAAGCGTGTCAATCGATCGACACAACCATGATGTTTACTTCACTGTCGTGAATTCTGCAAATCCCGTAAACACCTACAACTGGAAAAATTTGAGGAGTCGCGTAAATCAGCCAAATCTCTCGAGCGTGAACACGTTCAGATGCAATGATTCAAATGCGTCTAGTGTGCACTGGTGAAGTAGAGGTAGAACGTCAGCCTCACATGTACGATGTACATATATATATATATCCCATCGCGGCCAAGGATGTGTGCCGCTAATAAGCCCTAATTAGAGCGAAAATTGATGTGGACTAACCGAAAACCTACACCGGGACGGAAGGAGGACTGTTCCAATACGAATGATAGGAATGCATGTTCCTTTGGATTTTGAAACTGTTCGTCAAGTTACACCGCGCCCGTAGTGATTTTATAGCATGAATGGTATACTTAAGTATAGTTAGGCAAAATTAGCCACACCCTTAATTTTACGCGGACAAAGTTTGACACTGGCTAAGGAAAGTTGCGCTAATCCCGTCTTTTACAATTTCCCAAAGGATCTCCACTCCTACTTAGTTGATGACTATTACAACCCACAAACTGTCATTACCCAACCAAATAACTTGAGCTAAACGCGAGCTACTCGCCTGTGCTCTGTAACTGGATATACTCCAATTTGAAAAGCTGTAAGATTTAACAAAAGTCGCGAAGAAGCAACCAGAGAGAACTGAAAACACAACCGACTTCTCTGATTAACAGTCAACATGAAGATGGCTAAAATGAAGAGCCAGTGTCTCATTATGCAACTTTGGATAGGGGGTGGAAGCCTCGTGCGTAGATGTAAACTTTAAATTCGGTAGACCTCCGAGGTGTTGGTTCACTTAAACCGTTAGACGATCAAGTAACGTAACTAACATAACTAACATTCTATTATTACCCATTCAAACCTTAATCTGATACGATTGAATTTTTCACTTGGTTTTTTTCCAGCCTAGCCCATCGGACCATAATGTTCGCAGTGTTCCCAGCATATGCAACCACTGGATGCTATCATGATCAATACTATTCCTATTTATCTGGGTGCCAAGTAAACCTTTCCGCACGGACCATCATCTTTGTTGTTTTTTATGTAATGAGGTCGCCAAATTATTCGGCATAATAACGCATTCCGAGTCTTGCAGAGAATCGCCTGTAACCGTAATGCCACAACCGAAAGGTGGCGAACATTTTCATCCTCATAAAAGTCAGATGGAACTCTTTCATGCTGTGATCAGACATTTCTGTACGAATAATGCGTATCACACATACCTCCGTTCATATTATAATCCTGAACTGACACGGACGAGTGCTTCGACATCCCCAAACCAGCTGGTTGAATTTTTGTTTAACTTCCAATTAGTCAGCAGGCCAGATATGAAGACTCCAGGTAGATATGCAGTATTTTGCGAGCAAAGGACACTACAGACGTATCCATTCTGAAGAAATTCCATCATAAAGGGCATTATAGGGCACGACGAAATAGGGGTGCTAGTAGAAAGAAGACTGCGCATCTTTCAGTTAGAAAACACTGTGCACGCTTGAGTTCCTTTACACGAAATTTTCATTTTCATCAGTTCCAGCACCTGCAAAATCTTTAAAATTAACGAAGTTAATCATCTTCATCGTTGTCATCATCACAGAGAACAATGTATGCATCGATCATCTACGAAGAACCTATTGTAAAACTCCCACATTAGATGCAGATAAAAGGGACTTGATAGGGTCCATGGAGTGGCAGCACACCCTAAAATCTGGTCAGGCAACCTCAAAGGGGTCAGTATCAAAGGACTCGTTTGCCCATGGGTTCGGTCAAAGGTAGCAACTTGACACACGTGGAAAAAGCAGACGCTCATCCGTAGGCATATACCCTAAATTAGTCTCCGTATTTGGTGGAGTTTTGGCAAGTGAATCTATCAGAACATGAAAACACCGTAGGATGCTGCAAGAAGATAATGTCCGTCACCATTGTCCCTTCAAACTCTAGCGACACAGTTTGTGGTGAAAGCGGTTTCGTAATCATTTCTCATGTGAACAAACGGAAAATATGAACAGAAACAGTACATAGCGTCAAACTAGACGTTCTGTCAAACCAATTGAGCTGGTTCTTCAGGGCTGTTCTGGTGTAGAAGTAAAGAACATTTTGTCCATGAGCCAAATACACTTGCCGTCATAAAAATTGCTTTATTTTGGCAGTGGTATCCAGGACCAAACTGCCTGCGAATAGTAGCCAGGATGCACCTGAGCTACGCGTTTGTACGAAGTGTTCATTCTGTTATGACTGTTACGGCTGAAGACCTCTGCAATTAAAATATCATGCACCCGTAACCCATCGATAAAAGGTGTGAAATATAGTTTTCTTGAAAAGGTTATCTCACTTTTCCTTTCAAAGTTGTGTTGAGCATTGAAGCTTCTAAGCAATTTCGGCTTCAGTACGGCCACCATCATAAATGTTTTTGAGCACATTGGACAAGTGTGCCTCATGTAAACAGAAAATACCTTTACCTTTTCCTGAAAATCAGTTTTGGTGATCCTTTTCTCATGAAAAAAGGTGAGAGTAGACGATAAATACACACTTAATTATCTCCGATTAACCAAGTTAAGCTTCTCATCGGCTTTCCACCTTACCGAACGCTTTGGTGGGTCTTGTGAAGTTTTATTTTTTGGGATCCGATTGAAGCATGTGGTCCTCCCTGTGCAGATATGCAGCTTAAACTTTCACAAACAACCTTACTAATACAGCTACGTGAACGGTTAAGTAAACCGGGGAGCTTCTCTTTAAGGTGATAGGTAACTCCACAGTGGTTGATGCAGACGGAATCAAAGGAATATCATTTAAAGCAGGCTCAAACGACCTT
Source organism: Opisthorchis felineus (assembly GCA_004794785.1). Classification (NCBI taxonomy): domain Eukaryota; kingdom Metazoa; phylum Platyhelminthes; class Trematoda; order Opisthorchiida; family Opisthorchiidae; genus Opisthorchis; species Opisthorchis felineus. The sequence continues at coordinate 1,199,546 of SJOL01009264.1, read as the reverse complement.
TAGAACGAACGACATCGATTTCACGAAGACATATTTATTCACATAGGCAATAAACAGTCGCACATGGTCACATGGGACATTAAATCTGTCTTCATGAATCCCTCTACATTTCTTTTGTCTGGACAGATGGACCGGGCGTTCAATGGATAGGGTTAATAAAGAGCCAAAGACAGTAATATTACACGAATTTCAGAAGAGCCAAGATATAAAGAAATAATTATATTGCTGAATACCAGAGTTTGGCAGCATCCGGCTAACGCACTGCTGGAGAGTATCGTTAGAGGTCGAGCGGATGTAATGTAATGCTTGCCGGTCAAGATAAATAATTGCCTTCTATAGCGCCCTTAAAAGTCCACAACTTCTGTGTACACGACACAATAAATTGAGCTTCAGAAATTGACCTTTCACCTTCCTAATTGATCCCACCTTCGCATTTACGTTTGGTGCGATCATTATCAATGGTGTACATTTCTCCCATCAGACGAACATGTCTGATACAACTGAATTCAAATTGAAAATCAGATCTTTGAGGGAAATCCAATTGTCTGATGTCGATGATGTGGTGTACTCGTCGAGTTCGTAGCCTCCCTAATATAGCATGAGTATTTCTTGAGCACAGTCGACATTTTACCACCAGGGACACAACATGTATAAAGACGATTCATTTAGTTTATATCACAGTGTGGATTTCATGCGGAGTTATGCATAGCGTTTGAAGATTTAGAGAAATAGACAGCTGAAAAAGGAATACGGAACTAATGCAAATTTCCATCTTCTCTACTGGCATATGCATAGCAGTTAAGCACCAGTGTATACTAGCGGTTTGTTGTTGCTAGTGATCATGATGAGGACGATAGCACTGGCACATGTGGTATGACTAAAACCTTTGTTGTCAAGACTTAGCTTCTAGGTTAAGTGAGCTTTCGTAAGGCTCTTTGTTCGTTGATTATCGGGGATACCTATGGTTCCGATGGAACGGGTGATGTAGAATACAGCTCACAAAATGAACTGTACACCCGAATGTCCCTCAGAGATGCTCACCCACATAGTCTGAAAAGTTTTCCCCTTTGAAAAAGCGGCTCTTAGGGAGAACCATCCAGCTGGATAGAAACCACCTTTTACTGGTTTACTTGAAATCCCTCTAATAATAGACCTAAGAGTTCATTCCTGATGGGTCGCTTCAGGTAAGCTTTCTAGAGGAAGTGGATATATTGTTAAAAACTCCATAGACCTTCGATGTATTTTTGATGTGTGTGACGGCAACTGAACTGACAGTCGATGGGCTTTACCGCAAAGCTCTCCATCCTATAGTCTGAGTGTCAGACTGAGTCAGGGTTACGCAACTAACCGAACCGACTTTGGCATCGCGATTTAACCTAGTTTGCATGTGACTGTCAGGAAATACGTATTCTAAAATATGGGAATATCGCTTGTGGGAATATCACTTCGGCGGACAATAATAAGAACAATAGGAACAATAATAAGAACAAATAAGAAAGACATTTTTCGGCAACTTGCCTGAAGCTCAGGGATTGTAACCGTATTCAGACGATCTTGGTGTGTCTCAAACTGCAATTGTATGAGTTTGATATGGTGGTTGTCGGACAAATGCATAAAGCTAGTTCAAAATCACGACAAGAATCAAAATTGTGATGTCATGGGTCAATAAAACAAACCAGATAGATCGGCCAACAGAATTGGGTACTACTTATTTTGACAAGTGGAATGCTTTCGCGTGCCGTTTCTGGTAACGGATAGTACAGAGTTATAACCGATTTGTCAGACACCATTTGAGGATGCGACTGCACTCAACAAAGCATACCGCACGGCTTATGCAGTTATTTTTGTCGATCAAGTGAAATCTAATCGCGCGGGGTACGTGGGTGTTCCTGTCCGTCATCTCATAAGATGGTACGTGTTCGGTGACACTTAAAGAGTTATCGCATACAGCTGAACCGCTCAAGAGCTGTTCAAAAAATGCCCCGGCAACCGCTAAAGTGATCTCAGTTCGACAAATATGCGTTTGTTAGGGGAAACATCTGGTGAAACCGCTACCTTGTCAGCCATAGTCTACTGCACACCTCAGTCAAGATGGCTTAACTGCGTTCCTCTGTTATAATTCCATAAAAAATGCTCCCAGTTGAAATTTCGTCCTGTAAGTAATGCCAATCCATGCCGAAAAGACAAAAAGCACCGTACAAGTGTTTCATTTATAATGGGAATCATCAACAGTGCGCTTCTCACGAAACTTGAGGGAGTTTCGAACCCGCGACCTCCCGGTTAGTAGTCTGGAAATTAAAAGTTCCGCCACGAGCAGCTGATCAGCAGTGTGACTAATCCACATGTCATTCATCCTTCATTCGGGAAACCTACATCTGGTGCTCACATTTTGACTAGCTGCTCAAGTGGCGATTTCTCAGATGGAATTTTCACTCATCCTGCGAATTTATTCTTTCTCTTAGTTAATTATGGATTGTCACACTGCTGATCAGCCGCTCGCGGCCGAACGGTTATTACCCAAGCAACCATCCGGGAGGTTTCAGGTTCGAAGTTCTCCGAGTTTCGTGATACGTGCATTGCTAACGATTCCCGCTGAGGAAGGAACGGCTTTACAGTGCTTCTCGGCTTTTCGGTACAAACTAGCTCCACTGACAAAACGAAATCTATGTTGAAATCCCAAAATGTCCTTACACTGCCAACAACTTTTAAGTTTGTCGGTCGAAAAATGCCATGTCTACATATCTTTAATCACGAGCAGCACATCCGTATGTCCTGGCGGCTGGACTTTACTAATTTGCCCTCTGAATAAAACAATTTAGCGCTACCTGTGTTCACAGTAACCTCAAGTTTATTCTCGATTTATTTTTATGCAATCCATCGGATAAATATTTAGGTGTAGAACGATCTGTCTAAAGTTTTCGTCAATATATCGGACTGTATGGACAACCTCCAAACAGCTCCTATTTTCTGAGAACCTGGAAACTAGGAGACAGGATCGCAGTAGAATAGAATCGGTAGACAGCAAAGATGTAACTAACAACCCAAGTTCCGTTACCCGCGTCCTTAGCACTCCAGGAAGTTGCTGTCAACTACTACTTCTCATTAAAGCAAAAACCATCCTACATAGCTTCCAGATTGTAGAAGAATTTCCGTTTGGGAAAGAAAGATAAGAATATGTCTCCCGTGGCACCGATGACCTAAAATGCTGCTCTGAAAGGACCATACTATCTCGATAAGCGTACAAATTCCTAATAAGTAGCCAAACTTTTAGATGTGGAGTCACTACTTCCTTGTAGCGGAAGTGACCGCAACTATGCCACTTTGGAAACATCGGTTCTCCTCTGATCACCGAAATGGTACAGTGCACCTTCAAAAGACTCACCAGATTTACTCATTGGAAACCTCCTATTTCTTGTTGCTGTTGCGCTAAACAAGCCACTATGATGGACTAGTACAATCTAATCCACATCGCCCTCTCGTTTGATGTTACATCAGATTAAGAGTCCACATCGAAAACCGGAAGCTAGTAAGTTGAACAAATGTGGTAGGTGCCTGCGTTCTCCTCACACGTGTAGTGCTGACTGTTGCCAAAGCGCCCGTCCGTTTTTGCCACCTGCACCCATGTAACATTCTCCATCCCACTTAAGTATACTTCGCGACAATTACCCGTGTTCTAATCACTCAATGTTTCTTCAGATTCCACACAACTCAGAGTGTTCCATCTTGCGTGGCATTTCATTTACATGCTCTTGTTTACTTTGCCACTGACAACCCCTCTTTGTTGTTGTTTTTGGTTTTATAACAAGGTCTGCTGTTTAGCATCGTCACCCTTCCCCCGGAAGCTTCCTCCTAGGAATGAATTTTGACCAGATCCCGTTAACATAAGAACTTATCAAGTAGCAGTCGTGTTCTTAATTGCGTAGGACCAAGCACTCTGCACGACCCACTGACTGTTCAGTAGAACCAGCAGGCACAAACTGAGTTACCACGCGATAATCCTGGTTGGGGCAGAGGAAATCAATTTCTTCCTTTGGTTTATACGGTGCAAACCCAAAAGATGGATAGAATTGTCTTCTAACTACTCCACACTTGGCTGATTTTCCGCGTCCCGTGCTGTTCCCATACACCAAGTGCAAAGGACTGTCTAGTGACCTAGCCAGAAAGGTTACCAAGTGAAATAGCTAGCAAAATGAATGCCTTGCGACAGAAGAACTCCCCCGGTGACATGTCTTCTCTCCATCAACTTGAACCTACAAGGAAAGGTCGATGTCTGAACATGACGATCAAATTCGATCAAAGTAGCGTTGATGAATATTCGAAGGCTGCCGCAGTTAACAAAACTACTGAAATCACACAATCAGATGAAGTAACCTACAGTCGTTTAATAAAAATCGATCTTCTACTGTCCTCCTATGAAGTTATTTTTGCTTAGGTCTCTCCTTGAGTCTAGTCGGTCAATAACTACTTGCTCATTTGATCCAGATGACAAGCACCAACAAAAACCGTGCACACGCATCTTGCGGATGCACCGATATATCTCAGACTACATAGTTTTTCAACGCATACTGCCGATTGAGTAGATTAACTTCATCACACACATGTACAAGATACGATAAATATGTTTGCTTGTAGACAGAGTACTGTAGGTGCAAACGAATGGGGAATTAGTTGGGTCACTTGATGGCTTGGAAACCGAAAGGACTATTGTATTATGTCCATTCTACAATCTCACATTGAAATGTACCTACTCTGTGAAACGTGTCCTTCAACGCCCGCCCCTCACCCTTTTTCGGGAGCTTTGCCTGGGTGATCACGATTGAGGACTTGGAGTTTGTATGTAGTACATTTGGCTATGTTCAGAAGTGTACTTATGCACCCTCTGGAATTTCGTTTTACACACTACATACACGTCTTCAGATTGGCAACCGGTTTTGTCTTGAGCTTTCGTACAACGGATGCTTCTGACATCTGAAGTTAAGAATTTGCTCTCCTTGGCTAAAGACTCCCATGGCAGAAGCTCTGTCTCTCTACTATAACCATGTGTCTATGCAGAGCATTCGAACGTAATCGGATGTTGACCTCTCTGCTGTGCGACTAGCATATTGATTCCTTCCGGTTTGTTCGCGTTCGCGAAATACAAGGAGTCATGCATACTAACCGCAAAATAACTTCGCTTACACTCAAGATGTGCACAGTTTTAACACTCTGGCATGACAACGAGGCTCAGTAGCATCCAATAATAAATGGTCGTCCGAATTTTTTGCCATCCGATGGGCTATCAAAACATGTGTCTGCAGAACAAGCCATGCCGTACGACTTAGTTTCATCAAGAAGAATACCAGGTGATTGCTGTTTATATCAACGTGGTCAGAGAAAGAGTGAATCACTGAAAATACAGAATAAAAATCGAAACTCATCAAAGGAATGGTAATTAGTTTGAGAAATGCAGTTCTATCAGAAACGGTTAAATAATAATGTTTATCGCAGACACAACAAGAAAAGATAATGGATTGCAAAAGAACACGTAAGATCATCATGTTATTATGCTAAGAAGACAGGAATGTCTCAAGCCTCTCCAGCACCCAGTCACTTCTCATACAAGACCTGGTAGGCGGCGATGACCAAATGTGCACCGGATGCTATTCAGTCATTCGTTCGAGGAAACTGAAGTTAGACGAAAAAGGAATTTAACACGGGATTTTACAAAATGCAGACTTAGGTTGGTTTGGACAACTGCTTTAAATCATATTCTGAATGAGACTGACAATTCAGCAAAGTTTGCCCCGAAAATGTGAGAAAAATGTGCGCAGTTCAGCAACTGAAAATCTACTACCTGATGAGCCCCAAGAAGGTCAAAACTAGTCGTGGGCTCTCGAAGAGTCTTCAGTAAACTTATGAATAGTGCATTCCATCTGGACGAATGTAGAGAAGTTTGTATTCATTCCAGCATCAACTGAATGTTCTCAAAGAGTTGCTCAAAAGGAACTCCAATTGATATCTGCGGATAGGTTGCTCTAGATCACTTCTGAACTTACTGGTAGGTCCCATTCTAGATACTGTTCTACGGGTAGCAGAATCGAGGGCTATCGATAGAGCATTTAAGGCCAACATTATCGTGGCTAATGCGATACAGGCTTTGATGATTTGACAGATAACGCATGCGCTCCCTCCGCACAGAATTTTATTAATCCTGAGTCAATAGCACTTGTGAGAAAGCCTGTAGCAATCAAACATTTCATTTAGCTTCAAGCAAAGATTTTGAGCAGCTGAGCACATTCTATTGCACATCTAGCTCAGAACTGGGCTGAAATTGAACTGAATGTCTCCGAATACGCTCCGAAACCGGAATAATCTTATCGTCCCGTTTAATCAAAATTTGGTTTCCTGCTCATGTCATTCGTTTGTCATTTTCAGATTATTCTGTCTCTCCATTCATCTATTCGGAGCTTGTCTTGAGAAAGCAGAAACATCGTGTGGGACTAAGCCGCATGTATTTCAGGTTTATCGGCGAAAAGGTACTTTTGTTGGTAATCTGACACTAGTTTTAGTGGTGAAACACAGATATGTGGTAAGCTGAGATGAAGAGTAGATCGAATTCTATCGTAAAAACTAATGAATGTTATTTTTTCGGAACCTGAGTGAAGCGCTGAAAATTTGTAGGGTTCTTGTGCTAGTGGTCGCCTCGTGATGTATACCAGAAAACAGTTCGTGAATGAGATGAGAGGAATGCTAGTGCTCTAAGACAGCTGAACTGTGCTGAGAAGTGGGAAGTGGAAGGTTTTGCCTAACTGTGCGTGTTTCAACTCACCCAGTGTTTGTTCACCGCATGCCGGATGACAGTACGTTTCTACGTTCCATTACGGATCGAATAGATGCGACGGCCTGCTTAGGCTGCAATATAAATGAGAAAACTGTCATAGACATATGAATATGAGGTTCATATCTCGTCTGTACACTCTGGCATACACTTTTACGAACTTTCTCCTGCACATCCATAAATAAGTGAAAAAAACAACTATTGAACACAAACGGCAAATGGTGGATGTTGTGCCTGTAGTGAGGCAATTTTTTAAAGTCGCGGATCTGCTTAGCAGTCGGTGCCGAGGAGCCGAAAAGAATTGTTTAGGTGTTTCACCCAGTCCAGCACAAGCCCTGCATGTCAGCCATGGAGAATTCAATTAAAAGGGAGCCAGCTGACACTGACTGAAGAATAGGTGGCACTATACCCTTCCCACTTGCGAGTAATTAACATTGCTGATCAGTCCCCCGAAGTAAGTAAGTTATTCGGCCCTTACCCGAAACGTCCCGCGAATTTGCTGTTTTACGGACTCATCGGGCCTACTCGTGATAATTGCGTTGAAGCATAAGAAGAGCCATTGTTAGATTCGTTTTCATAGGTTACTGTGGGATTACCGATACGTTGCAAGCATTTTTCACCCCCAAGGTATATAATGGGTGTAGTAACTGGAAACAGAGAACAGTCAACAGAAGAAATCATGCCTGGAACTAAAAGATAGGTTTGGTGTATTTTAACATAAAGTGGCCCCACATTTAATTCCGTACCACATATAATCCATCCAAACGGAAGAAGATGTCACAACGGAACTTCAGGTCATCGGTGTTCAAAATATCATTTGGTGACAACAATGCGACATACCTTGGTACAGTAGTATTCTGAGGTGAGAGTTTCTGAAGGTGTATTTTGAATAGTGAACACAAGCTTCTCATTGTCTTGAGAAACTTCAACGTTGTTCACATCATTTAATGTCCACTTTTCAACAATTGAATCCGTCAAATCACGAAACAGGATGCAGCCCAAGTGTACCTTAAAATTATAATAAAAATGTAGATATCTGTTCAGTAATAAAAACTATTGAAATGTTTATTTAAAATTGGGAGGGTTAATGTTATTAGTGGGTATGTCAAACGATTAAGCCCCAAAATTGAAACATTTGTAGCCATGAGCTACTATTTATTACAACAACTAATCACCGAAAAACTCCCAAGTGTGCAAGTATATCCATTCGTGTCGGTCACCCAAATTAGAATAGCCATCAAGGATTTGGTTTCAGCACCAAATTGACACTTGCGCACAACGCAGAAAATACAAGATGAACTTCACGTGATACCACTAGTGCGGTGTGCATTTTGAACAACCTACCTGTGTATAAAATTAACTTCAACGATTGCACTGAGGTTGACATAGGACAAACTGCCGCGGAATTGCACACCATAATTGGTGAGCATAAAAGGAGGATAAACAAACCACCAAGAAATGCGGAAGAATACCAAACGCTGACCAAAGACTCAGCGATGGCGTTACATGCGTTAGACATAGGACATAGAATAGATCTGGAGAATGTGGAAGTTTTAAGACCGGGACTGCGATTCACACCACAGCGGCTGATAGCCGAGGCGGTGCATCACAGCGTGCATAGAATCGAGGGTGTGAAACTGGCGAGCGTAGGGAGAGCGGTCTTAGATAAGCCGAGTTGACACGTGACTGTGTGGTTGTCAATGCGCGTAGAATCATTAGCGAGAATAGGGGGTGGAAATCCCAACCAGACCAAAGTTCACAGAATCCCTCTCCCTTACACAACTATCGTAGCATTATCTCATCTACACAGACGGACGAAAGGTGCAAACGACGTTCAAGAGGGATCATCACCTGAACCAGAAGCACTAGACCCTAAGCTGGACCCAAATCTATTTAGGTTTCCCCATCAACTTTACAAATGGTGACCCACCCTAACACACAAAATCCCTTGGCCGACACCTAACAGATTTAACTTGACTTAGCTAATTGGTTCTCCTTCCGCCTTAAATCTCGACCAACCTCGTAACCTAGTCACTTGGCCTGACGAAGCTTTTGTGTCAAAAGCGAAACTTTGCCCAGCACTAAATCTACCGATTGTTACAAAACTTTTCCGAAAACCCACATGCTTCTTTGTACTTATCAACGTTAAGAACCGGTTTATGGCGAGTCGCTGGGCTTAACAATGAGACTGAGCTGTTGCAGCGAACATTAAGAACAGAGAAAATGTTAGTATATTTTGGGCATGGAGAAACAGGCTACTTGCGCATAAGCCATTCAGCTGTATGTCCGCACAAGAATGTCGAGAACGAGCTAGTGCGGGGAATGAACAGATACCTGGCTAGTAAGTTTGGTCAGCTCTTCAAGAGCAGTGTGTGGGGATTCCATCAAACCAAATACCGTGTGCTTTCGGGTTGAGGTCCTTTTGGAAAACCAGCACGTGTTCACCTTATACTTAAGTGGGCCAGTTCAACCCAGGTTACTTTCTAACTTTTTGGAATGCCCCTTAAGTGCACTTTCCGTGTCCGGGCAGAACTAGGAACACAGCAGACTGATGAATTGCAAAGCATAGTTTGACGGTCTATCCCATCAAACTTGTCAGTAATTGTCCCCATTAGCCAAAGCATCGTGGTTTGCACCCACTGATCAACCTTGAGTGCACATCCTGAATGTTCGCTACTTTAGATTTTTTAGCGGAACTGGCATGAGGTTTCCCAGAATACCCATGTTTAACCAAACGCGAACTGTTAGCTGAATGCGTGCGTGTAAACTGTTCTTACTTTCTTGTTGCATTATGTATCTGCACGATTCAGCGGTCATCCTATTCTGTCTTGAGTTGAGGATGACTGTCCGTTGGCCAGTATGTTCGTTCCATATACATTTGTGACCTACAGGCATTAAAAGTTGGTAGTACGAAACTGACTAACCCCTCCCCCTTAATATTCGGCTTACATCTTTGGCATCATGAAAACCAGAACCCACACGTACAAAATTGTGGCAGCACTGGCAGAAACAGAAGTAAAATGTTGTACAATAGCTGTTAGGATTGCTGGAGCAAATGGAACACCAATGGAACCAATCGGAACGTCTGCAGAAGGACAGTCAAGACGACAGTCGCAGCAAGCGGACAGCGGCATCTGCCCTCAGAATGGAAAATAAACTACCAAATGCCGCCGTGTGTAATAGCTTAACTCCTGAGCAACAAGGAACGCAAATAGTTAAAAGTGCACGACATCATGAAATCACAAAACCCTGCGTTACTTATCATGCTAACTAAAATTTATCACGTCAGTCAACGGATAGATGGTGAGAACTTATGTCGCGCCCACACTTTTGCTTTGCATTCAGCATCCATATGGTACGACATTTGCTCAGTTGGATAATGACCACAAATAACTATCGGACACAGATTAAAAGTTACGGCGATATTTGCTTCAGTTGGCGCCTGAATTCCGCGGACACTTGCTTAAAACAGTGGGTTGTCGTCAAGGTTTTCATAACATTCATCAGTTTTCCAGCCCAGCCTAGGAGACGAGCGCGTACATATTGTTTGTCCTTGTATTCCATTCGCATTGATAATCTGCGCTGTGTATCGCTTATCTCTTTCGGTCTTCGTTTTTTTGCTAGTCAGCATGTCTCTACCCTGCGTTTGTTTGGAGCTCACAGGCCACAATATTCAAACACACCAGTGGTTCTATCCTACAACAACGCACCCAAGCTTTCAGTTTCCTTTGTTGTCCATGCCATGTCAGCTGGTCTCGAATCATTTGGCACGAATATTCCAGCAACTAGTAAGTGAAGTTGGCGATCAATTGGAAACACCTGATTTGGCAATAACACGAGTGTTACAATGTCGTATGGACTTTGAGAAAAAAGTGTTTGTCATTAAAGTGAAAGGAACGAAAACCTTACTGTTCGGATAATACCTGTGTGCAGAAACTCCCCATCAAATTCTAGCCCAGTATAAGGATAAAACCGCTACGGAATTACATGGATAGTTTTTGGTGAAGGGTGTGCATACCGTGTCTCAGGTTTTCATGCTGGTGGAATGTGGGCGGCTGGGGGGGTATGCACTGAAATCTGAGGGACAATAACCCTTGTTGGGCTGTAAATTGATATCAAAAGTAGTTGATCTAGAAGGTGCTTGTGATTCGACTAGAATGCTCAATTTCGTTTATTCTTACCAACAAGGAGTTGGATTATTAAGGTGAGGGTGTGGTTGTATTCTGATAAAAGGGTTGCATTCTTTCCGGCGTCAGACGACTTCTTTCTCTATTAAATCTCCTTACAACTAAGCTCAATTCTCAGTGGTTTGCTTTCTACGATTTACTCCATGTGAGGAATACTCAAGTTTAACTCCTCGAGCTAAAATGCACACGGAGAGCCGATCGGCGTTACCGGTTTATAAACTCAGTCAGACGTCCAATTTGGCTATTGTGGCCGACTCATTCCTACGACTGCTGAGGTTAGGTATTGCGATGCATGAATTTCGGTGGAATAAGAGGTTTGTTCTTCGGTTACGTTTGCAAATTTTGTTGACCTCTGCGCGTTGCTAAGACTGCCAATTGGTAGATGAGTCTGAGAAACTGCATACGGGGAAAGTTCTTTTTTCACCGGTCAACATCTCGCTCATTATGCCTTCGGACCTTTAAAAAAGCTGATCTAAAATTACAGCGCTAAACTGATGGCGCCAATATGAGTTTCATTTTTTAGCAGTGCCACGTTGTCTCAAGACAGTCTGCTAACATCTCAAGTCTTGCATCTTATGGGACTAGTGTTCGCCTCGACAATTAAAATCTGTTACCGCCTTCGAAACGTAGCTATCCATTTCTGTCTTCTGAGATTATCGGCGAATGAAAATGTGGCAGCTTCAACCACTGTACGGCATGCACATGGTGTGCAGATGACGATGATGATCGACTGGAGTAACTTGTCAGAAATGTTTGTATTCTGTTCTTGCTAATCGAATAGACATCTCTAAGGAAATTTAAACCTGCCAGTTAAAATGAAAGACTTTTTATGTACTACACCGTACGCCGTTCTACCGAACGTGACCGTCTGTACGGCCTTACAGAAAGCTCCCGATTCAAGTTTATAATACTTTTTGGAGCCACCCACTGAGATGGCTTATTCTAATGCAGTCAGATATCCAGTTCAGTGCAAAAGTTGAGTGAGCGTACCGATTCACTTGACGTTGTGAAGTTTTGGCTCGTATAATCTTATTGTACTTTCAGTAAAGCAGGATTTTGGTGTGATGAGTAGGGCTCAACATCAGGACTTGGGAAGCACTTTTCTACCGTAGAATTAATGTGGGATTCTTACCTTTCACTTTTTTCACCTAGAACCACATTTCAAAGCTGATATTTTAGAAACCCGGTGTCGTAATGAATTCTCCCACGCTTGCCTCCACAACCCGTTGTTTTGAACTTTCGTTCATATCCTTGAAGGAACACTACACATAAGGTTGCTGAAAGCCCTTTGATTGCCCATGACTATATTCGCCCTTCATTAGGTTCATTAGGTGGGCGCACTCCCTGAGTTTCCGTCAATCTTATGTTCTACTTCAACCTAAATTCTACGGGCTTAGGCAAATGCACTCATCCCCCCCCCAACAACTTGTTTTTGACGGGATACTCAACTAAATCCAAGCTGAAGCTCTCGTTTAGTACTTTGTTCAGCCAGGATTCACTTGGATATCCTGTTAAAACCAAACTAGTGGGTGAATGAGTGTATTTTGTTCATTTTCTGTTTTCTTCCTCGTTGTTGTACTAATACGGATAGGCAATCCTAGATCTCATGCTAGTAAGTGTTGTACATGCCCAGTATAAAGGTCGGCAGATGGAGTAATTAACACCTACCATGAACCTTCCGAGTCTTCTAGTAATGCTGTGTTGTGATCATCCAAGGTTACCTATTGCACTCCCAAATACCGCACCATGATTGTCAAAGCAATATGGCTCTTGAAATCGGTTCGGTCTTGTAAGAATATTCGAACCCCAGCCCATAGGTTCTGTTAGATATCAGTCAGGGTTCAACAGCTGTTCACTTGTTCACTGAGTAATGCTGAACTAATCGTGAAAACACAGTTACCCACTTATTGCTTGTCTGAGGTGCTAAAGGTAATTTCTTGCGCACCTTTAACTTCTAGAACCGAAACACCCGCTGTCTGCTGTCTTCCGTATCCCCTCCACTATTGACAAATGTCCAGCAGAAATAGATGTTATGTCTATTGATCGGCGCATCTATCACATATTTCTAGATACATCGCTCTATGCTAAACAGGAATTGAACATGCGCGAGTGACAGTAAGCTTTTAATCTTACCAGAAAATCGCTATTTTCAACCGACCATCGTCGTTCTGTGTTGTTCACCGAGGTTCCACCCCCAACACACACACACACTCCTCCCCCAATTTCTTAGGCAAGAAACAGCGCATGTGTATCCGGTGCGAAAGAAATTTAAATGCAAATTACACCAGTTCCGATTTGAAGCAAAGAATCTCCACTTGTATGGCACAAATACCAATAAAAGATCACAGAGGATGTGGTAAAATATGTCACAATATTCCACCCGTTTATATGAAGGACTCAGTAGACGTGAATTTTGTAAAATGCATAACGTGAAAGCGTCGAATTTTGACAGATTCGATTGGAAACTTTAACTAAGTCGTAACTGTGTCTACTTGGTGCCTCCAAGGGCTAGAGATGAAGCCAGCGACGTTAGACGAAAGGGCATGAGTTTATCGTTACAACTTGGCTTACTTTGGGGACATATGTTGTGTCATGATGGCCGGAATTCAACCTAAGACAGCGAGTGATCTTTACATTACTCCTCGTGCTAGATAGGTTAATATGACGTTTTTTTGTTTCGACTTATCGGTCATAAGTGAAATTCCAATGAGTATATTAAGCGCACCTCCACGACGGGCTTGATGTAAACGGAATAATTACCAAACAGGAATGAAATCACAGTCACACGAAGAATGAACTACAAAATAATATTACCTGCTTAAAAACATTATAAACGAGAGATTCAGCTGGGTCCCAGGTGAGCCTCCCGCAAAACCAAATTGGTTTGCAAATGAGTGTATTTCGCTAATATTACCTGCTGTTTCTCTACAACAACTGGACGGTTTCTGGATAGATGATTCTGCTTAGCGGGCGTAACAAATCCATTAGATCTCACATAAGGCCATGGCACCACAAATGATTAAAAGCCGTGCAGTCTTGTCTTATAGTTGATTCCAAAGTGGATGTTTGCACACCCCTTAGCTTTATCATGCCATCCAAATATACAAGTTCCAAAAGACAGGGACGACAAAGTCTACAATACTTCAACTTCACTTACCGGACTAGTAGATTTGAGAGTAGGAATAGTTAATCGTCGGGTTGCTACACACTGTCCACTAAGTGAGTCCGAGTAAAAACGGACTACTGGGATAGATTTTAGTTTCCGATTGTAGTACAGACAGGATAATCACACGAGAGTCAGATCAAAACGAAGACGTGACGGTACAATCTCATCCGTCGGATAAGCCCGTTATCTCAGTTATCCGGCTACGGTTCGCCTCAAAAAGACTTCAAGGAGTAACACGTAACGTCGCTCAGGTTGATACCATAAATCTGTCGGTCATTAGCATCTACTCTGAACCTTCGAACGGGTATTTACAATGGTCTCCTGTCGATGTCCTAGTGATAACATGTGAATCAAAGGTAAATGACAGGGGTCATATTAGTACACCCACACCATGCTATATTACGTGCTGTCTCAAGGTTCATAATGACGCAGATTCGAGCACGCCTGTACTCAGAGTTGATCGTCACGCATCCACACAATATTCCTCTCACACTTTACTAACATTATTTTACTACTTTTATGCCTTGGGACTAGCAGAATTGAGCAACTCCCCAATCGTCCCCAATTCGTTCTTGAGACTTCTGTGAACGTCCGGATATGTTATTATTGGGTTAAGAGTTAGCGGGACTGTTTTAACAATGACAGAGCAGAGCACGTATCGGGTCCACACTCTAAATGCCAACCTGAATGAGGTCAGTGAAAATGCATTCACCTTCACTGAGGTTAAACATGCGTACTCAATGTCTCCATTTTATCCAGCCTGGTTGCAGGCTTCATACCTATATGGACGCACATTGGTTGCTGGTGTGAGTGGAACGTATCGATCCATGTTTAAGTGCCCTGTTTTCGGCTTTATAGTGTATACATTATCGCTTGACTAGGCGGGCAAGCAGGTGCTACTTAGAATAGGTGCCGGATGCTTGAGTGATATTCAACTGCATTGAGGTAACGCAGGTTGACCGGTTTGATTAAGGTGAGACGTTTTGGCTTTTGGTCTCCCTGGCTTCTTTATTCTCCTACAAGTTGATTGTGTGCCTCTCTTTAAAAGACGACATTTGAACGTCATTCAAATGGTTTGTTTTTGGTGTTCAGAACCCACCAATGGATAATGTGTAGCAGCCGAAGGACCAGCTCCTCCTCTCTAAGTGTTTCTGATTTAGAAGTTGAAAATCCTTTACTGAGCCTACCATTCTGGCTATTGCACCTGTGATTCATTTAGCTGAATTTAAAATATTGCTCAGGCCTCAATTGGTACGGAATTGTCTGTTTTAACAAAGGTAACGTTAATGCAAACCGTAGTGATAAAGCTTCGTACGTTTTTCCTGTCCCTAACGCACAGAGAGGCATCTTGGTTTTGTAAAGATGCGTGATAGAGCCAAGCGATGGCTACGCGAGAGCACCGGTCATCACAAAATTTAGACCAGCCTGAGAGATTATTATGCTTCACCTGATGGCCTGCCTTCGAATTTATGGCGATACTAAAATAAACCGACTTGTAAGCCACCTCATGAGTCGAAGCGTACAACGGATCATTATGTAATCCAGCAGCCCGATGTTTCTTCAAATGATGTGAAAATTCATTAATATCTGGTGAATCCTCTTCAGGGATCTCTCATTGACGGGTCTGATTTCCTGTCCTTCAATGCGCACATTTGGTTGCCTATTTAAGAGTAAATCTGGACTCTGAATAACGTTTCTTGATGGGAACGAAATGAGAGGATTTAAAAGTGTTGAAGACAACATCCGATTATGTTCGAGCCGTCGACATTTATTTAGGTAAATAATTCAAACCTAGTTGGCTCCATTTGCAACTCGATTCACTGCTTTTTGGGATCCGGCGACGCAATAAACAGATGCTCGGGTGGATTGCTTCACATCAGTAATGCAGTTTTTCTGATCCCAATGACAACGATATTTCTATCTGAAGCCTCTTTTTGAACGCACAGGGTGCTGCTTCTAAGTCTCCCAACACCGTAACTGTCAGTTGCACCTGGTGAAACGTCAGTTAAAGGCGGCACTTAGAGTGGTCGTGTGTTCGAGGTTACTCGTTTACAGGATTTTACCGTTGAATTAACGGTGAATTACGAAGTGTCATTTGGTTTTTCCTAAAGTGCTTATTTGTACCGGAGAAATTTCACCCGATAAGATGGAGGTTTAAGCCTCTTAGAATAAAGTAAACAGCGCTTGAACAATTTTCATTACTTTAATTGGATTTTCAAGGGAATTCTTTGTTCCATTAAACCCAGAAGCACCGTGAGTCATGGAAGGCTGTGTGAAATTCTGTCTTCATCTAATATAACACGGCATTGTTTTGCTGATTTTTTCACCATGTGATTTCCCGTCTGAGGACATTCAGTTAATTAGGCACAGATGAAACGTCCAAAGGAGTTTTAGTGAACCATACTGGAACCGAACAACAATGTATGAATGCGGGTCATTTTGTAGCACTGCGCTAGGGAACTGCCTTCCAAGTACAAAAGCCAGATCGCACGACCACTACATGATACCCTTCCTCTATGACGGAAGCTGTGAACCACAAAAACTTGTATTGTTAGTGCAACTGGAAAACATATGACGCTTCATCCGTGACGCTTTCAAACCCCTTATGGAACACCACTTAGCAAACGATAGCAATGTCAGCGCCCAAATTTTCACTGCCCAAGCGAATGACCAAGCGGTAAGGAACAACGTATGGCTAAAGTTTGAGCGTAATTTTGTGGACAGGACTGCACGCAGTAATCACAGCCATTTTCACCAGCAAGCCCCCAAAGTATGAACCTCATTCTATGTAGTCCGGTAACTTGTGAATCAATCAGGTCAGCCATTTAGGTGCAACTTACTAATACTTTTGACCTAGCTATCTTTATGAATTGCTACGCTGCGTCAGGACTGGTGACTTTCCATGATCTCCATCCTAATGTGAAACAAAGGTCGAGAAAAGTGTGACAATCCCTTCTCTGTATAGGAATTGTGGTAAAACAGACACCTGCGCTAGAGACGGAATTCCAAATCGGCTTACCTGTAGCATCCAAGGCTCACCGCATCTTTCGACTTTGCGAACTTCTGTTGAATACAGACAGGGATTTCTAGTTGCACTGGGAAGCAAACGGATCGAATTTCCCTCCTAAAATTAGAAAACATATAGGATATCAGTAATAGCGACATGATTCATTCACTGCTAATTTTGTGTGACAAATTCCAATGATAAAAATCAGCATTTTGTAATTTTTAAAACTGTTCGATCCTACATGAACTCATGTGTGCTCATGCGTTTCCCACGCGTGGTATTTGTGATTGCCCGTGTCAGCCATAAAGAGTGCCAACAACAGGTTCGATCCAACTTAATTCAAAGAGGTTTTTCCTCTATGATGTGAAAAAATATCCCTTTGGTTCCTTGTTGCACGAAGCAGTGACAGAAGACTATGGCTGTCCGCACAGACGTCTCGGAATGCAAGGGTAAACATACATCTTCCAGGCAATGGGCTCAAGTAGATTAATGCGCAGCATCGGTGTTGCCTCAGTTTAACTCACTTGACTCAGGTAGAAATCCTCATTCCGACCGTTTCGTTAACTGCTCAAATAATTACAAGAGCAGTTCCTTTATCATCATGCCTTTTTTACAGTTCATCCGGTAGTTGTCTGGCCTGGAGACTATCGCCTCAGCGGTAACCAGTCATGTTTTGGTCCCCTGAAGGTGCTTCAAAGGTCAGACGGCTCCCAGAGGAGATCCAGTTAAGAGGAAACTAGTTTAGTTAAGTCCCTTCAACTGATAATCCCGAGAAGTTTCCACGGTATGTCCACAGCTAATTGTCCGGACGCACACGAAAGGGCTTTACACTGATTGGTGCAGATTATCTTTACTCATTTAGAGAGCAAAATCCAAATTCGAACTTCGATAATTTACTGGCTACTTGCGATCTAACAGTAGCTCGTCTAATAAAACAATCAGAATACGCCACATGAGAAGCAAACGACATCGGTCTACATGAGAATTCTGCCCATATGGCACATTTCTTAACAAGCAAAACTCAGTACAGTGTAAAACGAAGACGTCACTGCATTCATCTTTTTGATTGGGGTATCCTCCTCTGACGAAAATGACCGGATATGTACTCACCAAGCAGTCTAGTCGGTCCAGCAAGTGAGATAAGCTTTCTGAAAAGGTGGATCCAAGCCTACAGCGTGCCTGTATGCGTCGCACCCGGTTTCGTATAGAAGTCTTGTCGACCCGCATCATTACTTGACAAGCCACAAGATTGTGTAAGCAGGTGGTGAGCAGACGGTCTTCAGTATTTTGCAACATTTTCCTCTCTGTCGAATTTAACCCCGCAAAGCGCTCGAGTGACTCCATAGGAGCTTGATCCAAACCTGGAAGAAATTCAAAGGAAACAGAACGGAATGAATCCATCCAAGTTACAAAATCACTAAGACCTTGGTTAAAAGTTTTGTTTACTGATAGGAAAATTTTACGCAGAGATTCCGCAGAGGAGACAGGAATTAATCTCTTACTCTTTCTAATAGAATAATTCTGACCTACTTTGGAGTATATTGTCACCTATTTCACTACTGTTGGTAAAATAAAACTTTCGTTTTGCATAACAACTCACCTGTAAAGCCGTCATTAGATAAAAAACCGTTTTCACTGTTATCTGCTTGGAACAAAATTACGATTTCAAATAAAACTGCATTATTCTCACAACCTTCTTTATTAAAGCCGATAATTCCAATCTTAAGATCACCTGAGGTCTTGGGCCCGTAAATGATACAGTCCCAAGTCCTTCGCTTATCGTATAATGTCTCGCTAATTCCAAGACTAGAATGCGAGTACTTGACAAAAATAAGTGTAAACGCAGTCAACTGCGCACTGACAATGTCTCCTCAGCTGGGGACGAAACTTTTGCAAGTTTAATGCTAAGCTTGCAGAACAGATCAACGGCCACCTGGTCAACCACCAGTGAACTCACCCGAACTACCAATAGTTAGGCGCATAGGCAAACCCCATGAGGCTCAAGCTTTCATTATCCACCAGTTGGCAATGTGTTTAAATATTGGTAGGTCCGGTGAATTTATTGACTTTTGATCAACTGCCACCTGTTCAACAGCCGATAATTTAATACTTAAACGCGTAAACACATTCCAAAAATTACTTCGTCTTAAAGGTTGAGTTTAGCGATAGCCATAAATTTGAACGGAGCTAGACGGGACTGTGTTAGCGGCACGCATTTTTCAAAGGGTTAACACATATCATGAGCCTGAACTATCAGAGCTATTTTGTCAACTGGCTGTCTATCATTCGCAGAGATGTCTGACTCATCGGTCTTCAGTGGTCCATGAAGCTAAAAAGCGTAATTAAATGGGTCTAATCGGGCATGAAACCTACACTTTTCAGTCGACTCACCTAATATATCTCTTTCTTGTGCGACTACGTCAAAAAACATGTCTTCCCAGAATTGCATATGATCCCATAGAAGAGAACGCTGCTTGGTTTGTATGAGCATTTCGTAAAGGTAAGTGCGTGGTCTTGATGTGACTTGCATGGTATTGTCCGATGAGGGGCAGTTCTCCTGGACCAATCGTCCGTTCACGAAGCAGTACTTGTTTGTCGGGGTTAGACTTGTCACTGAGTTAGCAGTTACTGAAGGCCGAACATGGAAATATTTTGAAGAATAAAACATCAAGAGAAAAAACACCGAAAACATGGTGATAAATTTTAGGTGCACAAATGTGTCAAAACAAGGCTTGATATTTGTTTTCAAATATTTGGACATGTCCCCTCATTCCACCCTTGAGATACGAACTAAAACACAAAGCTTCAAAATCTTCAGGTTTAGAACTATGCTCTCATTGACAATACAATCTTTGCATAGATTGCGAAGTTTTCCACCTGCTGCCGTAGGAGATAACCTTTTCCCCACTGCCACATCTGTTTAAAAATTTAATCGAAGACTCGAAGCTTCGACAGCTCGTTCTAAGTTGCCACTAACTTTTTTCTAGGATTCAGGCAAACCTGATAAGTAAACATTACGACACACGCTCCTTGGTTAGACATCATTGGGAAGAATGTAAGTGATAAGCCGGATAAGTCATCAGACAGGGTGGTAGGATGTGAAATGTTAAATCACGACTAGGAGAGCTCAGGTGCAAGATTCCTCGAGTCTATTAGGGATAACTCATTCTTCAGCCATTTAATGTTTCAATCAAAGAACCATTACAGATTTCCACACACTTATGCTGGCAAATCTCACTGGTCAAAAAATGCTTTGTTTTAAGGTTTGATTACTGGAAAATCCTAAAGGCCCAGCCAAATGGGATGTTTCGTCTTCATTTAAGTTCATTACGAATTTCAGTCAGATTCGTCAGTCTCACAGATTTGACTACATGCATCCACATGAGAGTTCAGGCTCGTGGAGTGGTAAATACACGTTTAACTTCTGAAACATCACAGAGGAAAATGAAATGACTACCCATCAACAGCCAAGCTGTACTGCTTGATCTGAATCTCGCCAGAAAGAAGAATACAGTTTGGATGTTCGTTTACCGGTATCTTAGCCGACTGCGCTATACTACACTTTTTGTGAAGGTCCTGTCACAATCGTCAGGTCATCACAGGTCCTTTAGCTTCCGGTGCAGTTTGCTAATCATTTGTGTCTTACCTAGAATCTTTCAGACTTTGTTCAAACCTATAGATGTTAAATCTCAGAACCGGCGTCGAATCGACACACTATTTGTGATTGCATCATTTCACATAGTCTTATTAGTGAATCGCGCAGCCCTTTGCTGTTTCTCATTGTTTGATTCTGTTTAGTGAGTTTTCCAGAAGCACACTGCAATACAAATCCCCTGAGGAGGAACACCTATTTCCGGGTTACCTTCAGATAGAGAAACTAAACTGGAGTAAGAGATACGAACAAATTGAACTAACCCTTTTCTTTAGATGCGGGGGTCCCCAAGACTTCGGCGGATACCAAGCTGTCTTGCGTGGAACTGCTGGCGGAAGGTGTTCTCGTTCGATTTTCGTCCGGCTGTTCCTGAGAGGTCTGAGTGGATGGTCTACTCACTTTAGGACTCCGTAGCTAAACATGTGCAAAATATTGACGGCGGCTTTTGGAAAATATTGTCGTTATCAATATTGGAATAGAAAGACCCATACGTGCTTATGTGGATCAGTTTCTTGGATATAAATTAAAAACCGCGCGAGTTCTTAAACTATGAGGAAAATTCCGTCACGGGAGAAGTGAATTTGCTCTAGTTTGTCTTACGTTGTGGTTGTCTATCAGACTAAACAAAATAAAAATCCATTAGGTATGGAGAAATGCGTTCCTCATTAAAGTTTACTGTCCTTGGTTAGACTGAACTTACTGGTTCATTACATCAAAACTGGGAGGGCTGATCCATATCTGAGAATTTTCGAGCCCTCCTTTAACAAACGGAACCAAACCAAACTGTACTTCGTCTGTTTTTTTTCAAAAGACAACCGCTGACTTGTTCACTCTCAATGTATGACATAACACGGTTGCTAATTTGTGAGCCACTGAGCTTGGTTCCATTGCTGAGGTCATTTCTCGTCTCATAATTGCTCCTATGTAGTCTTCGAAGAACTGGAGTAATCACAGACCCCATGTATCCAAATTTAAGGCCGATAAGGTTGGATGACCAACGGAATTTGTTCCCATCCATTCAGCTCTATCCCTCCATAAATCGTTGAACAGATTATAGTACTGTCTGAAATATCGCTATCTCCTGTAGGTAGATGCGGCACTAGACATAGAATTTTTTACGTTGCTGATGATTTGAAAACGATAAGCACTCACCAGGGACTCCCTAGAATGATTGCACTAAGACATGAGAACGACCGTTTAAAGGAGAGTGATGTGAACGTGTATTCTATAAATCCAGCAACCACTCACAACTCTTACACTGGTTTTCTTTTAAGGAAAGGAAACAGATACCAAATTTCTCAGATTTATACAGTTTAATGGAAAGACCATGCAGCTTTAGTTTGCGCCTAAAATCTTTGGAAAGACGGCTTTTCAATTTATTTAGGCACTTCATAACTCCCAGCCAGACAGAGATGTGACAAATGCGTAGACTGTTCCGATAGTGCAAACGTTGGCCTATTTCTTTCCAAACAATTTTACCCCAAAAGTACAGGTATATAACCACACAATCTCGCAAATGATGCAGCATTAAAATGATCAGGGTCGAGCAAAGTTCCAAATGAGCAGTGCACGGAAAGGGGTGATATGTGAATAGTATAGAATGCTGTCTTGATATTATTCCTTTCCAAGCCGATTAGAGGGGAACGACTATCGACAAACGCTTTCTGAATGTGCCAGACCTAATGTGGTTCTTCCAAAGATAAACTAACGGAGGGACTTAGTAAATTTGATGTCTTAAAAAGTGGTGTTGAACTCTCCCTGACAAAGCCTAATCGGCTGGTGTACTTTCCGTTTTCAGTTAATCACTGGTGCTGGGAATGGAACATCCGGTTCCACGAGTTTCCTGCCTCGTGTATGCGCTGCTCAAATTAACCGAGCGCGCGCGCGTCTAGTGGTTCAAATTACTCGACACAGACACACTTTGTTCCCAACTAATGCAACCTTAAGATGAAACAACAAAGGATGACAGCCCGGAATGATGTAACCCATTTATTTTGAAGCTTGTGTAATGTTTGTAGCAAATGAACATGCAAAGCCGCCGTTCGAAGCCAAACTTGTTGAAGAAGCGTGTGCTAATTACTTGGTCACACACTTCAAATGCTGTTGCTGGTTGTATTAGGATATAATTGTGTTTATAACCATGAGAAAGGGTAGTAACCGGGGTTTCAGGCTCTAAATTGGATGGGACAAATGAGTCAGATCACACGGAACAGAGCTTTACGCAACCAAAGGTAGATTTTTGGCGTTTCAGTTTATGGCGTGGGAAAAACTGAGGAAACCCAGAGAATCAGTGTTACTTATAGTATATCCAGTCGTAGCTCTAGGCTTTCTATAAAAATGCTACTAGAAACCAGATGTTAAGCCATATAGGGGAGAATGAAGTGTGAATCCTGACCGAGTGTTAGTCTGAGAAGGAAAGACGGGCAGCTGGCGCAGGTAGGAACCTCAGCAAGCGTCACCGTATAACACGCTTTATCGCATACCAAGTGTCAGTGTGCTTGCTGGCTAAAACGCCAACTTGTAAATCCACTTATGTTCCCCCGAGTTGTGCCTCAGTAACCGTACTGCAGGGTAATAGTTCTTCTCCGGGGAATACAAAGGTAAAGAGTAATTCAGCATTGGGGGACACATGAAGTGAAAACCGCGAGATGAGTCTGTGAGACACGTACGTCATAATGAGTCTGGGAGTGCGCGAACACATCTTGTGGCTTTGCCCAGGAAGAGACTGTCTAAAGTTACTTACGATGGCCAATCCAAACTGTTTTACTGTAGAAGATTGTAGAATGAAAAGTTCCTATTTATATCTTCTCAGATGAGGAAGAACCCCAAGTTCTGACAATTCAGGACATTGTGAAGCAGTGAATTCTTTGGACAACACCCCATGAGTACATCATACCCGAGCTGCATATTCGCATGAGCTTCTGGCGCATCACGTATGCAGCCAAGCCCAAGATTGTCATTATATTTTCAATGAATGAAAAAGTCAGGGATAATCATGCCGCTTAAGTGTAAAGGAAAGAGCCGGAAAAGTTGCCCCTTGGAGAACATCAGTACCTACAGGAGTTGATACACAGCCCTGAATGATGTCCGACCTGTAAAAAGGTTTTGAGGCCGCACGAAGCTCATATCACTGCAGCATTTACAGATAATAAACAACAACCCCCTTGCATATGACAAAAGGCACTGGTGCAGTCCAAGAACAACCACCGAGTCATTGTGTTGTTACAATCAAGTGAGGAAACTATAACGCTAACTGAGTGGGTGACCGCACCCAGAGTTAAAAAAACGACCTCCGACTGGCAAAAGATAAAAGCCTTGAGGTAACAGCTTTAGAAAACACTACCAAACGGTGAAAACATAATTTGAGCTGAATTAGTGACAGGATATCCCGTTTTTAGCCTAAATTTGAGTACGTTTGTCGTACGCGACATAATGCGACATAACGTCCTTGAAACGGCTAAACTGCTCCACCGTTGACTGACATTGGGAACCTCAAAGGATCACTGATGGTATCCGTCTGCTTGAGAGCGACATATCCATTGTTGCGTTTCCATCGATTCTAAACCGTAGTCTATCAAACCCAGAGATGGCAAAATTGGGGCATTCGGTTGTATTCACACTTGATTTCTCTCTTCATGCCATATTCATAGGACTTATCCCACAACTCAACCAACGGCATGCAAGTTAACTAGCCTGAACTGTGCGTTCAAAACCAACCCGTGCGGATGAAGAGACCGCGTGAACTTCACAATCTGTGTTGTTTTTAACAATTCATGAGCTGACCTTCTACCGATGAATTTTATTCTGACTGAGTGTCAGGAAGGTCAGATTCCTGAAAATAGCTCCAGAATGCCCGGAACCTACTGGGACCCTGAAATTCCACCAAAATCTCAATAGGGAAGCCGGCAAGCATCCAGGCCAGTCAATCACTCAATCAGTTCAGCAAAAGCCGACGAGTGTTTAGGCACGCCACAGAACCATGGCCGACAATGATGAGTGTCCAGGCACTTCATAAAAGCCCGGTCGATGATGATGGGTGTTAACTAAACGCCGGTCAGACAGCCTGGATCAATGTCAAAAAGTGCCATTTAGATGACGCGAGGCCATTGTGACTTTTGCGCTCGCTTGTTTGCTACAGCGCTGTTTTGTTCTTCGTCGGCGTGTCTTTTTTCGGCATTAAGGCACTGAAGCGGGGACAGCAGTTAGATATAACACTGAGATTGCGTCCATGTTACTATGTCTTAGCCAATCAATAAAGGTATAGCACAATGATAAAAACTCATTTTACCAAGACGAAAGTTCCGACAAGTTGGACTCAGCACATAAAAAACTTAAAAGATGACAATATTTTCGAATTTTCGAATTTAATTTAGCTAATCACATTCGTTGCATTTTGGATCACCTGACTTCAATAAGTCGTTTGCACTCAAGTTCAAAGAAGCTCTCCGTATAGTAAACAATGAAATATATAGAAAACTGCTTACCTTTTCACGTTCATCTGCACTGAGCTCATTTTCATTTACAGAAAATAGACGGTTGGCCCTAGAAAAAAGTCCGGCCACACGACCAGTCAGCTTATCTCCTAGACGTTGATCTGAAAGGAATAGAAAGGTTTGTCTAATTTTGGAAGATTTTTTGAACTAATGCATCTTATGCAAGGCCAAGATCTGTGCTTACCTTTATTCTTTGGACGCAGTTCCTTAGCTGTTGTCCGGAACCAGCCGGCTGAATAGAAGAGGAAATTGTGAAAAACAGTTAAACCTGACTATGAGTGAGGAATTCAGACAGATTGGATAGGCTGAATAAGCTGGTAAACTAGGAAAGGTGATATAATGACATCAAACGCTCCATTTTTTGGACAAGACTGGATCAACGAAGTATGAGTGGAACGGTAGGGCAAGGGGAAGGAACTTGTGAGATGATATGAAGACAGGAGACAGCTACAAACAACAACGGCAACCGGATGTTTACTGTAGGGTTGAGCGGGAGTGAGACAGAAATCAGACGTCAAGAATCTAAGGAGAAGCATAGTTGTCGAAGAGTTTTCAGCAAGCATACCAGCAGTGTCCCTCCAAGAAAGTTTACTGCGATATTTCGAATGTCGTGCAAGGCGGCCTTTGAGCAGCAAATTCTTTGGAAGGATATCATAAACGAGTGAGTCAGATGGAATTTAACTGAGTTTAAATTAATTGGTCTACAAATGTTCGAACCTCATGGAATTTGGGTTCTTGTAGAACATGAGATTGATGAAAACTCGGGAACTGTGTCTACATAATGAGCCACAGGAAGGACGAGACCCGTCGTAGGCTTTCAGCAAACTTATCAGTATTGTTCCTTCAAAAAAAGCAGCGCGACTAAATTGCCCGAGTAGGCAGTGGCGCGTTCTTCGCTGGGAAGAAGTAGGGTTACAGGAGGACCACTATGGTTCGCACAAACCTCTGAATCACTGCTTCAGAATACTCTATCTTAAGAAATTTATTTATAGAGCCGGTAAACTAGCATGCTAAATTAGGTATATGCATCGATGGGTTGAGCACCCCAGTGCATAGCAAGCGGTCATCTGAAGTCAGGTGGAAAGTTTCACTGGAGTAGGTTTTACACGGCCCATCTCGGTTAAAAGCTGATCTGGGGAACCAAATTTCCCTAAAATAAGTAAACGGCATCGTATATTCTATCAGCCTTTACAGCGGTTCTGTTTTCTTATAAGATTAAACAGCCGAAAAACTGCTGAAGTTCAAGGAACTCCCTCCAGTTGTCAATAGCACTTCTAGTGTAGGTTAGTGTATTCAGTTTACCACGATCTTCAGCTGCTTTTGAACCGGATAGCTTTGCTGTGCCTAGTGCAATATTAGTCGCATCCGGGACTCAATCAGTTGTCACACTAAATCCAACTTAATAGGACCCCACATATACAGAATAAAGCAACGGCAGGAGGGCATTCTCAACCAAACAGTATATTAGTGAACGCCAGGCAGTATTTTGTGAGTGCTGCAAAAATAAGTATACTAACACCCGTACTGAATATCGCATGATCTGCAAGACTTCATAACACAGTTAAATGTTGTTAGAATATGCTCCTTCTCAACTACGAATGTACATGGTTTGCGCTTCTGCTTGGTCTTTTGATGGCCATTCTATAATATGTTCATTTTTCTGGTCCCAGCAGGTAGGTCAAACGGATAGTCACGTTTTCAGTTATGTTGTTCCCCTAAGAATTTGGGAGACGAACGTAAGAGTTACATAAAATGCAGTTAGTTTCATAATGAGGCTTTGGATTGCAGAAAATTTTGCGGTTTTCATCTCCCTATAGCCACTGTTTCGGACCTGTTTCATTGGCGGCTGATTTGGAATGATTTACTGTTTTTTTGTGCTCTGTGTTGGTAATTTTCTCGGGAACTGAGATTTACTAAAGAAATATACCATAAACGAACCAGCATAAACGGGGGGCTCAGTTGAGTCGCTTGTCAGAACCAAATTTGTGTGCAAAAGATAGTAATTGTCGAATTGTCAGAGTGCAGCCATCCTCTTTCGGACTTCTTCCTTTGCAAAAATTGTGATTACCTATTCATATCCTCATTCCATGTTTTTCTCCGGGAAACTAAAGAGAACATATTATTTCTGTGTCGTTGCATAGACTTCCAAACAAAATTCCTTAGTGCAACATGGGACCCATGGGCAAGGTATTGTTCTACTTTTCAGCCATAATCTTCAAGCTATTTGAGGTCAATTAAATTTTCGAGGATTCGAACAACACGGGGTAAGAGCAGACCTCAAAACGATTTCTCGCACCGGAGGCCTTCGCCAGATTATAAAATGTAATCTCGTCCAGTATGAACCAACCTGTTGAGCATACCCACTTGCTGGTATCCCCTTGGACGATCATTTCAAACGGCCTTTTTCCCTCTAGGACAGCTCGTTGAAAGGAACGTCTAAGCTTGATCTCATCTAGGGGGAGACCCCAATGTCAACAGCATGTCAACAGTGCGGGTTTCCCTCACAACCAAGCATAGAGGCTTATAGAGGTCCCTAAATAACAACGAAGTGGAACAGTAGCAGACCTCAAGTGGTGCTAATATTGCAATCGTTTCTAACAGAAGCTACCAGACGCAAATAATGTGTATCCATTGACTATAGCCCGAAATATCTGGTGTAATTTGACCTTCAAGGAGAAATTGTCAAATTCGGAAACACAGGGTAAAGAGCAGACAACAGCCACAAGTGCAACTCACTGAGCGTGTCAACCAGATTGTCGTCACCTTCTATAATTGATCCTCTATTTGCATTCGTTTCCTTCTGAAAACGAGATCATACAATCATTTCGAAGACGCCAAATCGCTTTTGCTGAAAATAAACTCAACCAGCAACACAAAATTCCGCAATAAATAAACTCAGATAAGAGTAACCAAAAGGAACTTTCAAAATGAAGCCGAGCTCAAATGACGTGCTTTCGTGCGGGCGATAGCTCTTCCCTAGTCAGCTGTACTATTCCGTTTTCTACACCTTTCTGACTTGGGGCTTCGATTCGGAAGCAACGCAAACCATCTTGTCATTTCAATATATAGCGTTCCCGGAAATAAGTTTCAAGCTTTTCGGCTAGCTAAAAAAGCAGGCGAGAAGATATGGGAGCTTCCGTAATTTCTTCACATGGTTTATCAAAATTTATCAGACTTGACAGGAATGTGCATTTTGGGGATCCATCAAAGGTTGCAACATACATTCACCTTTTTTTCGATTTCGGGGGTTTGGCGATGCTTCGGATGCTGGTCGAGGTAATGTGTGTGACACACTTCTAACATCAACATTGCACTGGCCAAACCGCCAATCCCGTGATTGGTACAGGTGGACTCAAGACCACGAACCATGCAGTGAAGCAGCGAAACGAATGTATCGAATACATTCTGGTTTTGCACTTCCTGAAAGAAAGAACAATAAATGGCCGTCAACAAACATTGTCACCTAAGGATGAAGTCACGTTCCATCATCCAAGAGCTGATAGATTCTTACTCACCACGTCTTTCAAACCGGCCCCGGGGTCGACTATCTGTTGATCTAAGCCGAAATTTAGCTTGGACATCAGATAACTCCGATAGTTTTCATCACTCAAAAGTTCACGCAGGCGTTCTTTGGTTGAGCTGCCCAAGTTGCGACCACTGACAACCCAAGCAACAACATCACGCAGAAAGGCTTGATCGCTTGAACTGCAGAGCATGAATGAAAGTGGACAAATGTATAAATAAACAGTAAATTCACATAAATAAACAGTAAACCCACATTCCACAATGCCGTATTCACCTACCCATCAGTCGGAATATAAGCTAGTAGGCGCTGCTCAGTTTAAAACGCGTGCAGCAAAAAAAGGACCAGAGAATATGTAAGTGCTTATGTAACTTTTACTTCATGATAAACGTTGTTTTGTACTTTACAGAATTAGTAGGCACGCTCGGAACCTAGCAACCACAAACCCAGAGTTCTGGGCCACAGTAAAATCTCCTCTTACCATCCTACTTGTCTCCTATTAGTAGTTCAAATTTTTTCCACCTCCAGAGATTCAGCCCAAAATTTGATCCGCCCTCAACAAATTACATGTACGTGGGTGAACTAAAACATAACTTACTTTTGCTCTGGTGTTTTATGAGGCAATCCAAGATGACAAATCTGATGTAAATCAGAACCAAGTCGGTTTGGAGACTTGGAGTCTGATGAGGCGCCTGGCAGGTCGTCTTTTTTGGACGAGGACTCTGATTTAAGTTCAGTGACCACAGTGCGTGCAAACCGTTTGGGTGTTCCTGGAATGTGACGGAAAATTCATATCTAAAGAAAGAGGCACAAACCTAAGAATGACCATCGTCATGAGTAGTATCATAAGCTTTAACCTTAAAAAGCACTGACCAACAATGACAACCACGGTAACTGTCGTCAGAATTGATCGAGTATCCACAATCGTACACCATTTGTCGAGGGAGTCAGTTGCGAATTGTGAAATTATGTGAGCCACTTGTGACCTTACGTATAGAACCGCAAGCGCAACGTACCACGGAATGACAAAGAAAACTCACGCAAGAGCCCCGTGATTGTGGAAGATGCCTGACTGGCAGCATCTGCAAGGTTCTCGGTCAGGTTATTCAACAAAATTTTCCCCACCGACTCTTCTTCTAACTCTTCTTCTTCCTCAACTTCAGAAGATTCTGTGCCTTGTGGTCCGTCGACTGTCGTGGACTCTTCGGTAGCTTGCAACTGTTTGTTGACCTCCCGTTTGTTTGCACCAAACAAGTTGGTCCCGATTTTTTTCAGCCCCTTCAACTTTTCACGGGCAGAAAACTCTTCTTCCTTCTGAACGGTTTCTGGAAAAAAAAAGAAGTTGTCCATACAGGTAAGGAACTATCTACTGGGAATAAATACTGGCATACAAATGTATGTAACCATAAACTCTGTTTGGTTTGGTTTAATTTGAAACCGCATTTTGTGCACCATCAGCTAACGAACGCTTTTTTAGTTCTATCTTTTCTTTTCGTAAACAAGGCTGTGTTGAACAGCCTCCTATGGGCAACAATAGAAAGTTTCAAGACTGATTTCCTCCTAGCACTTGGACAGTAGCAGTTTACTGGTCAGTGCTGTATGTTGCATAATGCGGTTAGTTCGCTAGTAAGCTGTGTTTGAAGTGTCATGCAGACAAGGACGAACAAATTTGTTGACACTTCTCCGGTGAAGATTTTGTACTATAGATGAGACAAACATACGCTGAAAAGCCGAGCAGCACTACATAGCTATTTCGTTCTTATTGGGAATTATTAGTGGTGTGCGTCTCACGAAACTCAACGGAGTGGAGCATATCATATCAAGATTCATCCTTTTGCTGTAGTGCCTTACTCAAATGGGACCCGTAATGTCTAAGGTATAGAAATGGATTTCTTCCTTATTATGTGGGAAATTAGAAGGATAGGCGTACATTCAGGTCAACAGACCACAAGTAGAGAGTCCAGAAACCCAATGGTACACAAACTGTTACGTCCCCTCCGTTGATCCATTTCTCATTGCGCGTACTAACCTAATAATTAGTCTAGGAGGGTGCCTAAATCAGTTCGTGATGGTTTACGAACTTCTTATGAAATATTCCTCACTGCGCCTGGTTGGAGATGCTGTAAGATATGGCTGCCAACCGATGTCAGTGGCGATCTTGTTGTCAGTTTCTATCCAGATTGCCTGAATGAGTGCCTGGAGGTGTAGGCACCTCGGAATGATTGCAGTAAGCTAGCACTAAGTCCCTTCCCCGCCCACCTTTATTCTTTGCTTCACAATAAGGCTTTGAAATAAATCATGGTTGTACAGCAGCGAAGCGTCGGTGTTGAACACTGATGCCAGGCTGTTGATGATGATGATGATGACTCCAATATATTTTTCTATAACAGTACGGTCTAAAAGACTGCAGATTGTTTCAAACTAAGGCATCTTTAGTTTGCTCAAAAATCTATAAAAAACAAGTGAATAGGGTACGACATTTCTTTTCTGTTCTTCACTGCAAGCTTTGGCGGCTTCCAGCCACAGTACAGATATTTTATTAACAGTTAGGTTCATATTTATTCTATTGCAAAACTGTTTATTGTGTTCCTCTTTATATCAAATAGTTGTCTTGTGCGTCATTAGCTGAAACCCACAAAACCTGTCAGTTTAAGAGCAACTCTGATCATTTTGGTTGTTCTCTTAAATTGACTGCCTTTTTCTCCTGCAAATTAATTATGCAAACATTTTATTGCATGTTAAATTCGCAATTTTTCTTCCAGTGAACTATTGACTGCTGGCGCGCTTTCGCGAAACTTTATTTAAATAATTCACCATGCAACTGCAATTTTTGCCTGTTCTGTTGATGTCCTCCAGTGATCCGTAATCGTTCCAAGAAAATCCCAATCGGCCGGTCTTTGATTGTCTGAGATGAACAGTCTGTATCTGTAAACCGCTTGTGAGTGATATGAGTTTGTGTGATAAACGGAAAGCCCAACGCTGCGTCAGTGAACAGATCATATATGCATTCTAAGGAAGCTGTTGCTGTCCGCGGGCGATTTCTAACTTTTGGGCGTAATTCCAATTACGACGGTGTCCGTTATCATCGATGTTGCAAAGAATTGGTTTATTTAGCCGTAGAAACTTCAGAATAGCTATACAAAGCCAACTCAGACAATCAGGCTTGAGTCTGAAAGCTGTGGTTTCTTGGCGAGCGTTTGATTGATTGTTTTACTCGTGTGCGTCACGATGAATACGGTTAAATAGTCAATTTCATCGGAATGTCAGACACTGGGAGGCCAGGGTGTCTGAAGTGAACCCTTAACAAGCTGTAAAACTGATGCAGCCACTGGATTGATAAACTTGAGTGAAATAAAGCATGGATCGTCTGAGAAGAACCACTGACAGGTTGGAGATACTTCTGTTCCAAACTGCAAATCCATCCATTGTCTTCATCTGTGTTTCTCTTCCTCTCAGTTTAAGCGATTCACCTTCTGGCTGTTCTCGCGTTCAACATCAAAGCATCCTAGATCCCAACGCTTATTGTTAGCCTACAACACTTCAAAAATATTACGAAAAATGTATTTTTTTTGGTTTGTTTTAGTATGATGTGAACAAGTCAGCAGTACAAACCATCTTTTTATCAATATATAGGCTAATAATTTTCCGTGTCATACAGGTGGGTAGGATGGTTGTTCAGTTGCAACTCACGAATTTGTAGTACACTGTATAAAGCGACCGCCAATTCCAACTCTATTTCCACAAAAAATAGTAACGAAGAAACAGATCAGATATGATGATTTTGTTTGATATGTGCTTTTGGGCTTGATGAGTAGAATAGGGCGATGGTCGTTCCACCGGGCCGAAACTGTACATACCCACAAGCTTAAAAATGTAACTCCGATCCAACTAGAATCACTGTGTCGTACCACATCGTGACTTCTGTTCAAATGAGCTATTCTCATCATTGGTTCCAAAGAGTTCATTTTGATGTCAGCCATATAAACTATACGTCCACTATATCACTGTAGGAAGACCAAGGTGTGAAACAATTCAGCATGACGGTAGCTAAATACCATACACCAAAAGCTGTGAAATGTTGTATTCTTAAGTGTTAACCCGTTTGCTGACTTCGAGAGTTAATTTGTAGACGCTTCTTTGCCACCTGGAGGGTTATCAGTGTGCGTAATAAACACAACAAATGCCACAAATATAGATGCAATATACCACTCATCACGATACTGGAAACTCTTCGGAATGAGGCGGCCTGGTGCAGCATACTGAGTAGCTTAAAAACGTCACAAATGAGAGAGTCAGCTGAGTTTTAGCTGAATCTTTCATCAAAACCAAATTGGTATGCAAATGAGTGTATTTCGCTAATGCTACAAATAGTCTAACTAATGAACGATGTAAACGGGAAAAACTTCAAGGATTTGATACGTGTAACGATTTTCCCACATGTTAACTATCGCTGACTAGTAAGCAGTCTGAGTATTTCCTCATTTTTCACACCGAGTTTGATCATTTGTTTTGCGGATTACAGTAACTCCTTGTCAATGGATTTTGAATGCAGCTAAATTCTACCGTTGCCCTCATGGATAGCGTGACACAGCAATTAGTTTATTCATCTTCGTCTTTCATCCCACCACATTTCAATGCACTCCCAAACCCTTTAATTATCACGAGCATCTTTAGTTTGGTGATAAAACGGCGCACTTCAATGGTGTCAGCCTGATGAACTCATGGGTGTGGAGTGATGCTGGTTGTAGGACATTTTGTGCATGTTGTTGGTCTTTCGAGTCATATTATGACATAATTATGGTGCAAACACTATTTTTGCTTGATTAAGTTAACATTTCAATATTGAGTTTGTGTTGAAAACTGGACACGGATACTGCACACAGCTGTGCACCACGAGAGACAAACTGCCGTTGACACGCTCATTTTCTGTGTATAAAAGAGAAAGAGCATGTAACGTTCGCTTAGATTTCGCCAGAATGCTTTTACCCCACTTCCTAATACTGGGAATCAAAATCCTATTTCAGAATAAGCACCAGAACAACCAATTTACTTTCTTCATTTTTACAAGCACCGTGAATAAATTACACCCCATTCTCTCATCCTTATCTGGTTGAGTGAGGATATAAAACATTACGATTCATTTTGGGTGGCGGACCATTTTGCTTGGCAACTTCATTGAGCCGTGGCAGCTCGGGTTAAAGTTACATGCGCATGCAATTTCCCTCGTATTTTCTGAATTTAATGGGCGCAAACCAGTGTACGGTTCTTCCGCGAATAGTACACCGTGCGAAGAATCGGTGTCCACCTGGTTTATGACGGCCCACTTATCACTGCCACCCAGTGAATGGGATTTCCGCACAGGTCTCTACGTTCATAGTGTATGGGAGACTGTGAAGACTTGTGTGCGTTATAATATATCAATGCAGTCAGCCAATTTGCTGCAGCCGACTACATAACGAGTTTTTTCGTTACACAAATTACCCAGTATGTATATATAACCTATTTATCTAACTAGCCGTGATGCTGACTCCATCTTGGGACAGCAGGTCAGAAAAAATGGGTCTAAAGGACCACCCAATAGGATCACCGGTGACCGTCAGAGACATAGCTAGTCAGAACACCGATAAATCTTTCTAACAGTACACAGCGCTCTGAGTGCACCTCCACTTAGAGTTAGGCCTTCATGCAATTGTTCCCAGGGCCTCAGGTTACGTTAACCAACTGCTGCAAAGCAATCAAACGTTGGGGTCGTTTAATCGGAGTTGAGCCTCAAGAAAACCTCAGCAGCAATTGCCCCGCTGATCGCAATCTCGAGACAAAACCTCCAGATTTCACCATTCAGTTCCATTTCCTGTGTGGTATAGACGACCGAGATTTATTGCAATTCATAATTTTAAAGCAACCAAAGCAGACTTTCTAAAATAGTTTATTTTCGTGTATCTCTCAGCACTCTCATTCTGGAATCTAGGCGTCTAACGCCCTCCGCTGCTTTTAATTTCCGCATCATCAAACTGGTCGCACATCAAGCCGCTTTGGTAGGTGCCATATCTACCTTGGAGTTTGACAGGAGCTGCCACTCCGATAGGTGGATGTGTGATGGAAGTAGTGATGTCGTTTTTAATGAGAATACTAAAATTCCGGAGATCAGTGGTAGCATATGAGAATCTCTCATGGTAACATTACCGAAAATAAAGAACAGAGAGTAAACGAGATCATTCTTAGTTTCTGGATAAGACGGCTTTGGAATAATTCGATATCTGTGAACAGCCAGTATTGTACTGTGAGGATAAAAACCAGTAATACAATACTCCAGAACCACAGATCACATGCTTTTCAACATGGCAGCTTACGCCATAACAGGATGTTTTCCAGAGTCCAAGCAAGGTGCAATGTATGGTGCCTTCTCATACCTTTTCCGACTTAGGAATATCAGCATTACGGTTCTGGCTGGAGCCATGAACACTAGGTCTGGTCAAAGCTTTTGAGAGATTAAGCATCCAGGTACTAGTCGGTAGACGATCTACCGATAAAGGTAAGAGATTACTAAACGCATCCATAAAAGCAAACTACTTATCTAGCATGAACTTTAGCCAAAGAAAGACAGCATTTTGTCACCTGAAGACCATCGTGACCGGACAAACGGCAAGCACATATGTTGAGCCGTTGTTAGCTGCAGAGAATGGCTTATGCTGAAATATCTCCGTTTTTTGAGGCCAGTATCATGATAAAGATCAAGCAGTAATTCTAACCCGCTTCTAGTATTCTGATGACAAGTGCCCCCGTTTCTTTTTACGCGGAAAACCCAAAAATGACCCCATGTCTTGACAGACTGGCAGCTGACCGGAATCGAACGTTCATTTTCCCTATCCAGAAATTGGGCTGCCACATAGGCCAAATCCAAGTGTCCCTGTTCAGAAACCAACCACATCTTGCTGCCTAGAATTTCCTTTCGCAGTCCTCTCTACAGTTGGGGGGCAAGTCTGAAATTAGACCGCAGCAAACTAAATAATTGGGTGATTGAAAATGTACCAACTGACTGGTTCATATCGCCCAACATCCAGACTTTCGAGGAAACCTCAAGATACCCACAGAGGTATCAGCCCAGCACTTGTTTCATCCAAGCTGGTGAAAGGTTTCGTCATACATTAACTTGCACCAATGGGGCAAACCTCAGGGCAAAACTGAAAAGAGGAGGTCTACGTGCATGTTGAGCCCGTCATCTCAGTGTAATTCTGGTCTCTGGCTGGCAAGAGCCGTCCTTGTCTCGGCAATTTGCTGAGCGACCACATTTTTTCAGTTCGCTGACTTTTGCTAGAGCCCAGAATTTATCAACGATGCCCACTGGTTGGAGTAAAGACATGAGATTTTAGTTTGATCCCACCCACACTGCAGTAGCACCCCATACTTTGAAGGTATTTTACGAACGCACGTGAAAAACTGCGCGGAAGTTTCTCGGTTTATTGAAACCGGCTTTCAGTTAGGATCGGAGGGCATTGTTAACTTATTTGCTCGAATCTATATTACTCAGGTAAGACTTTTCCGACGTCACTAAGAGCGCTGAGTTACCCTTATCAGGGAAGGTAAGCCAAAACCTGACTACAAAGACAGGTGGAGAGACCTAAGTATCCAATTAGCTTCGTACAGTGCCAGTGATTTTCGGCCTCACTTGTTTCACCAACCGTATCAAACTTTCTTCCCTCTCTTTCAGTACCACATATTTATGAAGACAAGGAAATAGAGACACGGTTCTAAGCTGATTATTTAAGTAAGGAACACTGGGGTTCCTCAGAAGCTAACGTAATCGAAAAAACACAATGATGGGCAAACGCTAGGGTTGAAACTTTATTCTCCCCGACGGGCAAATGATAGCCATTAAATCCAGTACTCTGAAGTTGCTCATAACAACAATACACAGATATTATTTCCTCATACCCGACTTGCGCAGAATCGTTCCTCTTAAAAATAGCTGGAAGGCTAAAGATGGAGCTTTTTATAGCTGTAAGTCGGACTGATGAAAACAGTTCATAGCCCAATCGCTTTTTAAGCAAAAGGATATCGGCTTATTGTTAGTACTCTCCGTTAACTGGCTCAGCTAAAAGTAATAGGAACAGAATGATTTCAGTGGGTTTGACATTACATGCTTAGCGCACCCACTGCTTGTTCGACTTGTATCTCATACTGGCATGTTGTGCCTCAGGTTATGGACTGCGAAATTCATTACGAAGATATCCATAGCAGGAAAGACCGTTGATCTAATAAATAGCTCAGGAATTGCGTTTAGGTGATGACTTCAAGTCATCTAGTACTCTTCGTTGTCCGAACATTTCAGTACTTCAAAATACTGTGAGGGGAAACAAGCAGTGTTTCTTTACAGAAACTTCAACAACTCGAGAAGCTCTAGCCAAACTTGGTTGTTTCTATTTTTGCTTTGGTGAGGAAGTAACGCGCAGATTTTTTAATGTTCCTGCGACTAGAGGTGAACGCAGAGAGGCGACGACTAAGCACATCATTCTCATCGCACAGCGTGCCAGTTGTAACGACACAGCGTGTGGTAGGTTGTCCAAGACCTTTCACCTACCCCACGTTTTGTTTCACTCGACCTGTGATGATTACGGAGGCCGCAGTCTACAACTGTATCGTCACCAAAAAACGACGAGCATTGAAAGGCGTTGATAACCGGTGGCACTACAGGGACGCTGCGTCTAGACGCTTAATTTACAACGAAGTTTACATCAACGGGAATCCCTCCTCGAGTTGGTTGATTCGGTTAGTTAGCCAAGTCTATTAAGATTGCATTGACAGCAGTAACCCACAATCTTTATTGAGACAGAACATAAACGGCCTCATTCAACATCATTTGGCTTTATGTTTTGATGTGGTCGGGGGTGTGTACCGTCTTAGAGCCAAAGGAGCAACCAGCAGCCAGTGGGCATTTGCCGCAGCTTGAGATAGGTCAAACCCACTTGTTTACAGCTCGAGTCATCAGTTTTGGAGTAGGATGGAAGAGTGGACGAAGAAACAACTGAGCTTTGCACTACCGCACATGAAATTCGATTTATATGGTCATCCGATTACGTCGCACATGATCATCACACGGATAGGTCTGGTCATTTGCTGTCGACCCTGTGTCCGCCTACGTTTGTCCGTGTTGCGACTGCATCCGTTGCATGTGATGATCATAGTGTTCATTATGTTAAGACTAGTCAGAAAGGTACGATGGATAGTGATAAGACGGCTGAGATTAAATTTTCCGACAGGATGTGGTTTTCTCTGGTGCGAGGTCTTTTCGTCCTGGTGAGTTTTTCTAGACTTCACTCGATTCTATGCAACCGAAATGCTTGTTCAGTGGTTGATCTGTCCACTAGATCGCCAGCTGAGTCAACGGTGGTGGTAGGTAATGTTCCACAGTTTGGCAGAAACTTTTCAGATGTAATGAAATAAAAAACTTGATGACCACACCTAAGCAACATCATTTCAATTGCAACAAGCGCCTGTGAATGAGATGGGGTGAACCACAAACACGATTTGCTGTGCATTGAGTGCGCACACACACGAGAAGTTACCTTCGTCTAGGAAAGCCCATCATAAAGAAGTGGTCAACTTCTGATCACACTTCTGTGTCTGTTTGAACAAAGAACAAGTAATGTTGCGACGGATCTTCGCATTAGATAAGCATGAATACTCCAACCTTCATGGTGACCTAATTTTTGACACACTGAACAAAAGTTTCCCACAATTTAGGCAGAAAATATGTATTCAGGAACTCAGATGAATTGGCCGGCTGACATTCCAACAAGGCGGAGCTGCTCAGCGGCAGATAAAATTATCGGTGAGTCATTATCTTGTTGTGGAGATGGATAGCAGGCAGTCCTTAGTTACAGATAGAGAAGTAGGCGCTTTCAGTTGTGTGAAAAATATCGGAATGCACAATAAAGTATACAGTTCGATCTTTAGAGCAGTATGAATTGAAGGGCTAGATTTTGGAGTAAGGATGACCAACATCCAGCGTTCTGCTTTGCATGGAAAACATTAGATCTCTTTTCACATAAAATGTTTAATTACCCAAAAAACGGTTTAGTTATGGACCTACCGGTTCTTCGGGAGGGGCTTCTAATTACCTGACCGTTGACACTTGAGGAGAACTTATCTGCATCCTCCGTGTTGCTTGAAGACAGACGGCTCCTGTTATTCAAAAGAGGAAAATAAAGCTGCAGAAACGTCCGTCCTATGAAACTTTCTAGAGTGCACCATGGTATACCATAGGGCACTATGCTACACTATATGATAATATGACACAGTATATCATAATATAATATGTCATAACTTAATACAATACAATATAATTCAGTATAATATTTAAAAAGTCCCTAAGGAAAACAAACGAGATAAAAGGGTAAAAAGTTCAACCAAAAGGGTACGGAAGTCAACCGAAAAATATTCCATCAACTTGACAGCATCATACTCTTATGCTTCTGAGGAGCGTGCGGCATTTATAAACATCATAACTACTGTAAAATAGCCAGGCTGTTTACAGCTGAAGATGGTGATAATGATCCATTTTTACTGTTTGCTTAGACGTAGCAGAGCCTTCTGGGTCAAGCAGCACTGCAAACCCATGTAAAGGAGAACAGTTTAGGTGTTTTATTATTTGTACCACTTATATAGAATGTGATTAGTCCATCTAGCTGACAGGAGCCATTGCTCATGACACATGCTTCCGCTTACCTGTCTGCTGACTATTTGTGAGTTAGTCATTCCATTTATGTATCAGGCTATTTGTGTGTCAGTCTGGCGAATAGATAGCTATCCGGTCAGTGTACCAGTTGGATTCGATTTTACTTGTGAATTATGGTGGTGGTTGTGTACATTGAAAATGACACCTACCTTGAGCTGCCAGTTGCCTGTTCATCGATGTGCTGAAAACAAATGGAAGTACGTAGTTATGCTTTGCAATAAAGGCTTTGTGCCATAAATGTCAGTTTTTGTTTGAAACGTAAGAGCTTTGTCACACCGAATGAGCCACAGCTAAATGGGTTCCAATAAAATTAATTTTGTGCCTCAAACCACTGATGTTTATCCTTTTCGCAAGGAAATGTGTTTTGATGTTCTACGCTTGCCTGAAGTAACTGTGATGATAACGTCTGCCGGTGGCTAAACATACAAATATCTTCAGGCATGCCTAAAAGTGTGTAGAACCGACTAACTGAGTGCTGATCATTCAACAGATGCTTTGATAATGCTTGTAACTTTAACTTTCGGAGATTACAACCCCTGTATCTCAGCTGGCAACTCCGACGCAATCATTCACTCACTATTAAAATTATATTACTTATGAGAACTGTGTACGTGTGATTTGCATACTGAAATAATTCGACAGTTTATTCTTTCAGTTAGCATATAACTGTTGAATTGATCAAGTCTGGAAAATCTTTGCATGCGGTGCTTTTATGTCAGTCACTGGTACACTGCTGCAGCCGATGGAACGCGCTCTAAACTTTCATCTCTTCTGGCCTTGAGTAATAAATACTGTATGTGCGCACTACGGAAGTCCGGTGAGTGGTGAAATCTACCAGAATAGATTCATACTCACTTTCGCGTTGCTTTCTTTCTCCTTTTTTCCTCCATCACCCATTTTGCCGGTTTGAACATCCTGTTTCAAATCCCAAATATCGGTGTCGTCCTGAAAATATTGCACACAGCATTCGGTATGGAAATATGGATAAACAAAGGAATATATGAAAAGGTTCTAAAACTTGACCCGATCCACAAAGACCTTCTGGTTATGTATGTGCAGTAGACGTTTCTAATTCGAGATTTCCATGAAGATGTGCCTTGCACATTGCAACGTTTCTACAGTCCCCCGTAAGCCCAATATTTAACACATCCGGTTCCATCTCACCGGAACAATTGTCTTCAAGCTTGGTTAATTTAACGTGTTCTGGGTGGGTATCAAATGGCGCTAATTTTTTGGGTGACATCTGAAGTTAAACTGTAAAATTTTCCCTAAAACTAGCGGACTGTTTTAGCTTCATTCAATTTTCGCCGCTCACAGAAAGACGGACTGTTGACCGGGAGACTATTTGGACAAATAATTAACGGGAAATAAATTCTGGCGGAGGCTTTATCATAGAATGACCAGAACCAAACTCGAAATGTCGTGCGTCCTTGACTTTCGAATTTAAACGCACATCAATTGCGAAGACCTTCAGAAGATACGGCTAACGAATATTTGCTAGGGGCTGGTGCCTAATGCTTTAGAAAATAGTTAAAAATGCGGCTACCATTCAACAAGGGAAAGCAAAATTGGTTCTGCTTCTGAATCAGTGAATTCAGTCTAAAAGTAGATCTTTTTCGTGTTACGTTTGTGGTATTCTAAAATACCAGGCGACCCAATTTATTCAGCATTCAGCAAACCTTGGAACTTCCAAAGATTTAGTAACGGTTGGACCCTTGTTCATATTATTATTACTCCTTCGACATATCAAAGTCTGTTTACAACAGGAAGTTGTGAAGCTAGTCTACTGAAAAGATGGACACTTTCGAACAATTACTTCAGCAAAATCGGATCAAACAAACCACGACCACCTGCAAAAAATGTAATTTGTGCATAAGGCTCTACAGAACAACTGTCTTCTCAGCTAGTTTTGTTATAGCACTCGGGCACGATAAGCAACCGTACATTTTGTGCGTCATTGGTGTTAACCGGTAGAGGGGTAACAGGTGCCAGGCATGCAAACACATGCACGGTAGACTATTATACTGACAACTTGATTCGTACTCAAGGTAAGCATATACAGAACTTTGTCCTGCCAAGTTTGTTCCCCGCAGATTTCTTCAGGTGAGTGAATGAACCCAGAGAGTGTGTAGAAACAATCAAGTGGAACCTTTCAGAAATTCATACTCCATCGTCCTTTTGGTATTTTAGGTTTATTTTGATCCTGCTTTGGGATTGCGTCCTCTCAGCGAAGCCTAGCTATGATAAAAGTTGAGAAGCTGTTTCATCCCTATTGGGACTCACATGCAATATACACATCATAAAACACCAGGAAGTGCCGAAACACGACCTTCCCGGCTAACAGTTTAAACACTTGATCGTCCAGCAATAAGCAGCTAATCAGCAGTGTGATGAAGCTGCACTTAGCGTCACTCATCCTGAAACCTGGGAATCCATGTCACCTGGTTGACTAGCAACAACTGACAACTTATCAGATAGAAGTATCATACATCTTGTGAAACGATTACTTACAGAATGTTGTTAGTACGAGGAGATTGGGGAGTTCCAGTTGAGATTTCCTTTTGTAAGTGAAGCTAATCTATGTTGAACAGGCGAGAAGCGCTGTGCAGCTGTTTCATCCCGATTGAGAACCACCAATAGTGCACCTAATCCGGTGTTACTATCGAAGTGTGAAGATATAAAACGTGCAGAATACTCTACAGTGTTGCCCAGAAAGAGAATATTGTTATTTTCGCGTCTACCTAATACGTTTCATAGGGTAATAAAATTTTTGTTCATTATGATCCCTTGTCGATGGTGGTATTTTATATATGCACATACCCTATAACAAACCCCATCGGGCACTGCAAAATTCGCTGTCTCTGTATTTCCGCTTCAATGTGCCACCCTCCTTTCTGGTCCACTTTTTGCTGTGGAAGTTCTTCACGAAGACAGGGGGCCTCCGTACTAATTACTTTGCTAGTCGTATGCCTTGTCCAACTGCTTTACCAACATGCCCGATTACACGCCACGCAGAAACCAAGCCTATAAAAATTGTGAGTTGTGCTCAGTCTTGTAATTTTCAATGAGGAAAACCAAAAGCTAGTAAACAAATTTCGCGCAATGACTGACCTCGTCTCTCCTGCTTTATCTACTGCAGTATTTCATCGAATATTATCCATTAAAGACAATTCAATGTGGCATAATTCAAACACGAACTGATGTTCAGTCCTTGTCTGAGGTGGACCATGCACCTCCAGAAGGGGACAAATTGTCGTTCTCCACTAGTTTGATCTCTTGGGAGATTGTTGGACTGATAATGCCAAATTGGGCTTCAATCTTGACCTAAGCGACTGATGTATCCCGTCGTCCAAGTGCAAAAATAAGCCCTCCTATATCATTTCAATGAATCGATTCCACAGCGTTTAGTATATGTTACTAATTTTTTGCTACCAAATATTTTTCCGATGCATGAGGGTCATTTTTTACGGTTTTTCTAAAATATCAAGTCAATTCAACCAAACCGTTACTAGAAAAACGCAGCCCACCGTTCGCCGGACCGAATCGCATTGTTTGGATGGCATAAAGGCAGCTGACAATTTGAACAATACTCTCATTTGCATTCATTGAATGTGTTGCGCTGCACATCTGTGTGACGAAAGCCAAATTTGAGGAAATCGTTTTAATCCCAGGAGGCATCTACCGGAAAACCGGCCTATTTTGCTACTGGATAGTTTATTTCAGATACATCAGAATTGGTGTCATCAAAATAAAATGGAAATACTTCCGCGTTCTTGTCTACGTGCAGGGATCAAATTAAGATATAGTTGGCGGTTATGTTGATGGAATTTATATAGTCTTTCTATCCGTTAAACAATAAATAGTTTGGCCGGACAAGAACAGCCACTTTCAATGTTTTAAAAAAAATAAAACCACACTCTTCCCTAGCTTCTTAAAATCTGGAGTAAGAAGACCCTCTGAAATAGTCAGTAATATTTTTCATCGATCAAAAGTATCAGTCATTTAGTACTTCACTGTGTATGAAGTCTGAATGTTTTTGGTAGCGTGAGACGCCTCCTATTTTTGTGATGCCTTGGTAACAAGGGTTTGTTTCATCAAGGGGCTCAGCTGGCTGAATAGCTGAGTCGGGAAACTACAGCACTTGCGTGATGGGAGCCAACTGACTCATGCAGTTAGCTACTTACGCAGGCATAAATGTCAGCCGAAAGATTTCAAGGGCATTCTTGTTGCGAATTGCTAAGCGGCTTGTCTGACTGAGTACTCAAGGAGGCAGACAACTTCAGGTATTCATCGAAAGCTAAAATTACGTTCATTCATCTCGTTGCGTTACACGACAATGCGGCAAATGTGTTCATTCCTAGTCCTAATGTTACTATTGATAACTACAAGCAAAAAAATTTCATCCTTTGATGGATTACTCTGTAAGACAGTAATTTAATCTGGGGGAAAATAACTCACAATATCAGACGAACTTTCGCCCGATGAGTCCATAAACTGAGACCAATTTTCAATTGTTGCTTGTGGTGCAAGCGAGCGAGCATCCGCGGGCGAGTCTGTTGACGCATTGTCGACTGAATGGTGGGAAGCTGCGGTGGGTCTTGTCTTCCTGCGCGTCCTCACAGTGACTTTTGGCATCATGGCACGTTGAAGCTGCTCTTCAACACTCAGAGGTGGCGAGTAGCACGAAACTGGATCAGACAGATCAGCTAGGATGACAAACAACAACTACATTCATCCCAACAGCTAAACCACTGTTTAGGTAGATAAACATGAACATAGCCAACTTAGATGCAGCAATTAAAGGTATTCACCGAATTCATCCGCAGGACTGCGAAACGAATTCTGGTATTCCGGCTTACCTTAATGAGTATGCTCTGTTACATTTAAAAAATGAACTGGTTTTTAATTAATCAAACAGTTATCTGATAATTAGGCTATGTGAAATCGAACCCAAACTCTGTGGGCTTATTAAAAAGCGGGTAGAGAACACCGTATCAGACCCACATCCCCCCTTTACTTGGGTCTTCTTTGCAAATGGACGGTTTATGTCAGCATTCTTTTGGGTTCCGTTTAGGACGATTTTGGGCCCAGTAGATACACCTTGGTAACCGTGGTGAGTAGTTTGTG
Source organism: Opisthorchis felineus (assembly GCA_004794785.1). Taxonomy (NCBI): domain Eukaryota; kingdom Metazoa; phylum Platyhelminthes; class Trematoda; order Opisthorchiida; family Opisthorchiidae; genus Opisthorchis; species Opisthorchis felineus. The sequence goes on along the minus strand of SJOL01009264.1, from coordinate 1,154,839 downwards.
TTTAGTGGCCTTGACTTTGCTGTTTAGGATGAATCCATCACCTTTCTGGACCAGTACTGTGTCATGCCAAGCAACTGCTTCGTAAGATATTACGGAGTAGTTTAACTATATATCCACTTCAGTTTTCAACAGTCACCCTGAACCACCGTTCTAAAAGTTGATGCGTTTGCTGGAAAAGCTATCTTTCCATACTAAACACACCGCTACATATGTGTTGTACATAACATTAGTTGTACATGCAACTGGATGTGGCATAAACTCCTTTTAAATGACAGATATATAGAACGTTCTACATATTTTTCAACTTTGCATTTTCCACTGAATAGGTTTTGTCGCAAGGTATTTTTACCAGAATAGAACAATGTGGGCAGTATAAGAGACCTGCATTGATCTGCTGTTGTATTATACGGAGGCAAGCTCGCCTTAAAGCTCTCAGTTGCATCTCGTGTAACTGGATACTATTGTAGTGCAGTCTTCGTGCACTTTTGTTCAGGATTTTTGTAAGCCGTGAAGTAAAGAATGATCTTGTTTGTGTGCGAAACAGCACCGGAAAGGAGGAAATTTAACATGGATGGGCTCTTGTTTGTGTTTCTGTGGAAAACTGCGAACTCGGAAAATTCAAGGTGCATAATTCTGCGGAAGTCTTGGCGATCGCCAGAAACGTTTCTATCGTTTGCCTAAAATGTGGGAATATTTGGCCCTCAGAACTTGCGAGCTTACTTTATCTATTTTGGGCTGCAGAAGAACACGACGATTCAAATAAGACAATGTGGTTCCATATTTCTTGACACTGAGTAATCTTATCCAGAGAGAGTGAACAAAAAATCTCACTGTGGAGCAAAAACGTTCAAAGAGTACTTACCAGAGTAGGTTGGTCTTTTTATGTCACCATTTGAACTGTACTTCAGAGCAGCCGTCAACCAGGCAAAGCTATCTTCCAGCCAGACGTTAAACGGAATGTGTGGCAGCACAGAGGCAAACCATTTTGCTTTATCACCAATCAGTGAGGCATCGGTGATCCCCGCATGGATTCGTTGAAACACCTCATTCTCCGGGTAGATACTCCATTCGGATAAAAACTCCACAGCCTAAGTGCAACAATAACACGGATCCCGTTGATGAATGCCGTAAAAGATAAGTTAAAGTTAGTGCCCAGCTGTTGCGAAAATCTCAAGATCTGTGGTCCCAATAAATTGCGTGTGTAAGGTAGGTTTCGAATAATTATGTCCAACTTGCGGTAGCCCGTCCAGGCGGACATCGACTGGCATTTGTTCAACAGAGTTAGATCCGAGTGCGTATAGTACTTTTGATCGCCGGGACTGGTAAAACCTTTCAACTTTCAACGTTCATGGAGAAGATAGCGGGCAACATCATACAATGTTTTTTTACACACTGTGAGGCTCAACCGTACCACAAAATTTTGACCTGGAGTAATTTTTCCTCATTATTTTCTATTTCTTTCGTCTTTCATGTCTATCATAGAATTCCTTACAAATTTCCTTTTGGCTTAAATACAAGCTCTTAGCTGTCATTTCGTCCCATATCCTGCTACGCCTAAATCATCACATTGTTTGAGTGAGACTGCGAGTAATATTTTATGGGAGCTATTCAAAACAGATGACTGCCCCGAAAGAGCTCCTGGGAAATAGTAGTCGAAAGCGAATCAGTTGGTTCCACAAGATTTGATGCCTGCCAATCAATACCACGAGAGAACACTGTACAGACCGGTTTTGCCATAATGCTTCCGGTAAACCCATTCTGCTACGGATATTGGACAAACTATGCAGACGTTCACATAAGAGGCTTAACAATGGTTTCTTTGTACAAGTATTCGAATACTTGTTTGTTCTCACAAAACAGACCTGACAACACCACGATGTATGTGCGCAAAGTGTTTTAGTTGAAGCGCGATGGAATATACGTAGAACTCAAAATAAACTGTGGAAAGTCTGTTCGGTCAAATAAACTGCTTGGAGTCACAACACGTCTATGCATTCACTGTGCTAAACTACAGGGATGCCGAATATAAAAGAGAATGTGGACGGCTCAATTGGTTGGGTTTACAGTATTTCCGAGGAGTTCGTTGCGACTATTTCATCCCCAAATGCGCTCGTTTATAAAGAATGGTAGTGGTGCGTTAGTGGTGTTCATCGAATATTTGTGTGCGTGATTTTATGTGCGTTCTTTCAGGTGGTGATTTTCGATCGTGACTGGTTGTTTGGTTGGGTACCATTCCTTTCCAATAAACAACGGCTCAGCGATGATGTCAGAGTTACTGGTGAGGAAACTCTTGCAACAAAACTGTCAAGTGCAGTGAACAGGTTGATCACCATTGTGTAAAATGGTTGATCCTGTGCTTCATCAAATAATGTGTGTAGGCCAGCATTACGTGGTAAATTTGCATTCATTTTGGGCATTTGTAGTTTAGAGGTAATGCCATATCTTAATACATCTACCACATCTAATTTGCTCATAATACATTTAACCTGGTCCCTAATAAATGGAAGAACACCATAGTTCTCATGGATGATAGTCGGATTAAAGTCGTCTCTTTTTACTGCCCAAACACAATACATGCTGGAGCGTACTGGATGAAAAATCATCAGGTCCAACTGAAGAAAGCAGATCAAGAATCAATGAAAAACAGATCAGGTCCAGGTGAATTGTGGAATGAGGATTTCAAGTGCACAAACATGAAACGGAGACACCCTCAGACTTTTCTGCACGATATCGACGTCCGACCCATGGTGGAGTCACTGTCAGTGCTGACAGACAACAAATGATGTGTCTGGCAGCGCAGCGAGTCGCATGTGGGGTTCAAGTGCATAATGTCACAAAGCAGACGTCTCTGGTAGTACAGCTGCTTGTGCATCTCTCAGATATGAGGAAAACCCATGGACAATGACCATGCATAGGCATTTCTCTTCATTCACGCTTTATGGACGTGGACATCTCATTTCAGGATTAGTAATTGTTCCTTTGGTGACGAGCACCCGTCAAATGAATTGTAACCCAACGTCTTTACACCGGCAAATACAAGGCAGACAAATGTAACTTAATTTGTAACAGCTCTACTGCTAATGCTTCTTTCAGTGTCCTCCGTATTTTAATGTTACACTTTTTGAGCAAGTCCTGCTTCTAGAAATAACATACTACTCATACGTCTGCTGAAAATTATGACAGGCCTCATTCTAATTTCTACCAATTGCATAACTTCCAACGCGAAAAGATGTTTAAAATCTATGGATTTTCATTATCTTTTATGTGGTTCGTACCACAAATAAGTCTGATGAGAGTGAGTACATTGTGCCTTTGTCCAACATTGCTGCAAAATTACAAGCTGGTGTGATGTGGAATAACGAGCAGTTCGCTGACACGTGTTCTAATTCATTATCGTTGATGCAGTCGGATAAGCACGCTGACGCTTCTCAATTAAATTTAACCGGCAGCGAAAAGAACGACACCTTCAAAGATCTACAGAATTTCCCTCTTGGGTTTATCAATAGTCATGTAGCATTTGAAGTTACTGAAGTTTCTGCAAGGTAGACCGTGATTGTCATTCATGCTCCTTGATTCCTAATCTGTAATTCCGCCGGCGTGGTATTCCAGGTTTCTTGAACACCGGATGGCCTGCAAACAGCCCGTATGATATTTTATAGGAAACCGTCGGTGGTTGTGAAATGCTATTCATGTAGTAAACTGGACAAATTCTGCAATGTTGATGCACCGAGAAGGTAATGTGACGAATAAGCAAACAAACAGTTCTTAGCTAACTTGGAGTTGAATATGATCTGCGTGGACAAACACTGAAGTCAGATATTTTTGACTGATTTCCATCGAACTGGAACGCTGCAGCAATATGGGTCTAGTTAAGGCCTACTCCTAGTAACTTGGCACTAACCAGGGGCAGCAGAGATATATAAACTAAATTAACTTGTAAATTAAAAATTAAAGAAATCAAAAAATGGGTAGGCCTGGACAATACGACAGGTTTGCTACCAATAAACAGACTTAAACGAAGTCTGTTTAATTACAAGCACTTAAGAACTACGGCCCACAAATCCGACGCAGCATGCGAAGAAGCACTTGAACGGACGGTGTCTTACATCTCAACGCAACTACGCCTATCTTTAATTGCTGTTTAGCAGCTCGAATCAAGTTTTGTTAACAAATCTGGCCACCCAGTTTACTACAAATATACACCCGTAGTAAACTTTAAGTAGCCTCTTCCAGAGTGACCACCCCCAATTCAGACACCTTCATTCTAATCCCGTTGGGTTAACGTTAAAATAGATTGCCCTGGAAAGACCATGGTGCAAAATTATTTCACTGAGTTTTTTGTATTGTTACACTTATCATATATCTGAACAGTGTCAGTCACCAGCCAAAGCGACTGACAATTCAATAAAGTTACTTACAGTGCTATGGCAAAGAACCACTACAATTCTCCCATCTGTAAAGATCGTCCTCCAGCTGAGGCCACTTTAAATGACACCTCGTAAGTTTCTCAAGTGATTGAGTCATCTCTAGAAAATACCAATTATGGAAAGAACGCACATTTGGTAAGTTTTTGCAGGTAAACCCCAGACCCGGAACACCCTTAGTATACTTTTCCGTCCCAGAAAAACCACTTGGAAAGATCGATCATAAGTGATCTCTTTCAAAGGTCTGTTTCTTTAAAAGGACACGATTGCACCCTTGTTCTTTCGAGATGGACTACTGCAAAACAGGTGGTATCTCAGGGATCGAGGACAGTATTGCAGTACACTTCATAAGTCATGCGTAGCGTTTTCCAAGTTTTGTTTCACCTAGTATCTCCAGCGATAGACGGATAAAGTATTACAACCAACCAGAATATCTTCTGATGGTGCCGGAACACGAATGTGTCATCACTTGTCAGATATTCACCATAATTTTATGGACGTAACACATCTTTAGATAGCCTGAATATTATATTTTGTCCCTTACTGAAAAGAACCTCATGGAAGGGACCATAATTTCAGTGAGATATCTCATAATGTTGGGCACAAACAGGACAGTTAGATTTTGTAAGATGGTGGTTCACCACTATCACAGTGGTGGCCGTTTTGGGAGACAGGTGTGACTCTTATAAAGAAAGGTTAGTTCTATTCCAAGTTTTATAACTAAGCGTCAAAATATCAGCGCATTACCTCACACTTTATCCAGTACATTGTAACTATCGTTTGAGGTACGTACACTTATATGTGCTCGTACGATCGACAGAAGTTTCCTGCAAGAGGAACCTACAAGTACGACCAGCCAGCTTGTTTCACGTGATTGCTGTTTCCTTGGTTGGCTACTCAAACCCAGTACCTTACCTTAACCGTGTGTCGTGGCCAGGAACTTAGCAACCTTCCTATACTTTAAGGGTTTAGAAGTGAAGTGCAACAACCTACGTGATACTTGATTGAGAGAATGACGCAGATCACTAATTCCAATGACATATCACACTGTGACCAAAAATGATGACAGTGATGGTGACAATTACATGTCACAAATATAAAAGGTTTTGAATTCGCACAATCCTGTAATTAACCGTCATCAAGGTAAAATTGACCGTAACATTTGCTATCAGTAAACTATTTTTCCGGTGAAATGAATGGGTGAATGGTTGTCAGTACTAGTTTCTCCAAAGAGTGACTTCCAAAAATGTTCAAGGAATGACAGGTTTTACAAAAGTGGGCAAATCTACTAGCTAAAAAATTTTCCCTACGAACCGACTGCCCTTTGAAAGTTAACCACGACAGATTAAAAAACGAATAAGATCTGCAAGTCGATAACACTCAGATGTGAAAAAAAAATTTCGAAGTTGAGAGATTGGCACGAAGTATAATGCGTTTGTGTAAAGTATTCAAAAAGCACGTTAAATTTCTCGCATCAGAAAACTTGCTTTCAAAAAAGACCCTATTACTACAGGCCCTGATGTAAATTCAAAAAACAGGAGGCAAATGTTTGTATCAGTGCTGAGGCCGTAATTTGATGAAACCATTTGGTAGGCTCCTACGATTGGCATTCACAAACAGGAGGACACCACGTGTAAGGATCTCTGGGCAGACCAGATTATGTAGCAGTAGTAATGTATAACAGTTGTTTTGTTGTGTTTTCTCTCTCAAGTTCCCTTTTCACCAGTCGCATTATGTCTAAGAACCCATCGCTTGTGGCTGCTTTTTTACTGCTTAACAGTAACCACCAAATAAAAATAAGTGTTCGATATATCGCTAATTTTTATGGTTGATGGCAAGAGATGGACAGTTTACTACTGATTCCAGCAGTTTCGTAACTCGCCACTTTATACTACTGCTCAAATAAATGTACTGTACACCTCGTTTGAAAAACTAACTACGATTTGAGGTACTTTTCTTGACACAGCACTGCCTACTGAGTTCATGAATAATCATGGACAGATTACCATCAATTTTTCCGTTGTTGAAGAGTGCTTTTTCGTTCGAGCTACATGCACCTGGACTTTTGCTACAAGATCTGCTAACCCATGTTTTAATTTCTAATAATTCATTCCCAAAGGTCCTTGCGTATATATGTCAACAACTGACCAAATGTGGAATCCCCCCCTAGAGGCTCACTACTGGTGCTGATAAACATCAACCATTAATTCATTCAAGGAATGTGGGGCAAAAAAGCCGTGAAATTCATCTGCCTGAGTTTTAACAAAATGAATTGGCTTTTGTGGTTTGCATCGTGAAACACACTTCCGATAATCGACAGATCGGCGCTTCTCGTCCAACCAAGGCATATCCTTTTCCTCAGATTATACATATCTAGATTCCTTACTCCAAGATCTGCCAAATGCTATTCCAATTTCTATCGGCGCTTTCAATTTTTAGTGATTCCACAAAGTGGGAGACTTTTGCAAGACAAAAAAGATTTCTTCGGATTGGCTTATCTGAGTAAACCCCTCATAAGATCCTACGTCTCTACCTCAAAAGGGGGCGTTTTTCTAATATGTACCACTTAGGAATCACTGTACACCTAAGACCAATAATCAGAGACCTACAGCCGTTGACAATTCACCCGTACTTATTACGCACTTCGTACGGCCATACAACTCAGAATAACCTAACCTGCTTCAACACTAGAACTAAGTTAGCAAATCCCGAGGATTCGACCTTTCTGTTACGACTTTTACCTATCAGTTTACCTGCAGTTCTGAAGACACCTACTTTGGCAGATTCTGCCAAAGAATGATTGACACCTACCGAAAAACTAGGTATATGTGATGAGACAACTGTTGTCAGCTTACGATACTATGGAATACATGACGCCTGCCGATCACGGGCCTTACAGTTGCTTTCAAACAGCTAATCAGAATTCTTTTGCGCAACCAAACATCTCAAACGCCGGTTAGGATATAATGAGGCATTACTGATTAAAATGAGACAACCAGCAAAATTACTTGACTTAAGCTATCTGTTTACGTTGGCACTGAATTTATACTGACTTGTCATGAATGACTCTCCATGCAATTTCCGTCGTTGCCACTACGTCTTACGTCTGGAAATTTGTAATTTACTTTGAAAATAGTAGGGCAAATGACAACACTTGACAGAGACCAGATAACTGCTGATCCGTTTAACCGTCTTGGCAATGGGCTTGCAAACGTTTGAACACCGATCCAGGAGACAGCAGCGCGCGTCTGAGTGATGACGACGTCTCTTCGAATGGTTACGGAAAATTCGCAAGTCAATTACTAGGCTAGCCGAACGAGTCAACAGCCACCCGATCAATAAAATATTAATAATAAATCCGATCTAGCTATCAAATTTCGTCACTGTCAATTTATTTGCTTTTTCATCTTCCCGATTAAGTGCAAAAGAGGTTGGGGGCAATTTCCAGTAGACGATGGTGAACCCCCAGCTCAAAAATGATGCAGAATTACATCACGCCTAATCGAAAACATCGCTAGAATATCTCACTTACCTGTGTTTGAGCAAGTCGACGAATGAACGGTGTTAGCGTCTGACGGGACTTGAGGAAGGAGTAATACTGGAATGCTACCACTGGTCTTGGGTACAGTCGAACGTTGCGCGTGTGTTCACTCAAGTTAGCCAGTACATTCGGTGAGTCAAAGAATCGTACCTGTGTGGGAAAAGTGTTCTGCTTACTTCTGTTTTATTTTGAATGTTATTGCACAAAAGCTTTTGAAAGTTCAAGTGATTAAATCCTCTAGTCTCTACAGTAGCCAACTTTTTCTTCCTAACAGATGCATGCCGATTTCTGTTAAAGTCAGCTTTTTGACAACCAAAGTAGGAAGGAAGATATTCAAGTAAAAACCTGAGGACGTTGAAGTGATGGGACGAGTTACAGTGTTGTGACCCAATGACAGTGATTTGCGATCAGAGTCCGTTTCTCTAAGTTGTTTCGCTCGTGTTTTTGCAATGTTTTTGCCTAGTTGTGATTGACTCTATTTCACTAATAACACTGTGAAAAAATGCATGCGACCAGCATCGCGAATACTTCTATCTACGTTAAAGACACATCCGGTCCAAGTTCACTTGCCACGTAATTGCGTAATCCACCGCTTTCATTTCTATTTTGACACAATCACGTGATTCCTCGTGATACGCGGGTGCTTCCCAATACAGTACGACTTGTGAATTATGTCGAAGTTTCAATGTCGAGTTGTGGACAGAGTTGTGGTTTTTAAGAGCTTTCTTGGAAACTGATTAACTGCTGAACAAACGTTTCAGCTAAAATTGTCATGTTAAATTTTTCTTCTGAGCCTGTGAAGTGGTTCGAACAATTTTGCTCTATGAAAAACGGAAGTCAGCCTATCATGTTTCGGGAAAATGGATGGTGTCTTTTATTTGTTTCAAAATTGGGAGTTCCGTTTTACCCTGAGGTCATGAGTAAAAAATCAAATGGCTTTTGTTTCTAATTATTGAAGAACAAACTAAGGGTTGTTTCAAGATATTTCACAAATTTGCCAAAATTTCTGGCTTGTCAGACATTTTGAAGGTATGTAAAGTTATTGAATATTTTTCCTTTGTTCCCACAAACATTGCTCCGGATATAGAGTTGGACAGAATTGCCCAAATTGAGGCAAATACGGGATGCACACGTACTGGTTACTACATGATACACTGACTGAATGTACTGCGAAATATGGCTCCCTTCTCAGCTTTCAGGATGGACAGTTCTCTCCAGCTGAGGGGATGTTCTACAGGTAACTGTGTTAGGATGGTTGTGCAGCTTTTTGAATTTCCCATTTTCCTCGACAGCGGAATTGCTGCAGACGGTGCAACAGCGCTGGACTATACTTCCTTAGGGCGGATGTTGTGATGATATATAAGATACTGATGATAATAAATAATGCTATTGTCAAATAACTTATTCGTTGGATGATCAGCTCTCAATTTATGGAAGAATAGTATAAGGCTAACTTCAAGTCGTGAAGAGACTGGAACTCATTGTACTTCAACAACCCATTCAGATAAACTGGAAGCTGCCCACGTGGCATCCGCAGAATATGTTTTACCAGGTTAGGCAATAAATAGAAGCTTGACACAGAACTTCTTGGCCATCTAGGGTGAGGACAGGAACGTGTGCGGCAATTTGGTCTTTATACCAACCAACATATCTTTCGGGTAAGGCCTTTGAGGGCTTTGGTTAAGTATTGTCCTTCTGTTTGGGCCTGGGCACATTAACAGTATCCTAGACCACATACGACCTTGAATTACGCAAATAAACGTAAATTCATGCTACGTTAACAGTCGCGTGGTGATACCGGTCGGATAGTTTTATTAATTGCATACAGCTGACTAGATGTGCAAAACCATGCGACTGCTAAGGCCTCCAAAATTTCTTCATTATTCTGTCTCAAATTCTCTTCCGTCCCCTTTAACGGTCACTCTTCCGTACAGCTCAGCTTTAAGCACGTTAGTCGGACATCCACAGAAGAGAGCAACTGCACACCACTGCTTACATTAGCAATTCCACTTCCATCAGAATCTTCGCATCTTCCTGACTAGAGTCCACATGATTATCCTTGTACGTGGTAAGAAACCATACGGGAAATACCATGTAACCGGTTTTAGTGGCAATCATGCCTCCCCTTCCTCATCTGACTGTCCAACTAAGGTTTGTCTGTCGTTGTGCGATGGGTTCATGTCAACTAGAGTTCGCAGAGGACGTTGAGCCAAATTGCGTCTCACTTCAGCATGATGCGCAGGTGCGTTCATCTTGCTGCTGTTCCGTGGTATAGATACCTTTTTCTTGTTCGGGACTTGAAGCTGTTTGTAATAGGTCTCCGCCACTCCACTTTCTTTCTACTCTTTACTAGGCATTATCTCTCATAATCGTATGGCAGTTAAGTACTGGTATTCATTACTGGTGTGTTACTGTTGATGATATTGATATCTATGAAAGCCAGGATTCTATTCAATCCAAAGTTTAGTCACAACAGGAAAAAAACAGAGGTCTGATTATTTTCTTGGTGCTCCGAATCTCTCGGGGATTTTTTAAACGAATAGCATACCACTCACAATGCGCAAGCCTTGAGCCAAACAGGGACACGGAACGAGGAGAGGAAATAACGGATTAGGTAATTTGTCTGAACAACAGTTTCAAACGGGCCGGGTCACCTCAGGTCGAGTGGAACATGCGGAACGATTGGTCGCAGGTAAGCGTAGTTGAGGTGAACGGATCAGTGGTATGTGGTGTAAGGACAGAGAGTAGATAAGAAGTCTGGTACTGGGTGGTGACGGTCTCACATATTGAGTAAAGGTTATGGTGTTCAATAGAAAAAATCTTCCTGGTTAACTGAAATTTCCTTGCTATCCGGCGGATTCGCCACGTTTGGAGCAATCTATGAGGCATCCGTATGGGAGCGGCCGCTGAGTAAACGAAAATTATAAGTGAGCACAATCGGTTGATAAACACCTACATTTTGTTGGTTTAATAAGTCTTGCGCTCCACTAAGTAACTTAGCTCGAGTTAGCTTTGGTTAAGACGTGAAATTTCCGAACGGAAGGTCCATGGTTCGATTCCAACCTCTGAATCTCAAGTGTCCCTATCTGGGCACAGCTTCTGGAATTTTTTACGCCGCCAGGTTAGACTGGACGTCTGAAGGCGTCTCACCTTCCGACAAATTTCGAACCACCGATAGAGTTTACCTAACCAGCAAGCAGGGACACGACAAGAAGGACTAGGGAATCATTACAAACGGGAAAGGTCCTTTCAGGTTCTAGACCCATAAACGTAGGGTTCCTTAGTGAACGAAAACTTGTTAGTTTATCAGGTGTCATGGTGATGGACGGCACTTTTTCTTATAATGCATAGCTATGAAAGGGTCTGTGATCAACTGCCGGACGGAGAGTTGCATCAGGGTTATAAATCTTTGGCGGGCCGTAAAAGTGACTTGGTCTGAAGAAAAACTGGAAGCACGCACTAGCGCTCTCAGTTATAAAGTTCTGTTATTAGACTGATACATACATGAAAGGATCTGTGTGTTATTGATGCTATCCCGTCATGACATTAGCTGCTCTGTTCAGTAGCGCAGCTTGACTTCTTTTGTCTGATTAGTTAATGATAATGAAACTGCAGACGCCTCACTGCTACATCCAGTTCTTTCAAGTAGATAAAAACCATGCTTTGTCATATTTTTAGACTCGTCCTGGCCCAATCAAGAAGCTTTACAAAATCACTCTGCCCACAAAAATAGGTGTGCACTGCTCTTATGTGAGTTGTTTGGAACAAATGTTTTTCAGTGATTCCACATCGGGTTACTAATCTGGACGGCTATCATGCTACCCAGTGTACGGAAGAAGGCAGAACGTTTCGCTTATATTAACAAGAAAAGTTCTTCATAGGAAAACTGCTAGTGTTTCTGTGATGAAATAACAGAGCACCATACTGAAGATATCGGACATTTGCCATAATTATGACAGCAGCTCCAGAGGAGAACACACCGTATAGCCATGTCCCAGCCGGGTCACATGAACCCGGTAATTTAGTGCTTTCAACTTCTGCACTGGAACCAGTGATGTAGTCTCCAGGAGGAATAATCACACAGAACGGTGGAATTTAGCCACTCGTATGTACATCATTTCTTAGCAGTCGCAAATCGGCTAACGCAGTCTCGAATTCTTTATGTTACTGGAGCTAGTGGCCTCCCATTGACTGACGGCCATCTTCTTAATGATGTTTTCTCTTTAAATTTAAACAATGACAGCAAAAACAATGGATCGGGGACCAACCAGTAACGAACTTACCATTGCCACGCGAGTAGCAACATCAACTGAGTCAACGTCATCCACAGCAGTTTGTAGGTCAATCTCACTCGCTTGACTCTGACCGGCTGCAGTTTGGTTATCTGATCTTGGCCTTTCACAAGACATACTTGTCAGAGCCTTAATTACCAGAAGAATATAAAATACAGTTTCCACAGTGGATCACAAGCGACAGTTTAGCAGTAAAATCAAAGTATTATCGTGCCTTCAACCCATACACGTAATTTCGTATAGTTTCCGAAAAAATACTTTTTTGTGGAGATTTCGTCATGTAAGTGAAGCCAATCTACGCTGAAAAGCCGAGAAGCACCTACAGCTGTTTCAGCCTGAGAAGTAGTTGCTCGAGGAGCCAGTCAACACGTGTGTCCGCGTGATGTGGATCCCGTGGTTGAAGGATGAGCGGCGCTATATCCTGTCTAAGTGCGAGTTAATCACACTGCTGATCAGCAGCTCGTGGCCGAACGGTCAAGTGTCCAAACTGCTAGCCAGGAGGTCGCGGGTTCGAGACTCTCCGGAGTTTCGTGAGATGCGCACTGCTGAAGATTCCCAATAAGGATGAAACATCTGTACAAGGCTTTTCGGCTTTTCAACATAGATTGGCTTCACTTACAGAACGAAATCACCACAAAGATTCCAAAATCGCCTCACACTACCAAAATCGGGAATGTTTAGCAATGTGCTGAGTCTGTCCCATTATATTACCTGATGTGCAATCTCTGCAACAGCCAGCTCAGCGGTACTTAGACCAAGTTCAAAAGGTAGCAGCTGTAGTTCTGGCTCTAAAAACCCATATAAATGAAACCCTCAATTCTCATGAGCTGGATTTCTGGACCGATATTTTCATAGAAATGCCGAAAATTACTGGTCATGGGTCGTTTGTGTA
>SJOL01009264.1:1107801-1123471 GCA_004794785.1 Opisthorchis felineus | reverse complement strand
CTACTGTTAGCCTTATCGGTCCTCTATATCTTTATTATTCTCGTACTTAAGCAGAAAACAAAACAAACAATGAGTATTACTGAGTTGCACAGTTTAGTGTGACAGTGCAGTTCTCGAAACCTACCATAGAAACGTTTCCTTACCCAATCAAGCATGAAAGCACCGCAGGTCATGATTCAATGAAATATGCACCCGAATCACCAAAATAACCCCGATCAAATTGCACAGAACCTGTACGATTGGAATAACAACACAGAAAAGGGATCACGAATCCCTTTATCTACAGTGTAAAACACCCTTCACCGCGGATAAATGAGGTCACTGAGGTGGAGTAACGTCAAGGGATTACAAATGACGAAGGAATCTGTCTTGTCTTATTCCCTCGAGGAAAGCTATTTCCCATTAGTTTTTGTAATTTTCAGGTAAACGAACAGCATGCCTTCCTTAAGATTCCCAAAACCACTAGAATGCGTCAAAGAATCACTGTATGGTTCGACATTTAGATGATTCAGAGACTGAATACACTACAAAGTACAGGTCAGAGAAAGGTCACCCTCGACTTGATAGATGTGGAATGACACAATCTCATTTGATGGGTGGTTGTGAAGTCCAACTGAACCTTTTCGTCACAATGACAATGACTGATCACATTCACGGTGCAATATCCATAAATCGCCCCCCTGGGCATCATCATATGGTACGTGTTCCAAACCACGCTTGGCTGCCTCAAGTGCAAATTTCCAAGCGAAATGCTCAAAGTATTGCAAAAACGCCTGCCCATATTAGAAATCTAACTGTGGTTTCAACTAAGAATTGGTGATAAACTGCCACAAACGCAGCCTCCTTTTTTGTCACATTTGCAGTCTAACTGCGAGTAAACAACTTAACCCCACTCGCCCCCCCCACAGTCGCTCCTGTGCTCATACTTTGATGCTCATAGTTCAGCGAAAACAGTCCAATAGTCAGTCTAGTACGTACCTTCTGCTCCAGCATTATTGCAGTCAATACTTTCAAGCATGTCTGAACACCAAGTAGCTCGAGCGGCAGATGAAGTGGAAAGTCGACCAACGTCAGTCGGGTCTTGTCCGGAAGAGCGAAAATAAGAGGTGGTTCAATAGCATCCGGTACTGCAGAAAGCTGTCGGGAGAGAACAATATTGGTAGGGTTTACGGTTATTTCAAAGAAATGTACCTTACACGAACAGCGGACACATTTGTTTAATTAGCAGTGCGGTAGACGGAAACCTCTTGAAATATACCTCACTTTACAGAAAATCTTAATTTCACCTAATTCTCCAGAAACCAAATACTTAGGGCAAAGCTGACATCCAAAAAAAGGATGCATGGAATGCGGTGTTTTTTATCTTCGGTGTACGAATCAGCAATCTGGGTGTTTCATATGGGTCTTCTGTTCTGTGATGGGGATTTTGTTCCTCAAGAGTTGACCGCAATCAAGAAACATTTCGTGTCACCAAAAGTCCGTCTTGCATACAAAGTTTAATCTTTTGGGTTCCCTTGTAGAGAGGATGACCGTACGACCTATTAGATCATACGTGTTATTTTCAATCCAGGTGACAAGTTGAAGAAGACGTGCCTCCAGGTACAAAGCTTTCGATGTTGAAGTAAACCACGAAAGCAAGTTGCTTAAATAGAAAATTTTCAATGGAGTGGAAACAACTCACTTTCTGGTTTTCCTGTTTTTTGTTTAAACAGACTGTAGTTTAGCTATTGTGCTATGAATATTTTTTGTTCTCGAGGTCCGTGACTAACCCAAACACCAGAACAAAAATGGAGAGGTCAACATCTATGGTTCCGGCAAACCATAGCACGAACTTTATAATAACGTATGTTAAACTTCAGTTTTTATTCGTGCAGATGTGTAACTGATCAAACTTAATATTCTGTGCTCTACTTCGCACCTTTTACTACTTATCCAGTTTATAGAACTTCAGAGAGCAACACGACAGATTGCTCGTTCGTTTTTTTACATTAAGTTTATACTGACAAATATTACCAAAATAGTAAGTACATTTTTGTTCTCACTAAGACGGAATCGTTTGATGTAATGGAAGCTTCAGGCGCTTTATTTCTTTGCAAAATAAAACGACCTTATTGAAGGGTGTACTTCATTTGAACAAATCTTTTGCACATACAGACACCTCTATTAGTGTAAGTTTGCCTGATTATCTGATCAAAAATTGTAACGTCCGTTATTCCTAGACCAACTTTACTCAAGATATACGGATGACAAAAAGGATCAAATTTTGTCTGTCTCCGAATCCACCAATAACTATTCAAAACATGGACGCATCACAGCTGTGTAATCAACTCACACGGCTATCAGTACCTGTTTTCGTTCGCTATTGATAAAGTAATACAGTCACTAGGTCTAAGGATAAACGTTAGAGCCCACTCGGTGAACTGCCAGCAACTGCCGTACTCCATGGCGTGCGGCCAACGAAGTCAGTTCAAGTAGTCATTTTCCCGGGAAGTACCACTGCTAAACCTCTGACAGTCCCGTGCTTCAGCATTCCAAGCCCCTGAGCCGGCTTGCCTAGCATTTTTTTAAACAGCTACGCATCAACATCATTGAAATAGCCCATCAAATATGTTTCAGCCCTGTGAAGTTGTACTAGAGTAGATCAAAGCAAAAGACACAGTAGCTTGAAGCCAAATGAGATTCAGGAATCAGAACTGGAACTGTTTTTCATGGCAGTCATTACACATGCACACATATGTTTCGAAGGACATGATAGACTTTGATATGACGCAAAAATTTCCTACAACTGCACTACTTTCGGAAAGTGAATTATGTCTTCATGTTATGGTGTGGGTACGGACACAATGTTGCTTCCACTAATGCCTAGATACCAGAGATTTATTTTCATTGTTTACCTTCGATTCCTGACTTTATTTTACAATCTTTTGATTACGGATCGCTTTGTACGCTTTTTAACATAAGTTCAAATGCTCCAAACAATAATCATTCCAATTTATTTTACTGTTCAATTCTTGTTGATGGATTAATAAGACCAAGAGACTTAATGTTGAGAAGTCTCCCGAAAGTGAAATTCACTTGCCATAGCGAAGATTGTTAAACAGGTACTCACATAGACACAGCTGCGTTCAGGTAATGGGGCAGGTGTACTCAAAAGTCGAAATATCCAGGTCTCTATTTCGGCGAAAAGACGCTGGCAGATTGCATCCATGGCCCTCTGGTCGGTAGCAGCACCGGTCATTAGCGACCAGATTTGTCCGGGTCGGCTGTAAAAATAAAGAAAATTAATTCAAATAAGTCTCCTCATAATTTTGTACAATGTCTTGTGATGCTCCAGGATAAGCAAGTTCACTGTGAACATCCTTGATGAAGAACAGCAACTTTCAAATAATTGGGCAATCATGCCACTCCAAGCCCTATGATTTCCAACAGAAATGTTCCAGAACATTCTGGTATCGTTTCGATCACATTCTATCAGAAACTAAAATAATCGCTGAAAAATAAAGCATCTATGGGCACTGATTATTTTATAGTTTTGATTGGTTGAAGGGAAGAGCATAAAGTAAGCGAACGCCCGGTGACAAACTGTGATCAATCTATCAGACAACGAAAAACCATCATAAATTTGCGGTGAAGTTACAATCTTTGTGAAGCAGTGACTTTCTGTACTGTTCGAAAACAATAGCGCCAAAAAGTCTAACGTGGCAGTGGGTACTGGGATACAGTTTATTTCGGTGTATCTAATTTCCCTAATTTCATGTGACCCAAGATCAAATTTTTGTTTCCATCACAGTTGTAATTACTCAACTGGTAAGGACCATTACTGGAAGTCTGCTGTTATATACAAACATACACAGGTGTCCACTACAGACGGTTACGTTATTTAGAGTTTCATTTTAATAATACATCTTTTAGTCTTACTAGCAAAAAGGGATTCATCCGTATCCTCCTAAAACGTGTTCATCCTAATGGAGGGAAACAGTTTCACTCTGAGAACATGAATTTTGTATTCAACTGAGGCAACGTTAACCTCAAGAGCTTTGTTGTTTTCTCTTATTTGATCGTAAACTACAAGGATGGTCATTATACGCACGTGAGAATGTTTGTGTCACATTTATCCAATTACTTATGAGCTCGCTCAAGGATGCTCTGGGGAATTTCAGTGTTATTTGAGCAAGCTGAATGGAGTGCAGTTAATTAGACTTTTCCGGACCTAAACCCCGTTGAAAGCAATTGAATTTCATTCTAACAGTGATTTGAGGCATACTTAAGCAATTTACCCCAAATAAGACTTGTTCACACCAACATCGACTTCACATCTTCGGATGCAATAGGAAGTTTTTGTGCGCTCCGTCAGAACTTGAAAGTATATCCGCATAGTGACATTTGTGGTCAAGTTGAAGTCCCTACAACAATTCAGAAGTTTGAGGACAACGGTCAGAGTGAGATTCCTGTGGTTTTTATTCGTCCAAATGGATCTAGTCCTAATATTCCGCGGGTGATGCAATTGAACTTCTTCGCACAATCGAACATAGTTATCGTAGTAACGTGTTTAATTGGACAAACCATCTTGAAAGGAATGTGCACCAAGCCATGTGAAAGTAAGATTTTTGAATTCTGATGAGGTGGTTCAAACAGTGATGCAACGGGAGTAAGTTTTGTGTGTCAGTGCAATATATTCCACTACCAAGCACACCAACGGACAGTGGACTCGCTGTACAAAAGCAACATTAAAATTTAGAGGTTCAGACATTTTGTGGGACAGCCACGCTGATGAAAAAATGACATCTATATAGCACCACCAGTGTCATAAAATGGGACCGTTTGGGCGTTCTTGTTAATGTTTTATCATGTTTCAGCTTTCATCCTTGCCGCAAATACCGCCAATCACCCTTTTATGGAAAACAAGGAAAAAAAGCACAGCAAATCCTTGGGCTCAACGTACTGGTGATTTAATCCCAATCAGCGGAATAGCACAGTCCTCTTGTTTGTCACTCACGCGCAATGAAACAGGTGGGGGAGTTTTAAGACATCCTGTTCCTCCAGGTGACTTTGCGAGCCCCCTTATCAACCAAGGAAGTACGTATACCAGCATCTGTTACACGCGCACATGAACCCAATATCTATTTTTTGCCCGAACCAAATTGCGCATCGCCAGCTGTCTGCTCTTTGGAAGATGGAAATTTTTAATTCTTCCGTGAGAACCAGACGCTCATCCTTCCTATACTGTTTATCCAGGCGCAAGGAAAAAACGAAGCGAAATAACACATGAAATAAGCGAAAAGTGGTTACCTGGGATTGGTTGTGCGATCCAAGAATAATTGCGCTGAATCCACCAGGTGTTTCAACAAGTGGAGACATTTACGGAACTTGGAAAAGAATGGATGATGGCTGATTAGGCAAAAGGTTGTTAATGAGGCCCAATTTTCTGCTGTAGCCGCCAACGGTTCTGTCTTGATCTGTCCGATTTCATCCTCCGACTGTTTGAAAAAAATGTCAAATCCGAAAAATGGGCGATGTATTGAAATATTTTATTTGTTTTTCTTCAGCACTGAGGCCACAAGAAGACCATGAGTCGAAAAGATAGGGCGATTATAGAGATAATTTATAAAACCCAAATAAAATTATTATTTCAACACAAACAAATACTTATGTTTGTGCCCTGAAATTTCTGGGCAAAAGATATTCAAACCGTTTACTTATCGCGGTTATTTAAATGTTAGATATTTTATTTTGCGCTTTGCTGTTTGGATAAAATATTTTCTCGTCAGGTGAACATGAGGTTACCAACCTTCAAACCCAACTCGTCTTCACGTAATCTAGGACCAACCTCAAATTTCCGGCAAATACGAAGGCTGAATAGACCCAGTGCAACACAGTGCAGCCGGACTGCGTAAATCGGATAGACAGTAGGAGATTCTGGGCGGGTGTCGATGGTTTCAATAATCTGACAGTACAAAATAATGTGTATTGGTCAGCCGCTGGAAACTAGAAGAATAGGACCAATTGTGGTTGTCATGTCAAAATCAGCCATTACTTTTCATATATGTTAGCCAGTCGACACTTTTCTATACATAAATGGCACCTCAAACCATTAAAATACCCAGATATGATTTCAGTAAAAATAAATCATTATTGAACCAAGGCTTTTCGATCGTTGTATACGCTTTGCCTTCAAACCGAACATGAAATCGTTGCCCTAAAAATACGCCCTCATAACTATTTAAGAGAAGCTTTGAAACCACTTTGAACGTTAATAACTTTAACTGCAGAGTGAAACATAACTCTCAGGAGCTCATGGTATAATGGTATACGATTCTCAAAAGCTTACTCAACACCAAACATATTCCACGTTCACACGATGGCCACTTGGAATTGCAACTAAGCATTTGCCAGAAAGTGATCCGCCAAAGTCTTTTCTTCAGCCAACATTACTGCATTGTTCTTAGTACTACACCTGAATTTCTGTGGACCGACTTGTTTCTTTTCTTTGGAAACTGACAACTCCACCCGGCACTGACCACCACAGTCAAAAGACAGGCCAAAAGCGAACACGTGGTGTTTTCGACTTTTATGTTATCTTCAAACACACGGGAGCAAACTTTTGGCGGATTACATTCTTCGCTTATGCTTTTCCCCTAGACAGGCTAGTTCCTTCTCTCTTTGTAGTAATAATTTAGACTACTGAAACCATCAGGCATAATAACTGCCATACTATATTCGTTCTGTATAAATATCTGCATAAATATCTTCTGTTCCTAGTTGAGCGCATACAACACACATCTTAATAAGATAGTATACAGTGGGTTAGCATTGTACAATACAGTATAGCGAAATACAGCATAGCACGTTGTACTGTAATGCGGCATAGCACAGGATAATATAGCCGTACTGTGACAACGGCTATACTGCGGAGTATAAACCAAGAGCCAGGCCCTACTCCGAGATAACTGAGCTCAATAGTTTCTCATTTAATAGTTCTACACATTGTTAGGCGCTAATGGTAAACAGTGTGAAGGAAAATGAAAAACTTCCGCTACCGCTGTCTTGGCGCATCTGCCGTGATGAGGAATTTCAGATTCATTTGAAAATAATGCCTTACCTTATCACTTTGGGCTTCACAGAGGAGACGAAAAAAGTTGAGACTGATTCCAAAACGAACTTTCCCCGTATCCTTATCGGTCAGTGTGAAAATAAATGATTCAGGTCCCTACAGTGAATACGGTTAATTTAAGCAGAATGTTCTCACCAGATCAGCAGTACCCCTGTTAGAAGTTAAACAGCCGTCTGGTTGACAAAAGAAAACAACTTCCTTTGGAAGCTCAAAATCCTTGTGATTTGTGTTGGGATAGCATCTAAGTAGCTGGGGCGTGTGTTTTGGGAGGCACGGATCAGTATTCTCGTTTCGACCAACGACAACAAGATAATCGAGAAGACGCGGACAGATGAAGTTCAAACTTGGCGTCTGCATTTTTGAACTTTGCAGCAGATTTCGCTGACGTTACTGAAAAAAAAATTGGGTGTAGTGGGACAAGCAATATGGTGAAAATCTACGAGCAATTGTAGAAAAGAGTCAGAATCGTTACATTTTTAGGCGTTCTTTGAGGGAACAATTTTGGAAACGCCTGAAGTTTGGCTTGATCACCCGTAGCTCAAATAAGAGGAATATTTATGTTTTTCTTGGACACTGACATCTCCAATGATTCCACGTGATTGGACGGTGAGGCGGAAACTAAGGAGGGCCTACGGAGTGTGAAACCGAAGAGAAGCTCGGAGAGCTTAAACTGACCTGGCGCGCTCAAATATCACACAAGCAAGCCTCTTTTATATTGGAATAAGAATAACTGGCACATAATTATCAACACTATGGCGTCGAGAAAAGCCTCAAGTGCAAAAGAATAACCAACAATACATTATATATTTTTCGGAAAAAAGTCTGTTGAATTGGATCCAGCAAGGAAACATGCAGGTTGCGAACTTACTGTTGGGTAGACGCTTTGGCGACACATGCTTAAAAGAATTGACGATAGCTTGGAATTTTTCATAGAGTATACATCGTTTGATGTAGTGGCCTTTAGCAAATCAAACGCCTCCGGCTGTTGCTCTCACTTAACTTTTATAATTTCAGGAGTTCTTTCCGGTTTGCGCCCCTCAAGCGCAGCTCAATAAAACACCTATATACACACATTTGTACACATCCATTGTATGGGCACTAGGAGCCCCCGCATGGTTGTTGTTTCCTTCTCTCTCCTTCTCTAGTAATCTTTTGCACAATCTGAACGAATTTTTTACCGGGCAGTCACCGACGTCAATGTTGAACACGGCCTCAACTCAAGGAGTTCACACTAAAACGTGCTCAAACTCCCGCTACCCGAGTTGATAAAGCGCGCAATTTGCCAGAAAGCGCAGCACCGCAGACGCCGTAAAAAGTCTATTGATCTAGAAAGCTTTAACTGTATAAATCTCTATCAAGTGCACAAAGAAATCTCAGGCCTGCTCAAAAATCACGGGCAAGGTGTCTTGATTAAAGGTATACCGGTTTGAGAAACCCCGTGATTTAAATTGACATTTGACTGGAATAAAAAACTGGATGAATTATCATAACCGCACGCAAAATTATATGCCTCTAAAGAGCACAGAAACAATTTTAGTAAAATAAAAAAAGTAATATTTCTTGGCCAAAACATGGAGCAGTTCAGACAAAAGCCACCATCACAATTGTTGTCATATGGTTCTGCCAGTCTAAGTACTATTGCCCACTCCTACCTTGTGCCGTGCGCATACTGACGTTACACCTCCAAAATGTTTTACTGAATTTATTGCCTTACTACGCTGCTTCCGGTCTATTTTCTATCTTTTTCAGGTCTGCTTTGTCCTTTGCAGTTTGGGCAAGGCCTAGTTAATTTATTTTTCGCCTTCAGTTCCTTTACCTTCTCATCTGGGGTCTGCTTACTTTGGGTGGTCAGCCACTTCAAGTAAGGCTGGATGCAATTTTTATATTTACATTTGATTAGAATCCAACCATCTCTTTCTTAAGAACATTTGTGGGCTGCTGTTGAAAATACCTGTGCTTGAAAACATCAAAATTACTGGCAATCAAATTTGTTGTATCCCAACATTCAGATACTTACCGTTTTTTTTACCTAATATGGTGCATTTCAGGTGCTCTTAGCGTTGCAAATCGAGACGCACTGCGCTGAGACTTTGGAGGCCTAAGACGCTTACGATCGATAGTCTGCAATTTTTCGGGACCACTTCTGACATGCTTCCTCTGTGCGCATTCACTCTTCTGTCAAAAATGTCCAGTTTTAGCCGACACGTGATTCCTGTCCGTGTTCTTAATACAGTATTACAGACTGCTTTGAAAGTGGCCGCAAACAACCGGTCGCGGTTGGATCTATTACCCAAGGGACTACGAAGAGCATGGCAAATGGCTGAATGTGGCACATCCTGTAGCTGCTATTGTCATTTGTGCCTTGGGGTCGTACACATTCGCATACATTGTTCTGTTCTCTCGATACTCATTTGCTTCTAATACTTATGTTTTATCTCAGTACATATCGTTTCAATACATTTTGCAGTTGTACACTGTTTTTGATACTGTTGTCGTTTTAACAAATCCCTCCCTTGTTTGATCGACAAATAATTGTAACAAACGACCACAGTCCATCTGATCTTTGTTTTGATTTTCGACGCAAGTGGATCGCGAAAAATATCCATTTCATGTTATGAGACATCGTGAATGTTAGAATAAACGAAGTTTATCTTTGTTCATTAGGCTACTGAGACTCGGAAGTCTCTGACATATCTATTGTGTAGTAATGGTGGATAGTTGGTCAATGATTGGTGAGATGTGCCGTTCTTGGTTTCGGTCGGCGATTACATGTCTGGGAGCTAGGTCCAAAGTAATGGCAGAAAACATCCAACCAGCAGTTTTATAAAACTAGGCTAAGTAAGCCGGGCTCAAAATAATCGAGCAGCTTAAAAAACATTGAACTATGTGAGCTAATATGTCAACCTTTTTAAGTCTAATTGTGTGAGGCAGTGTAAGGTTGACTTCAAAAATTTTTCGGGCTCCCTGCAAATACCCAAAGTGTTCCTTTTTCGGCAATCTACATCAAAAATATTGAGAGGGCGGATTCAGCAGATAAGGCTTAACCTTTGGGAGGTGAGTATGTTGGTCAGTGATCCCCTCAAAAAATAAAATAATAAATAATAAAATAATACAACTTAGGCATGCAAAAGAAATCTCAAGAAATTCTCCCATTTTCGTTACCGGTTCTTTTGCTCGCACTGTCATTTTCTTTTTATATAGCTTATGAGAGCACAAATGCAGCTGCAGTAAAATACTTAGTTAATAGTTGGAAGTTGGTAATTTGAAATAAACCCCAGGATACTCGAAACATGGAAGACCAGAGGTGAGAATCAGCGGGTTTGGTATGCACCATACAACGATAGCATCACTTATTCTAATGAATATCCCCAGCTTACTGGCTTTTAGGGCGGCTTGGGGGGTCCAGACTGGACGCACGTCCGAATGCCCGGGTGGTCTCAAGCATTGCAAACTTACCTGAGAGAGTTTTGTGTATATTGTACTCCGATGGAGAAAGCCCTTTTGAAGTAAAGTAGGCAGCTTATTTTGTGTTCTATTTTTACGGCACGAGATCTTTATTGTGTTTTCAAAACTAACGCAATCAAAAGTTTACGTGAAATGTGAGGGCTGTATTTGCTTTTGTGGATAAGTGTTATGTCAGCAAAAGACCTCTGTCACATGAAGCAGAATGGATTTAGACAAACAAATCTGAATTTGCGGGATTTCTGGCACGGGTATTCTATAGCTTCTCTGGTTTTCCCGCACCTGTTGCGTTTAGTCTAAACAACGGATAAATGGTTTTTTAGGCCTATTGAAACATCGGCGAAAAAGCACCTGAAATGCTTTATATTCAGCTCGCCCAAAAGGGTTTAATGAACACTTTATCATTCTATGCCTAAGTGTTTTGATGGGTTTAGACTGTAGGTGATGTGAATACATAGATTATTTTCCTTGTAAGAAGTCATGATGTGGTGTTCAGTAAAGATCAAAGGCTTAGCAATAAAAAAGTATATCAAAAGATAGTGGTTTGTTTGCTCGTTCCTATCAAGAATATGAAACTTTACAGATGTCAGAACTTTTCTGCTAACACCACCACGGCTGGTCCAGTAAACTCTTTATCCAGTGAGGTTTTGAGGCTAGACGAGAAACTCACAGCTAATTATAACGCTGTACACCACGACAAGACTTATGATGTTATGCTAAAGTCTTTTCTTGAGTATCCTGGTGATGTGCAAATAAAAAGATAACAAGATGAGAAACGTAAGAAATAAAGCAGAATCCGTATTAAAAGTCAAAGAAAATGGGACGAAGAAATGGAAAAGCGGAAAAAATGAATGAAAAATTTCAAAGTATTGATCTTTGAATTTCCATCCTCCGCAGACCGGTGGCACACCTGTCATTGAGCATCTGTCACAATATCTTGGTTCCATTCTGGTACTTTTTTACTTTCTCTGAAGTGGACAAATATTGCGCGAAACTTTGGCCCTGTTTATTACACAACAAGTTCCCTGTTCAGAATCATATGCTGTGCCAGATTTAGACTCTTGAGTGTGCAAAAAAATGCCTTCAGTGCTTTTTGGTTATACTTTTAAGAGTCCTGAAGATTACGGGCGTTAAACAAATAGGTTTGTGGTCAATGAAAATGGTTCTGTCCTCTTGGAAGTGGTCAAACTATTCTCACCCTCCGGGCTCCAAGGATAATGCTTTTCTTCAGTGATCAGCTGTAGTTCGGCGCCACAATGGTAGAGAAAGTGCTCCTGAGCGTAAGCCGGTATATATCGTCTGGTCTTGGTGCTTTAGTGTCGCCAAAAAGTAGGTTCAGCTGTTTTACTCCTGTGAGGCCGTGAGCTGACATACTTGAACATTCACCTCCTTTACCCTCAGTTGCTGTATCAGTCAAAGGTCATTTACGTAGAAAGCATCCTACACAGGTGAAAGCTGGAGACGTTAGGTTTGTGCCACCTCTGTCTGAGAAAAAACACGCCCCAGTTACCCTACATCGGGTGGTGGTCTCGCCGGGAGTCGGATGGCTCCACAAAGTGGTAGATTTATGTTGTAAGTGCTCATTTGTTTCCGCTTTAAGTCTCCAAACCTCAAAATCTCGGGAATAGCAGCCAATGGATGGTTGCGATATATACTACTCTTACGAGCAGTGAAAGCACTGCCGCAATTTTTTCAAGCCTTTAGTTCTTGAAAATGCATTAGTGTCCCCTGGTATGACGTGGCCGTTTGGGCATACACATTACATCATCGATCGATAGTTTTTAACCACGGACTCATACACAAGACTCACACACATTTTATTCGGTACACTAGGGTAGACATTTTTCATTGAGTTTAGTTGGGCTGAATGTGGGCTTCGTTAGGTTTAAATCTCCCTTGTTCCACAGAAGGAAACGATGGTCGCGTTTGGTATTTTGAGATTGCCTGGTGGGTTGAAAAATGTATCGCGCAGATGTTCAGGCAGAGGCATTTTTTAAAGAAAGGCAGGCTGGGGAAAGTTAGGATATTCGAAAATGGGAAGTTATGGAGCTGGCTGGAGAAGAGTAGAAGTTTCGATGGCGGTGGGCATTACAGCGGTGAATGAGCTTCGTTTGTGCCCGCGGGGACTGGTTGCACTGCAATCGGTTGCGATTGACAGCATTTGCTTTTATAGTCTTTCAGAATTTAAATGATAGGGATAAGGTGGCATTTCAATCTCTTGTGGGTAGCCTATGTCGAGTAACAGTTTCTTGTGAGAGAAGTCATATACACAGCGCGCCAGTTTGGTTTGTTCTAGCAGCCTGTCATCACGTTTCAGCCATGAGCTTCAGGCATGAGTGTCATGTCCAACGTGTTATCGAAAGTAGGTTGCAATCGTGGTCATGGTTAATGTCCTTTCGAAAAATCCAAGGCTCAACAGTAAGGGCCAAAGACGTCTATTTGCAACGCTAGCGGTTTTGCTAGATTGGACTGCGTAATCCAGATTGTGGTGGATGATGACTCCAAGACTCCTCTCCTTATTTACCCTTAGGAAGTGGTTCAGGCCCAAGGCAGGAAAATGATGGCGTGCGAACGGCCTTGGCGCTCCCCTATGTCGAGTTGTGGCAAACTCGTCGGTCTATGAGTTGTTCGCCAGCTGATTAAGAAGGCTTGCATGGGACGCGTTCTTGTCAAGGGTGTAAAGCTTTGAACCATAGACATATCGTGGTAGCTGTCACTAAGCGAGGACATATTTTGATGGAGACTGTTCTCGGTCTTCATATATGCTTTACGTGCCCGTCTATGGTCATGGAGATGATCCTCAGGAATTGTGGTTCACTGACATTGTGATTAGTTGATGGTGGTAGGCACAAAACATTGGCTGCAAGCGTTTTTCTCATTTGGAACAAATCCTAGGCGAAACTTTTTTGCTGCAGTAATGCAGAAAGTTGGTTTGTAATTCTAGACCATTATACTACAAAGCCATATAACTGTCAATGACTCTTTTGACCCCTTTAGGTTTGGTTGTGGGGTATCAGCCTCTTTTGGCGCAACTCAGTCGCTTCACGGAATGTCGGGGATATCACCTGACAGGCGGTCCATCGAAGTCAGTGTGACACAAAAATTATTGTTTTGCGGATATCACTGGAGCCGACAGCGTTCCTGAGCGCGGATAGCGTCCAGTTTTACCGAAGACTTGGTAACAGTAAATGGTTCAGGAAGACTCTTGTCAGGCAACACTCTTCATCCAACTGATTCTCTTCCTCAATTTTGTGGGACCATCAAAAACACTGCACTTGCATAGGTATAATGCCTTAACTGGCTCAACATGTGTTCATGATTGGAAGGCCCTGTATTACAAACCCGCTTACTGCACGCAAAACTTGGTGTAAAACTGGGAAACTTTACAAAATGACATAAATGGCGTTCAATAAGCGAGTATATCACACCACACTGCTACATTTAATACAAAATAACAAAATCCGTCGATAGGTGAAATCACATGCTCGATAATGGCGGTGGAAAGTGCGAGCCAGAAGCCCCACATGGAGCTGTTCTCAAACCCAGACTTCATGAAGTGAACGCAGATTGGTCATAAGAACGCCGGTGTTCAAGGGTTGAGCTGTTTTCAGGTTGCATAGAATTGCGAAAGAAGACAAACTGGACTGAAAACGCTTTACAACTACAGAGCGGTCTCAAGAGGCTAGCTTGTTTGCGTCGAGGATTTTAGAGGTCCATTAATGAGTGCTGATTAGCACCGAGAAATCCGAACACGTGATAGTGGAATGCCTACGTGAAACTGATAAATACCACACATATGGTATGAATTTTCTGGTTTTGCGGACCGCATGAGACGTAGGAATGCTCATTCAAGCTTGCATGTCAAATATAGTATGAAAGCATAAACATAATGCGGGGTAGATTTGGGCTTCGATGGTATAGAGATGCCGCAGTGTAAATTTCGAACTAATCTGTAATTCATGCACACACCTTCATCAGTAATGACCAAAGCACCCTCTGAAATGTTTTGAAACTTTGAGCGCGAATGCATGAACTCGACGCCACCTCAAAAACTGCGCAATAGAGTTCATACAAAAATATGCTAATTTCGGCAGATTGAAACAAACCCCCATTTGGGCATTCTTGAACTACCACAAATTGATGATTTGTTTGGTTGACATCAAACAACGATGGTTTGCCCCTTTACAGAATTGCATCTAAACACGTGAGTCTGAGATCCAATCCACGGAACATAACCTAGGAATTGCTTCCGCACATGGTCCGTTTGGTAGGCATATTCGAAGATCGATAAGCAATGTTGAAGCATTTGCCCAAGTTTCCCTCGTCGAATTTGCTATATTCGTTTAAAGGCTCCCGGTTACCGGAAAAAAGCGAAAGTTGGTGGACCGCTGCTTTTAATTCTCTCAGCGCTGGGCAGCACTTCCCGGCGCGAAAACTCCCAAAATTTCGCATCTCAAACGGCATTAACAGAGTCCCAGGTGCAGCGCGGAGAATTGTCACAGGAAGGCTATACCACGCATAAACTAACCAAAATAGGAAAACCGTTGCCTGATAAGAGTGGACGTCGCAATCGTGAAAATGGTCTGACCATATCCCCGGCATTGACTACTTGATTCAACGGTGAAAAACCTGCTGGACAAACCCTGTTCAAACAGTTTAAGGCTGATCCTGAGCCGGCAGATGCACTTTTCTCGAAAGCCTTTGTGGTTCGAATAAGAAATTTTACGTGAAAATTTTGCATCCTGCTAATTGTTTGCTCAAACCAACAGCTACCATATTCTGCCTTAACTTTGTTGCACTTTTTTAATTGTTGGCGCGCATTCAGTTTTAAGGTTACAGTGCTATGGCTTCAGTTTTGGCCTCAGATATATTTGTAGAGAAACTGGCAGCTGCCTGGTCTTCATCCTTCCTGCCATGTGAGAAGGCGTTTATTGAGTACCCGAGGAATAACTATGTGGTATTTGTGCGTGCAGGGGTAATAGAATCACCAAAACTGTTGTGCAACGCTGAGTTGCTAGAAACGCAGCAGACGACCAGCAAAACCAGCGGCAAGTCAAGGAATCCTGAGAAGTCTGTAAGTTGAGAGAATTTGCTAAT
>SJOL01009264.1:1063294-1076973 GCA_004794785.1 Opisthorchis felineus | reverse complement strand
AGAGTAGACTTTTCCTCTGAAAGAATAGTGAGCACGTGGCTGCCCCTTGGTGCGTCTTGCCGCCCATGCATCCTAAAGATTGTAGAATGTTTTGCGTTGGCATTGCCCGAAGCCTATCGATGGTGGTGGTGTTGCAATTTATCGCAAAGCATTAGGCGACCTACGAGTGGATTTTATCGGACGCACCGACGGTATAAAAACAACAGAAGAAAAAAACAATTGACAGGAACGATCGAAAAAGAACATCAGATGCTTGAAAAGCTGCGCCTTCTCTTTCAGGATTGCAAAACAAGAGTTAAGGTTACTGCATCGTGCCTCTAGCCTTTGCGATAGAGGGATTTTTTAACGATTTTGGAAGCTTGCTTTCCGCAGCATCGTGAGTATGCCGTGTAAAGTTAGAGTTCGCGTTATTCACAAAACAACAACCACAGAGTAAGACACGGTCTGTTTTCTGCATAATATCGGTAAAGGTGTGCAGCATTTACCAACAGAACATGATAATCCTTGCACCTTCCTGTTTAACCATTCATTACCCATCCAAGAAGGCTCTATCTGAAGCTGTCACAAATAGTGTTTTTTCTCATTCCCCGTACATGTTTCGGAACACTGGGATTCCCCTCCACCAAAACTTGTGTTTTGTGCCTTCAGTGATTGTGTTTGGAAACCACTGGATACGAAACTCTTTACCCTGCGGAATTATTATAATCTTGTATGATTTATGATTGTTGCATTATTTACTATTTTTATTAATTGTTGTTCTTCATCATCATGCACTATGAGAACATGGTATTTGGCACAATTGGTCCCTCTTTAAACCCGTGAAGCCGTGCTGTTACTGATCACAGTCCGCTTGTTTTGACTGTTCATTTTGCATTCTGATTTGACATTCGGATATAACTTTTGGAGTTATCCGAAAAAGTCGTTGACTGTGAAGGCCTGTTTATTCAACACACTATTATCGTTGTCAGACTTCTGCGTTGGTCAAACAAAGCTCACTACTTCGGTGACTCCGGTCTTAAGGTCCGCTCGTCAGCCAACGGGAGCTTCCTGACTGCTGGTCCTACTGGACAGTAAACGTAAGAGACATGTATTTGAGGATATTGGCGTAAACAAAGACCTGCATAGACAAGAACTGAGAAGGCAACCGTAGATTCGTGTGACCACTTTAAAAACGCCGAAAAATCAATTCTGCACCATGCTTACTTATCCTATTTTCCGTCAAATATCTACTATGCTAATCATTCAGTACAGCTCAATCGAGTAGGGTTGGGTGAGAAAGTCTATGAGAAGGGGCTGTACTAGTTATATATATATATATATATATATATATATATATAATGGAGGCTCAGCTGCTCTCGAAATAACAGGTTTGATTTTAAATGAAAAATTATGCAAGGGTGGGAAATTGAGACGAGCGTTTGATTCAAATCTACATAACTCTACTCTTTCTACTCAGTCGTACGCGACCAACACAGATGTGCACTTGATGCCCCGTTATTTGCTTGGAGAAACTCACGCACCACCTGAGGGCAACCCACTTGGGTCATGCTGCGAGCGTAAAGTTATGTGAAACTGGGACTGCTTCCGTTCTATGTTAAGGTTTGCTGGGTGTGAATAGCACGCAGTTTCAAGCCCTTTTTGGACAAATCAGCACTATTTTCTCTCGAAAAGAAGAAGCTTTGTTCTGGTTTGTGGACAGTCTTGTGGACCTGCAGGAGAAAACGCTGCACTGACACTTTTCTTTAATACGTAAGATACATAAGGTTATACAACCAAATTCTTAGATGATCTGTTCTGGCACCTGTCCGTCATGCGCTCACAAAGTTGGTATTGCAAGAGACAGCATTCGGCCCAATGCTGTGATAAAACATACCTGAAATCTTCGAGTTTATATGATAAATCTGGGAAGTAAGCGGGGATGAAACCTTCTTAATGTTGACGAGGACGACCATGGCATGCCACTTTCCGCGTGTAGTATTTACTAAACGGTTCGTTGAAACTAAATGCCTTGTTCTACCTTACGGTGTTCCTTGTTCTTTTGCACCAAGCAACGCTTCTTTTTCACATGCCACCTTTAACCTTGTACCCAACTGCCCCCGAAATCGTGTGTTTTCTCATCGTGGTTCTACATTTTTGGCTTTGCACCTCAAACTTCAAGTGTTCTTGTTGACGATTATCAACGGTTGAGAATTTTACGGCCAACATATCAGCGTGCAGTTAAATATACATTTGTTGAACAAACCACAGTTTCTAGGCGGCTCTGCTATTGCAGTCTGTGACATTCAATGAAAGCACATTCTGTTCAAAGAAAATTGGCTTCATTAGGCTGAGAAAGATGAGAAGGTTAAGTTTTTAACCAACGTATGACCGGTGGACTTCACAAAGTCGTTAAGTGGGCACAAACGACCTGTCACTACACAATTTCTGAGCATTATGCAGGCCAGCATCACCAAAAAATTGACTAACATGTCCCAGCCACGAATGCTGCCGCGGGTGCTGCGGTGCCTCATCACTTGTTCATCAGGAGATGTACGCGCATCAAACTGTGACATTTTGAGTGCTCCAGGCGCAGATAGCATTCACAGGACGGAATCCAGTAGCTCGAAAGGGCCAACAGAATGTTTGGGCACTGAATTGTCATTTTTGAAAGATTCAGCCAGGCTCATCATATCACTGAGAGGTTATATAAAACCCTGGATTTATTATCGGAACTGGGAACTCACCAGAATAGCCTTGATACCAACCGGCACTACAAGAATTTTTGATTCGTTTGGCTACTTAAACGTAGTGAGTAGCACGCAGATACTTCCTCCAACATTTCGATTAGGGGACTGTTGTGCTTCGAAATGAGGTTTCTTATTTCGGTAACTTATTTAAGGAAATGAATGCTGGATGAACAATCTTACTAAATACAACTGAGAAAGGTGAAAGTTTCGCAACTCATACGCAAGAGCGAATTTGACTTCCCCCGGCCTCCGTATACTGCCCGCTTAGAGATGACAGAATTTCTTGGCCTATGTGTGCCCACATGAATAACTAATGACTCGATATTGTAAATGAAGAGTTGTGTAGTAAGCAGTACATGAGTTTTCTACTTATCAAAAGCCGACCTTCTGGGTCTTGCCACCGAAAGTGAAACTGACTTACTCTCAAGAAACGGAATATTTTTGATAAATCAGGGAAGGTTTTAACAAAATAGTGATCATTTGCGGACGTTTTGAGTGCAGACATAGATACCAATATATCCTACACATAAATCCCAATTTATTTTGGACTATAAAAGTTTTATTTAAATTGAAATTTACCATCTAAAGGCCAGCGGCTTTTGAACTCAAATTTCATAAGATTGAGCTTCGGACGTCTCGGCCTGTCATTCCGAACTGGCTGGTAAATGGAGTCTGTCGTCGATGACAGCTGAATTTTTGCTCCTAAGACGGAATGCATTTTGAAGTAGATTGTATACCACTTGTATCAAGAGAACTTTTGAAAGTTTCCGTTCACTACTCACTGTTTCTCGCTTGTTATGGCTTTTTCATTTGAATAAACACAATTAATTGGGCTTCCCATATTTAACTACAAGAGCGTTTTTATTCCTAAGCCTATGTGTTTTTTATGACTCATTGCATAACCGGCTGATAGTGCTACGTATATCTGGAAACCTTTAGTACAAAGACTACTCAGTGGACTGACCTATCCCTAAAATGGCAACTGGCTTATGTAGTCCACTCTTGGTCACGTATTTTCGGCTTCTTGTATTGATTCCCTTATGTTTCTGCATTTGGCTTTGAAGTAAAATATTTGTATTTGCCTCTGGATAATCGTACGTCTGCCTGCTCCGTTTTACTGTGTTGACCGTCAAGTAGGTGGCTGACCAGACCATTAACACTGGTTAGGATATAGCCTGTCGGTCCATCCACTGGGGAACTGACAAATGGTCTGTCCCGCATCATAATTAACGAGACACGTTCTTTGAGAAGTCAGCTCTACACACTTCAGTAAATACTACATGGAATAGATTGAAACGAAAGTTTCTACACGACTAACAAAATATGACTAACCTGTCAGGTATTTCTGACTTCCAAACATGATGAATAAAAGGAGTACGAATTCACTTTCAAGGAACGGGAAGTACCCGACACGTGATGTCCGAAAACGGGTTCCTGGATTTGTTATTCGGTAATAAATTTAGCCAGTCGACAAATAGAAATTGATTCTACCTAAGCATTGCTGCGAGTAAAGCCGCCAAGTTAATAAGATCATTGGATCAGAATGGGTGATCAGACCTATACACTGAGAAATGGTTCTCAGTATGAAGGCAAATAAAGTAAGCTAGAAGAACCGAAGAACCACTGTCTACAGGTCATCCAGACATTAGCCAATCAGTAGACAGGTCAGTCAGCGAGCTAATAAGGGTGCCCATTTCAGCTAACAATAAGCTTTAGCCGGTCCGAGATAGTAGATTGCATACAAACACAAGCACGCACAACACAGAGTTGCGCACAACCTCCACGCACACTTACTCTCAAAGCACGGACGATATCATCGTAAGAGGTGGGGACGTGTTTCCGGTCTAACTGCTCAGACAAGCAAACAAATCAACCTCAACCATCACAACTCAAGCCACGGATATTCTCCGTGAATCCAAACATGTCCGCCTTCACAGACGTGGGGGGTTGCATTCGTTTGAGAAGTGGTTTCGCCTGAAAGGGTTTATGGATGATAGATATCGTGATGAAATTTTAGGCAGGAAAGCACAGCACAATCAAAGCTATACGGTTACAATAGATTTTAAAGAATTATACCCATATAGCACTGGCATTTGAAGGAGACGTGTTAGCTTAGTCAGTCACAGACCAACTAAAGTGCTGAATTAAAACCACACCTACAAAGCTTCCGCGCCTTTGTTACACTCGGAAAATTCACCGACCGGCACAGCCAGCGTAGGAACAAAGTGCCCGATTCTGTAACTGTTTTTCTTATTCACTCACTTACTTGTCTACAAAGAATAAGTTATAACAACCAGGCAAATAGATGTTTTTTCGAACTCATTAGGGAGGATCAACCTACATGGTTGGACAGCATAGTTACCAGATCTATAGCCAGTAACATAGTAGCACATTTTGCCAAGTTACGTCTTCAGTAACAGCTTCGACGGCACTTTAGCCTATTTGCCAAGTGTTTGAAAAACACTCAAATGCAATGAAGAATCCCATTTTTTGATAACAGGCCGGACAAGGGCCATGCTTCTGTGCTTAGAAGCTCCATGTTTTATCCTGCAGCAGATCTTCAACTCTACCGCGAAACACACAGTAGCCCTTCCCTCTTTCTTCCACTCCTTTAGCTTTGCAACCAATAGTACGCAAAAGCGACTATAGTTCGGTTGCCGTATATTTCCTAAGCTAAGCTTATTCGATACCTGTTGTTGTTCTCCTGTGGATTTCTGAGGGATAGAGCAAACGTAGACCTGACTGGTGAGGTAAGCCAGATGCCTTCTGGGTTTATTGAAATAGGTTCCATTTCAGACAGCTGTGCATTAAAAATAACCAAACAGTACCTCAATTTCGACTCTGCTTTCTCGTTTTAAGGCATAAAGGAATAAAGAGTGAGCGAACAAGTGTTTAATTCCATATAATTGAGAAGAGGACCAGACAATTTTTTCAAGGACAGTTCTGGTTTTACTTGGTTGGCTTCACTAAAGGAAGTAGAGGATAAAGTTTTGTCAACGTATCACTCTGTTCATATTCAACAGTATTCTCGGAATAAATGTGACAACTTAACCTAACGCATAAGATTCAGGTTTTCCAGAAAACTGCTAAACTGAGAAGCCATCAATCGATTTCCGATCACCCGTTTTGCTGCAGCCTGGATGTGATATCTGGTCCTCTGTAAACAATTACATGGACTCATCAGGATGGGCTTCAACAAGTTGGCCCAAATGCCCAAAATAAATCTCCACACCTTCCGTTCCGTAAGCAACCAAACAATGTAATTCCACAAAGTTCTTCGGCGGGCGCAGAGAAGCGGAAGACACTTTCTAAATGTACTTAAGACTACATTGTATATTAAAGAGTTTTTCGTTTATTTGGTCACTACTCAGCGTTTCTATTCACAAAGCCATTCACGAAATAGGTGCACACTGACATCTGAAGAAAATAGAGAGTGAACAGTACCAGTCACTGAACTCAATTGCTCCATTGGTCGCCGTTAGTCAGCAATGCGTGAGCGCTAAAATTTCAATTGCTGCCTGCTTAAATAAGTAGCGAACTGCAACAACCATGCTGATAGTTCAACGCAAGGGACCTGAGTGAGTACCAGTGTAAATCCGAGTAAGCTTTACGGTTGGGGAACCTTAAGGAATTATGTCCCATGGATGACTTTGGCTTGTTAAGAGTGGTGGATAGCTTGATCACAAATATCTTATTACCAATTGAGTCACTGTGATTGGCGATGAAACGATTATCAGCTCCAATAATGAAATGACACTCCTTGCTAGCAGGCTTCTTTCAGACGTTTCAGCTGGAGCCAAGTCCACAAACGACATAATATGGAAATGCCCAACAGTGGTCCTGGATAAATCATCGATAAGACAGAGATAATGGCCGTTTTATAAAACGGCCATAATACAATATATGGCAGAAGATTCAGAAGATTCAGAGGAATATTCTGCTTGTATTACCAGATATGCTTTCCAGGTAATCAGGTTAAGTGGTAAAGCTCAAACGCTAAAATGCGAATTTTTGAGCAACTTTATGCAAGTGACAACGGTTGCAGCCGTGTTGTCTTTCAAATCGATGACTACGGTGGTTTTCCTACAAGTTAACTTGCTATTCTCAGGCACTGACCTAACCAACCTCACTATGGGTGTAAGGAGGAAAGCCCTTTGATGTAGAGCTGTTTATTAGAAAAAGGCCAACTAAACGGTTACAGACTACTCGCATGCGTCATCAGTAGTACCCACCGTTACATGGGTAGCACACAGTTCTTAGGTTTGGTTGCACTGGTTGGTTATCCATTCCATTTTAGAAACAAAAATGTATGCTTCAATCATACATTTGAGCAAACGAGTGTTGTTGTTTCCCTCTTGAGACTAATCAAATCATAAACTCCCGAATGATGATGGGAAAAGCGGAATCCCGCACGAACTGCATGAGTAATCTGGATACAGTTAAAGGAAACCCGGGGGAAATATCGAAGATGCATGATTTTTTTTCGTTTTTAGTAAATACACTTGGTTTGCCTTACGGAATATTATCAAGCTTTTATCTGTTGTTGAAGTCTGATTAGTGAGTTTTGTGGCTTCGCGGTGATTTAATACATCATCGAAAAGCGGACGGTCACGAAGAGCCCACTTAGCTTTATTTCATTCAGTAACGACTGTGTTCGAAATGACACTCTGGAGTGACGTGAGCCTGGACTGCGCGCCCTAGTGATCTCTGATGATACAGCAATTAAGCCCCACTCATTCAATCAGCTGGAAAACGCTAGGAATCTACTGAGAAGTCATCGTTTTCGGAAAAGTTTGGGAAACAGATAAATCTACCGATTTAGGACGGGGGCTGCAATGCACACCACAGCGGCTGAGAACCGAGGCGGTGGAAATTACCAAACATCACAGCGTGAATAGAATCGAGGGCATGGAGCTGGCGGGCGTGTGGAAAGCGGTCTTAGATAAGCCGAGTTGATATGTGACTGTGTGTGGTTGTCAATGCACGTAGAATCATCAACAAAAACAGAGGGTGGAAATCCCAACCCGACCAAAGTTCACAGAATCCCTCTTCCTTGCATAACTATAGTAGCACTACCTCATCCACACAGACGGACGATTAATGCAAACGACGTTCAAGAGGGATCATCACGTGAACCGAACCAGAAGAACTAGACCCTCTTCTGGACCCATATCAATGTAAGTTTCCACATCGGCCTAACACTTGGTCACTCTAACACACACCTAACAGACTTAGTTAGACTTAGCTGATTGGTTCTCCTTCCGCCTTAAATCTCGAACAACCTCGTAACCTAGTCACTTGGCCTTTTGTGTCAAAAGCGAAACGTTTCCCAGCAATAAATCTACCGATTGTTACCAAACTTTTCCGAAAACGAAATTTGTCGATTGTTTACCAAACTTTCTACTGAGTTGTTCCAAAGTAAGCATCATATAGCCAATGCGAACACACTACAAACAGGAACATTAGAGAACATTACCCTCCCAGAGGGTTGTGCATATTATTCAGAAAAGTGAACTGAATTAACTTACTGGTAATGGCTAGATTTTCTCCAGATAGAAAGAATCAGAAAAAAACCTAGAGTTTCCTTGGTTGCTGGCCTGTTCGCCAACCTTAGCAATTAGGTTGCAGGTATTTCCTCAACAAAACAGGAGGCATCATCAGTGCGTGGTTGGATAGGTACTTCCTCCTTACTTACGTGCGTCTGTGTAATCTTTGAAGAGTAACTGTAATCTCTTGACGTGAGGGCTAACTGAAGCATCTTTCTCGTGCGTCCATTAAGGCGCTTTTAGTTTGCTTTTTCTGGCCTGTCCTCATTTGATTTGATTGCTTATCCCGGTGCCTCCTATTTTTAGTAATTTTCCTTGTTTCTGCTTGCCTATTTCTTAGGCTGCACTGAATTACTGTTGTGTGCTAGCACTGCACTGTCTGGTGGATATGTGTCCTTCCATCTGACCGAACTTATTTTGAAGCGATTACAAGGTAACATTTTACCCCGTGCTACTTTATCATTGTCTCGTTCCACACCTAAGATTTCAGTAAAACTTTTTTCACTAAATTTGACCATACGGCTGCTATCCCGATGCATTACACGAATGCGCATGGTAGTACGCTTTTCACGCTAGCTAAAAACGGGTATTCCTTAGTAAACATCCGAAATTATACTAGGTTATACTGTTTCAACAGATCCTAACGTTTCACTTTTGAGAACGCACCATACTGACCTTAGTGTCTTCCCCAGTCACCAAGTTTCTAACAGAAGAAAGTACACATAAATAAATATACATATGAACATGTACATATATATATATATATATATATATATGTATATATATATATATACAATATCACCGTCAGTAGTGAGCAGTAGTCACTCTCGCTTCCCTCTTGGGCCGGAGAATGACGTCATAGTGAGAGTGAAGTTAGGTTAGTAGTTTACAAGCGACTAGGATCCAATTTGCCAGATTTATTCAGCCTTGTAGAATTATTACTATTATTGCTAATACTGATAATAAACAAATACATGGGTCGTTAACCATAACATGGCTAGACTACTCATCTTCCCAATTAAAGTAGCTAAATTCCTTCGCATGCAACAATCCACTGGATTTTTTAATTGCCGAAAATTAGTTCCTTCTTATTAACATAATGATTCTGTTGACGGATAATTGCATTTTGTCTACGCGCATTATCTATACCGAGCAGCCATCGGCAAAGAGGATATTCCATCGTTTTCCGCCTTCACGTAAGTGAGTGAGCAACTGCTTTCGCTTGCTTGTAAATTAATCAGTGAATAAATCAGGCTAAAGTTTCTAGTAGTCTTTTGTGCAAAAGCCAGTTAGAAAGGCTGTCACTGAAAGCATATCGACACGGCCGCATCGTTGTCTTGGCCTTCTGAGGCTACGTAGTCCTCTGTGGTGACGCAGCTTATTCATACCTACTGACCTGGAGTTTTCGTGGTCAATTCTGACAAATCAAATTGCTGCACAAAGGTTGCCTTGTTTTTAACACTTCAGTAACCCAGAACTAACTTTATTCTGTCACTGTCACTAAATAAATTGTTTTAAAAGTCCCATCGCAATTTTTTCAAACCACATATTTTAACGGCGTATAAATACAGTGAGTAATATGATCTGTGTTGGGAGAAACGTATTAATCCGGAGGGCTATGTGGTGAGATATTTAGACTTTTTACCTTTATCAAGGCAAAAGAATGTGTCCTTTCCAATTTAGTAAACAATCTACCCTGGTAACAATCGGTTGGCTTACTTACTTTAAGACATAAATGGGACAGCAGCATCAAAAAATTACTCACGCTTTATCACGCTTTGGAAAAACCAATTGACTCTAAAATTTCTGGGATGTGTGCTTATATACCAGGAGGCTAATCTATACTGCGAATCACCAGGTAGGTGGAAATCAAGACTACTACGTAAACCCCCGTTCGCACATTCCGACTATTGACTCCCAAATCGTGCGTCCGCAGACTGGAGTTTTGCAATTTGTGTACGTGACTAAAATTACTTGATCACCGACCTAAGCCAGACAATAAATAGGTTGTAACCTAAAGCATCTTTAGGGCAGAATTATTTGTCTACGTATTTTACTGATAAAAAATATGTGTAGACACTTTTTTAAACAGGGACTGACAGCTAGTTTCAGGGTGTCAGGCAGAGATCTTAACCCGGATGTTCGAAATGGAGGTTCTTAGTGCAGAACCCCGAAGATGGATCATCACTGATCTGACCACCACAGGAAGTAAGGATCTCTTCAGTGGATTTAACAGTGGTGTACCGTTTCGTTGCACCGCCGTTAAAGAGTAGCAATAGTTCTCAGAAATGGTTTTTATACAAGCAGTTCAGCAGTCTTTGACTGAATGGTTCTCCAACTCATATTGTATACTCCTAATTTGGTTTACTCCGTTCTCTGACTAGCATTTTCCCTATGCTGTCTTTAAAGCTCTCTCTCGTTGTTCCAGGTACTCTTATTAGAATTTCAGACAAAACTAACTTTCAAATATAACACCGATGTCTACAGATGACGAGAGCCCACAGTATGTTGCAGCAGCATCCAGAAATCACCCCTGAAATAGGTGATGCACAAAGATGTACATCCTTTCAGTTAAACAATCCCAAGGTCACAATTTTTGCGATGTAGAATTTACTCACCGAACAGACAACAAACGTGCAACGGCAGGTAAAACATAATACGGCTTTCATTCCGTCTTTGGACGTTTGGTTACGGGTGCCTTCTTAATGTAGCATAAATTAGATGGCTACAACCTGCCCGTAAGCGATTAGTCGGTGATGACTCAAAATCACCAGAGAAACAGACCAAAGTCTTAGGTTTAGCATAATTGAAGCATATGCTACGGATGGCCATCCAGTGTCTTCTAATCTAGTTTAAAAAAGGACAGGCAACAAAATAGCCGTGAAAAATGGAAGAGGATTCGTTCCAACTGAGTGAGGCTGGGTTTTTGCCTTTCTGATTGGAGCCCACGTTGTTACTTCTCCTTCAGTGTGGTTGAAAGCCTGGCCAACGGTTCGACTAGCGATCATTCAGTCACTTTCTAACCGGACAGCCTATCTGAGGTTTATCTGTGGTTGTTTTGAGCTCCAGTGGGACAAGAAGCGCTAGAGATTTTGATTGCTCTATAACACTGTATCTTGAAAGGAGACTCAGGATTTTTTTTCATTGTCATTCAAATTTGTAACCACATTTTTCTTGATTATCCTTCTTAAGAAAATGAGGCTCTTTTGCATTAAGTTTCTACTCCCAATCGCTCCTTTTTAATCCTTTAGGTGGTTCATTCTGGATTGTTGTATCGCAATTAACAGCCATTTTCTATCCATGCTGTTTTGCTTCCGATGATGATTTTGTCTCCTCCAGAATACTAGGCATTGCTCGATAAAATAAATCAGTGGGAAGTAAATACTGCATAGCCAAAAATAATAAAATCGTCACGTATGTCCAAATGAAAGACCTGAAGGAATAGTTTTTGGAAGAACAACTCTAATTTAATGTTATTCTCCGTAAGGGAGGGATAAATATAAAACCTATTAAGCATTACCAATAGAACTAGAGATTTAAACCTGTTCAACCAGTCCAACCGATTTTCGAGCAGATTGGAGTCAATCAGCCCGTTGGTCCGTATTCCAAACACTTGCTGTAGTAAGTCGTCATCCGACTCGTCATACATATGATGTTCACTGTATTTTCCCAAGTTTGCGAAGTTCGTTGCATTCCTGGCGTAATAAATTCACTTCTCGGAAGCAGAATAGTAATCTCAATTGGGTAAGTTAGATGTAAAATCCTTGTAAGTGGCCCCTCCTCGTGTGTCTCTTGTTTTTAAAATTGCTGTGGCTACCCAGAATTTAACCAACTAAAATCCAATGTTTATCTTCAAAGTTAGAAGTGAAAGCCAAATACCTATCATAATGAACCGCCTATGGGACTTTTAAGCAAACGTGAAACTATCCTGTCATTTCTGCAATTAGCTGACGGTTTCCGTTTCCACTCATATGCCCCATTTGGTTCAAGTGGTTGAACGACATACCACAACTTCAATACACAACCGATCGACAATCAAGTTGTACTGCTGGCAAATCGATCTCCGAGAAACTATGGGGAAAACTGACCAACTCAAGTCACGCAGGTACGCGGCAATCTGTTAGTATTACAGTCCGTGTCCACTGGAGCAGTAGTTGATCTTCGAATACGGTCATAAAAGCAATGTATCGATTGCCTAACCAACACTTCTCACACATTCCAAAACTGGACGCCAAAATCACGAAAACATTGAAAAGCAGTTCTATGGACAACAGTAACGTATTAGGTTTTGGCAAACGGACCACAGTCAGACAAACTGCCAGTTGATTTTAGAAAAGTCCATGGATCTTTCGAATGTGTTTTGGCTGACATTAAGAGGCTTCTATATAATGATATCCAAAACTGGAAGGCGAGGAGTTAACGTTACTTTTGACTGAAGTTAAATCCTGAACAAATTTTGCTAGACTGTCTACAATTAGGTTCACGTTTTACAACTTGGTCACACTTGCTTAGGACAAAACGTGAAAAGTGTGTAGGTAGTGAGGAGATTTTGAAGTCAGAATTGAGATCTTATTTGGCAAGTGACGTTAGGTTTTGCTGAAAAGCCAAAGGTCGTCAGGCGTTTGTATCTCATGGAGCTCCGGAGTTATTCCGTTTGGTGCCTGAGTAATATAGCATTCAATCATGAGCAACCTCTCTCGGTTCTCCCTCAGTTTGTTCATCGAGAATAGGGGCTTCTTCCTCAGAACTTCCCGCAAACCCTACTATTTAAATGGTGGCAAACGATGTTTACCAGGCTAGTTCATTTCTGTTTAGCTTTTGGGAACCAGGATTTTCATTGGGCGTCTTTGATACTGTTTAGTAAATGTAGGGGTCTCGCTTTTTGCGATGACCTGTTTACAATACAGCAAATCGAAAAATTTACCATTTGTTATGACGTCTACAATGACTGAGCTAGACGCCCTAGTCAACCAAAAGGCACCTCAAAATGTTGTAAGCTAATTTGCCAGATGAATGTTCGGTTTTGTGGTTGGTATTCCAGCTAAGTGGTGCAGGCTTTCAGAGAAACGTGTAATGAGAAACAAAATATTTCCGCTCCACAGACCTGAAAGTACGATAATCAAACTCATTCAGAAAGACGTCATGAAAAACCACATAGGTGCGGGGCTGTTGACGGAAGAGTCGTAGTGTTTTCGAGGACGTATGGAACCGTAGGACTTAACATTGTCGTTTTATGAGGATATTGTAGAATACTTTGACGTATTCGGGAAAACCCAATTGAGTGACGCGCAAAATCACAAGCCAGAAATCGTGGATTCTTGAGATTTATCAATGAAATGCGATTTCTGGCTTGTGATTTTGCGCGTCACTCAATTGGGCTTTCCCGAATACGTCAAAGTATTCTACA
>SJOL01009264.1:1034281-1061113 GCA_004794785.1 Opisthorchis felineus | reverse complement strand
AGTGGCCGATAAACAGGAGCCCAGCTTAAGCCAGCTGTTGCCATCAGGGTAATTGGACCCCATCTACAATAATTGCAACGGGAATTTGACAAAACAAGTTTCTAGCATTCCTGGTTAGGTACACTAATTGTTGCCTCCATCTTGTTGTTATCCGGTCAACACTTGATGACCTTTTGGAACGTTTGTTTGGGTTGAAAAATTACTTGCTTATTTACTTACTTAATTAATTAATTAATTAAGTTCCAGCTATCGGATAAAAGTGATTCGAAATTCTATGCAGAATGAATGCCATGACTGAGTAATTTTGAGTTAACAACACGTCGGTCAGTAAAACTCCTGTGCATGTTGCTGGTAAAACTTCACCTTTTGTTTGGTTTATTTTATTTCGAGATGCCATTGTCCTTAATAGTATGATGTTCATGTGTCAGGATGCATAAAATAGTTTCTGAGGTTAAAGCCGACGTATTTGATGACCGTTTTAGAACTTAACTTTGTACATCAAAATCATATGGACTGGCATTATCCGCCAAGGAGAAATCGTATAATTGTATAAAATTGTGGGTGGCTTCTATCTTATCGAAGATATGGTAATGACACCAAACAGGTCTTCTACACCAGGCCTTTTGGGTGTTTCGCACGCTCCTGAACAGTGGTCAGATAAATCTGGAGGGGGGCTTCAGTTGGAACTTGGAGTGGGACCATGCTGCCATCGCATGAGACAGCTAGAGATGGCTTAGATGACGGGGCGTTTAAACCACGAAAACTTCACGCAGATAATAATACAGGTCACCATCTACAATCATGAACATGGGATTCGTCCGACCATGGCCGCAATTGGGTTATGTGCTTGTGTATGTACTTGTGTGCATGATCCTTCCCAACAAGTACTTTATTCGCCTTCTTTCCGCTACTCTTCCAAGGACGTTCTGCAAAAGACCGTAATTCGTTCACCATCCAGTCATGCCTTCGAGCTAAGAGTGACCTATATTCAGACTGAATATCGCGTCACCCAGCCACTGTTTACTCAACTATGTCAAACGTGTATATTGCGTAAACAATGGCAGTATTTTAGGGTTTTAACCCTGACCTTTATGCTGATCCAAAGCAACCTTGAAAGGAAGCCATTAAACACTAATAGTGTTGTGATCAGATCCCGAAATCGTCAACCACGCGTGGCGTTTCGTCCTTATCGAGAATTGGTCGCCTATGGGCAGATTGTCTGAACATTCCAACAGCCGCCAAAATAATTGCTCAAATCCACTGCAAAGGCGTTTCATCCGCGTAAATCAGCAGCGATGAAACTTTGAATCCCCTTTATTGCTTAACCAGTATACCTGCTAAGTTTTGGCAAGAGGACTTCCAATAGCTTTATGAGAGCAGCATTCGAACAGCTGATTACTACATGTCAAGTCAGGTAAGTTGTACCATAGCTTGATGCACTGCACGGTAAACAAGTTTAGGATGCACAGATCGAGTTTTTGGTGGTGACGAAGAGACGTTTCGCATAAAAATTTTTGCAAACCTAGTACAGCAGTTATTATGGTGCCCCACAATTGAATAAAAATAATTTACAATGACTTCAGTTACTTTACGCTTAATTCTCAAAGCTTCATACGTCTGCTTTGAAATCAGATTCTTAAGCCGCTTCCTCGAGTGCCGAGTTGCAGTTTTCCAAACTTGTCTAAAGGCCGTCTTAGTTGCAGAATTTTAAGCTCCCCTGATTTAGAGCACTATTCTTTAGCCGACCATAGACAGTTAGTTTTTGGATCCAGTTTTGGCCATTCGTTTTAAGGGCTGCTTCCGCAACAGACTGTATTCAACTCCAACAGTATTTGATCTTCGAGGGATTTCGAGATAAGGATTCGGTGAGTCGGTTTCACCCAAAAGATATTCCCCAGATAGCACAAGTAAAATCTTCAAAAAAGCTAAGCGTTTCGTTTACACAGCGTTCAGTTTCGCTGCCGCACAGTGATGAGTACGGCACAGCAGCCCGGTACACTGCAGTCTCGCTATCTGTGCGCATGTGACGATTACTCCACACGCGTTTCTCAAGGCTGCCGAAGCCCGTGCTGGCCTATGAAATCCGAGCGTTCATTTTATTATCAAGTGACAAGTCTGTGAATATTTTGCTGTCAGGATAGCACAAATCAGTACAACACGCTACCTCACATCTATACAGCCGAATAATTGGTGTTTTGTTTTGAGCTGCCGTTGCAGGCTGATAAAACGCAATCCCTTCAGGAGTATTTGAATCTCAGCCAAAGTTGGATGCCGCCAAACTAAATACCAGAGACAGCCACCGTAATTCTACTTGGGGAGTTAAAAACAGGACGAAATCGTGCGCAAACAGCAGCATATGGACAGTGAATTCG
Source organism: Opisthorchis felineus (assembly GCA_004794785.1). Classification (NCBI taxonomy): domain Eukaryota; kingdom Metazoa; phylum Platyhelminthes; class Trematoda; order Opisthorchiida; family Opisthorchiidae; genus Opisthorchis; species Opisthorchis felineus. The sequence goes on along the minus strand of SJOL01009264.1, from coordinate 1,058,741 downwards.
CGCAGCACTGTTTTTACTGGTAAAGTGCATTGCACTGAATAAGTAACAGACAAATAGTATTGTTGCACCAACTATGCACGTGGTTGTTAAGTAGAGGCTGAACAGAGCCAGAAGAAGACCGAGACCGCCTTTCATTCTCATATCGACGTCCACCTGGCTACAGATAGTCCTGCAGGCTTGTACCCGAGCTTTCAACCCAGGACAAAATGCTTTGATCAGGTTGACTCGGAAACTCACTGTTTCCAGGCTCCCATGACATTGGCAAAATACATGCTCGAGGATAGGCAAAAACCACATCCTGCTTATTGAACTTATGTTCCAAATGTTTAGCCTGCTCCCTGTGGCAAATTACTTGTGAAAGTTACAATTGCAACGAAAAGCAAGTGTCCTCACTGGATCAGTTTGAAATGCAGCAGTCCGTTAAGCAGTAAAAGTGTAAAATTAAGATACTCCAGGCGTGCCATGTTGATTGTGCTGCCTATTTCGACCGCCGATTGCAAGATCTACCAAACTCCGTCCATTTTCTAACACTCACCAAATATTCTAATGCACAGGACATTATTAATTCGGGACAGGATTGAGCGTGACTACGAACGAAGAAGATCAGGTCATCAGCAAATTTTTTTCACAGGAACAGTTTTGTCCTCACGTCACTTACACTAATCACACTAGAGTTGGAAAGAACCAAAGTAAAGCTGGTAAAAATCCCGAGATACATTCCCTGAATAGGCCATGCTTGCAAAAAAAGCTTTACATCGTCGAACTGACCATTGCCACACTAGACACCCAAGCAGGGAAGTTATTTTGGCTGAAAATATTTGTCTTTCTCAAGAGAAAATTAGTATAATACCAGTAAAATCAGACTAGTTCTAGATACAGCTCCTTCAAATTTGAAGATGAAGCTTTCGCTCTAAGGTTAGGTTAGTTCGTAACTTATTGCCATAGATGCGAGAACGTGAGCAACTGTTTTCTGCTGATCAGCCTACCGTCTATTGTTTGTAAAACCTGCCATTCCGGAACGAATCTGATCGTTGCTTTCGGTAGGACACTTTTCTATGGCAACAGACAAAACATACTAGCCGCTGTTGCACGACTATTTTTACAGATAAAATGTTTTTAATTCTAGCTCTGATTAATAATTTATACAGGAGTTCTGGTTGATCAGTTCCACACCCAACCATCTTCCTCGGACATCAAATTCCTCATTATCGCATGCTAACCAGAATTCTCCAGGCAACATTGGTTTTCTCCTAAAGAGAATGTTTGCCTTCCCTGAACATGCACTCACAGACTTTAGGAAGTTTGCTGATTTCGTCTAGGAATGCTGATATTTAGTGGGATACTTGCACTCCTCTTTGGTCAGGGGCGACTTCATTCAACGTCATAAATCTTTTCCCAGACAACGTGATCTGTGTAACATTGTGAACGTACCAACACGATATCCTACCAGTCTCGACTGCGCATTTGTAAGCGATTCACCTGTGCACATTTACCGACTTAAGGCCCTCTTGTTGACGCCTGACACTGTATGCTTGGAATTCATCCCGAACTATACTCAAATGACAACAATCGATTCGTGGCACACACTAAGAAACGTATTATTCGAAGGCAAAAGACTGCACCATTGCAGTCTTCGATGATGATTTAGCCATATATTTCCATGAGCTCCCAAGTCATCTAGAGTTCTATTGCATTGCCTTCTGTGCCAAGGATAACACACTTACTCACTTAGCGTGCCAAAGAAACTCCGTCGCTGTAATAAGAGCATGTATGATGTACAATTCCATCCTCATTATGGTTTTACGTCGCTTTATTCTTGCAATCAAACGAGACGGTCAGCTGGAAGGTAGCAAAAGCTCTCTTAGATCAACAAGCCAAGAAGAAAACGTACTTCAGAGACAGCAATTAGCTAAGTTAATCGTTTGTTGCCAAAACGGTCGTGTCAGTGGTTTAGTCATATATATTCCACCAGGAAATCTCAACACATAGTGCACCAATGCATCTATCGACAAAGTCCAAAATAGACCGAAAAATCTCTCCTTAAACATAGCTAACTGTCCCAAAAATCTCTTTGGGTTTTAAAGCACTGTACAATCGAACTTTCTCTTTCCATCTGCCTTCATCTCAGTCGTGGCCTTAGAGTATTACCTCACAAGATGGATGACCTCCAGACTAACACTCACACCAAAGGCAGCTTTTTGTGGTTCCAAAAAATACTACTCTGTATCATGCACTTCGGTCTTGCTCAAGTCGCTAAAAAGGCTGGAGCTTGCTGTCCTGAAACTTCAGCTGGGTTTCTATAGGGTTGCATATCAATTTGCCAACAAGCCTGAAATATCAGCGACGGACACTGTTGCTTGCTTAGCGCGTCAGATTTGGGAGTACTTGACGGCCAAAACAAGTGTGCTTGCATTTGTTTCGGAGGTCCTACCACTGCTTTTGGCTCACTATGTTCCTTCAAGACCTGCGAGGAAGTGACAAGCATTAGCCTTCTTCGTCAATTTTGTGGGGTTAATTCACCGGTCTTAATCAGTAAGGCTTGGTAGCAGATCAGCCACGATTGCAACCGGGTGCGGCGTGACTCAGCGTTCTATCACCTTTGTTTCAACAAGTTACACAGAATTCTTTCACCTTGACGACTCTAGTGTTGCAACAGTTTCGACAATAATATCATTGGTAGGATTTGTTCTAGAGCCGCAGATTCCAAACTGTTCTACGCAGGGTGTCTCTCTCTCATCTGGCTCTCCTCTCTCTGCCAGCGCGTGATCTGTAATAATCCACTTCCTACTCGCGTAATTATATAAATAGTCAAATTTTGACTTCATAGTCAACTGCATTGGGAAGCTGTCCTCCTCCGGTGAGGTATTTCCCGATTCCTTCATTGAAATCTAGATAAATCGACATATTTGAACTTGCTTAGATTTTAATAAAGGGAATTTGCAGAATCCCTTCCACACCCCGCATGGTGAACTACAACATTATTTTCTCAGGCGCCCCCTTTCAGAGACTCGTGGGGTACAAGAATGTCTGCTTATAGCACCCTGTGGTCTTGTGTTCGGTTCGATTCAAGGTTTAACCGTCACCCTTTAAATGTGAGATTTTATAGAGCGCAACTATATGGTAAATCTATTTCTACACCTATTCATAAGCATTTCTATTTTTTTAAACAAATCCGATAAAACTTTAATTTGAACACATTCAAAGGGTGAAAACTAGGGATACCTCTTGTCCCGTCTTGAGCGGACGTATGAAATTTATTTGCCTCGAAAAGCTACTTCTTAGGGAGTTGTTTGCGCCATGTGTTGGAAAAGTGAGTTTTCATTTGCTTCAGCCACAAAGACAGGATATCAGAGTCGTGAGTTTTGCCTTATTCTACATTATGTTTTGACCAAACCTAAGCAACTGGTGGTGAATTTTGGATTATGAGCTTTTGGGTACGCAAACATTTATGAAAGCCCTCAGAAGGAAGTACTCTTGTTAAAAAGATAGCTTTGGCGGCTAGGTATTTTTCCGCTCTAACCCACCCTCTGGGAGACAAGACTCTCACTAGAAAGACAAATGATTCTTCTTCTGACAAGGAATACAACTAGAATTTTCTCCGGCAGTTTGAGTGGCTTGCTGTCGTAGCAAACCGTAAATGCTATGATACCCCCATATGGTTACACCCGCCACTAGGTGGGAGCTTCGTCCTCAAATGTATTTTCTGTGTAAAGTACAAGATCCCTATATGTACCGGTATTCCGCTGAATTGTACAATAAGATCCTTATAGAAATAGTATCTTTAAAATTACCACGCCAAGTTTCAAGGTCTGCACAAAATTACGGGAGTCCAACTCGTTGTTACTTCTTCTCGGTTATTACCCTAAAATAGTTGTAGGAACGTGTGGAAGGAACACAACTTAAAGCTCAGTATAGCCCCATAATGGGCTGCAATTTTGAGTGAGTTTGGATGAAACTTGAATCTCATATTGATTGTTGGAACTTTCGTAAAATTTGACGGTTTTCTAGTGAAAACCGATTATGTCGTACTGGATGGCCATATTATCACAGCCGCAAGTGGTAACTACCCCGCACTCATTCCTAAGGCTCAATAATTGTTCCTTGGTGGCCTTTGTCAGACTACCATGTATCTGGCTAGTTTTCATGGGTTTGACTGCTAACACCCCCTTGTTTCCTTTTAAATGTTTAGTGGATCAACACACACGGGTACTGTGATACCATTTCGCTTGTGTTGTCGGCAACAGGAACCGTGTTATTGCCAGTGCTAGGTTATCTCTCCCTTATTCAAGTGTCCACGAGGCAAGGAAGTAGCCATCAGTAAGAGCACTTTGTGCTTTTTCCTGGACAATGACCTCTGCTCAAATGTACGTAAATCTATTGACTACTATGATGATGTTTTACTGCATTGTATCCACAGACTCCTGGCGCGCTTGGTGTGTTCCTCTTAAAATGTAGTTATGTTGGTGTTGTTACATTTTGCCTTCAAATCTTCTCATTGGTAAGGCTGTATTTTCTACCTTCCGTTTTGAAATAAGTGCTAAATGAGCAACCAAAGAATAGAGTAGTCTAATGGCGGGTGTCAAGAGGTGTTCAAAAAAATCATGAATGTCATACCCACTAATGAAACATCAGCCCAGTGGATTTTTCATTATCATACAGACCGGTGTAACAGGTAAACAAAAGCCTTTGGCCAACGGACAAAGTCCCTCAACCGATACTTGATTCATTGACTGGGACGTGCGCGGCAAGGAGACTAATTTTAATGCAGTTACAAAACAGCTATAGGATTGGAAGAAATATTATTGTATACGGTTTTATTGCTCATCCACTTGAAAACTTGTCGCTGAAAAGTGACTAAAGCCATAAAGAATTCTGTGTGCTCGGCTGTTCCTGTGGCAAATCCTCACAAGCTGCTGGTTGTACTGGCTTAGCTATCAAAGAGGAGGAACCCCAGAACCTAACTAAATCGACATGGAAAACAGATAGGCCAAGCTGTGTAGGATGGGTAGCTTTACCTACCGCACGAAGTCGGTGAGTACTGAAGATGCTACCCCGACAAGTTAAACTCATGAAACACTGGCGTGTGCTCAGAGCTAGCCACCTTGAAGGGTCGGTGTGGTCGTTAGTACTGACCAGCCCCCTGACGAGTGTTCACCATTATCACGGCCGATTCAATACAATCACAATACGACTGTGTTCATGATCAGGGGTCAGCTGACCACTCGACCGTTGTGTTCACACTTTCGCTACAACTGCTGGATAGTTTGTCTCGTCACACGCAACGTAAGCTGCCCTGGCTACCGGGTAGTTCTTTCTACAAGAATTGTAACGCTTTGTAACGTAGGTCTTCCTTCACTAAGAGGAGATAAATCCACAACCACTTAATTCACCCTTCCCTTATTGCGACTAATTAGGTTCGCATCCTCAGGCGCTCTCTGGTGAATTAGCTAGGATTACCACCTCGATAAACCCAGTGTCTGCATGCTCAGCCCACTTCCACCAAGTTCCGACATCTGCAGCTCTCAAGCTCTGAAGATCACACGAATTTCACATCCATAACTTGCTGTTTGTGACTACATTTGACCTTGCGACCAGGGTTGCCGTCACAGTTCTATATCCACGTGTCTGCTCGAGAGAGACTATATGAGTTTGCCTGGGTCACTGGAGTTTTTCAGATGTCTTAAAATAATAATGAATATCCTTAGCTAAATTGTGATCAGAGCACACGGTACTTGTTGTTATCATAACCTCCAGTCACGATGAATTATATAACTAACTACATGACTGATCGCGGGGCTGGTCACACGGTAGACCAACCACTCATGGCCGAAAGCCAAGTGTTTAACTACCAGTCGGGAGACTACAGGTTTAAGACTCCCTAATGTTTCGTGAGAAGCGTACTGTTGATCTCCAATACATATGAAACAGCTGAAACAGCTGTACAGTCGTTCGCGGCTTTTAATCACAGACTGGCATCATTCACAGGACGAAATCTCCATTGGAACATTCCACATCTCGTCACACTACCATCAGTATGTGACTAACGCATGTGAACGAGTTGATGAGAAGCAATTTAGCGAACGTTGTTTGTATGAAGCTGATTAGACAAATGCTGAAAGGGCTTTCAATCTAGGGGTTATCTATCAAAAAATTTGCCACACAAGCTTCTGCCTGTATCTTGATCAGCGGGCAAAAATTGTGCATGTACCAGTTTTCGACATCACCGAAAATACAGGAGTTACCACTTTCCCGTCCCAAACCGGGTTATCAGAAATCTCCAATACACACACCCACACACACATACACAAATACGCATCACCACATTGCAACAGCTGATTTGTTCCCATCGTTCGAATTATTTCCCTCAATCGGTAACTCCACCATAGGAGGATCCATCATCACTCACATTCACCTGGTTACTAAGGTGATTTATTGTTTGCCTCGTCGGTCACCACAGCAACGGCTGTATTGAAAATTCAAACTGGACGACGCATCTTTGGTTATGAAAATGGGCGACTGCATCTCTACTAAGTTAAATTATTTGAGAGGCAGCGTCCACTAGTGTAGGTGTGCCTACCAATGGGCGTATTTGTCCACCACGCCCAGTACAAATATTTCTCCAAAACTGCTTAGTTTATGCGTGCGGTTTTCAGGTGGACTCTGAAGAAAGAGATGTACTTGTCTGACAAATGAAATTGAACAACTTGTTTCAGAGTTATCCACTGTCATATTGACTTAGTAATGCAGCAATGTCTGACGGCTCACAGACTGATTATTCAGTTCCTATCACCACTTACGGCATGACTATGTTGAATCACCTGATCTGTAAAGCCAAGTGAGGCTGGTTACATGCCAATGAATCAATAATCGACCAGTCAAGCTCATTGATGTTCCGACAAACCTCACCTAACCTAATACTCTTCGATAATTCTTATAAAGAACACCAGGTTTGGGTTCACATCCACGTCCACTAATTAGAAAGAGATGGCTCGGTCCATAAATCCGGAACTTGTACAAATACAACTGAATCCAAAAGTTCACTTGAACAAGCAGGTTATGGTGTGCAATGAATCTGGAACTTCTGTTGAAAAGACCCTTTAGAAATATCGGTGGTATCGTCACTGTTCCATAGTGTAGCTGTTTAAGGTCAACACTGAACCACCGAGCAAGCGCAACTACATAAGCACTTTCCCATCAGTAGAAAATGTTTCATGTGAGAATGTTGCTTCGCAGTTTTGAACCCACCATCGAATGGTGATCAAATGGTTCCATGCACTCCATGTACGAAATGCGCGGTTTGTAGGTTTCCGTCCGCTGTCTTTGAATGGATCCACATCTGTCATGCAAAAAACTCAGCAGAGAATAGTGATAAATCCAATGCACGGGAGTTATGCATACTTGGCCAGTGCTATTCATGACAAAGCCAGTCTTGCTTAGTATGTATGCTTCAAATGATTTTTCTTGTACTAAATTTTTGTTCTTTTACCAGCCGGAGTGTTAAATCTCAACTGTACACCTCTCTTTACATCCCATGGGTATTTTCACTTATAACGGGTGTGATACTTGCATTCAAATCCATTGGAAAATTGACATTTTCTCTAAATTTCGCTTAAACGGCCGCAAATATGACAGCAGTCAAATTAGTTGAATAAATCTAAAAATGCTCAGTTCTTTTGTGTGAAATTTGATAGAATTTGAGCCAGGCACCAAGAACAGAAGGCAAGCTTAACCGACTCCCCAAACTTGGACTGATCCAACTTGTTTTCTATCACCTATATACAGTTCAGATTTTGGTCAATTATAGCATCCCATGGAGTATTGTACCATCATGACATACCGAAGGATGAGTGGTAGTCATCACAAAACCTTCGCGTCAAGTCCTAGGGGCAAAGCAAAACAAATTTTCCCCGTCTGTAGCTAGTAAAACCATTCGGTTCAATAAAGGCTGAACAAGACAGCAAATTGCGTATATTATACTCTTAAATAATGCACTGTAACTTGTACCCTCAGCATGAGTACTCGCTCGGGGCAACCAGCCCCAGTCAACATTTAGATGACATCTTGCAAAGAACCCCGTTTTCTTGTCTAAAAGGGGCACTCCAACTTGGAAAAAGATCACAAAAATGGATTTTCCTATAATGAAACGTGAATATTATTTACAGCAGAAGTTTACTGATGAAACAAGGATCACACAGTTTCCACTGTAATACTACTGTATGACGTTGCCGAATTCATGTCGCCATGTTATCCTATTGGGCGTATCCTTCATCTTTTCCACTGAAGGAATGCATGCACAATACTCTAGTTTCAAAAAGCTCATCGGCCAGACGAACCCGCCCAATATGTCGTCAGGATTGTCTTCCTGGCAAACAAGCTTCAGCTGCATACGGCACACGTTTGATCTGCCTGGTTGCCATGTCGACGGTGCAGTCCGTACTACGCTATAGTAATATACCAACTGCCCGCTAGGCTGATTGTTTCTGTCTAAACTATTGTCCACTGCCTGACCAACTTGGTACACAATGGGCGTGGCCCATTCTACCCGCACGGTATTGGTTGTTTAAAACAGATGGTGGCAAACAAACTAGAATGCTAGAGAGAGTAGTAACCTTAGTATGCGCGCCGTTGTGTAGACGTATATACACAGACGCCCGTTATGCTTAGATCACGTCTTCCAATTTGTTATATGATTTGAATCGGGTTAAAGAGTGTTGCTCAGTTTCTGTCCTCTGCGTCAGGAACAATGGTTAGTAGTGTTGAAGATGGGAAGTTCACAAACAGCCATTGCTGAAGGTTTCCAAGCTAGTGGAGCGCTCGCACGCACATGCGCACCAAACTAAGGCACCGTGTCATACGATTTACGCGTGAGTACTCGTTTACAGTACTAAGCTGTTGAAGTAGTCTGTGTGTATGTGTGTCTACATGTGTTGCTTTCCCGCGCAAGATTTAGGAGAGGCCTTGGGCGTGCACGTTCTCTAAAGTGTATGTGTGTATGCGTTTGTTCGTATGTGACAGAAAGATTTGGAGGGCCATATATTTGTCATTCGAAGGTCTGTGGCTTAGTGTCACACTTCTTCTGTGGATTTTTCCACGGAAGTAGTGTTCTTCTTCCATAAGGTTTTCCGTTTGGCATGCTTTAAAGCTTTTCAACTCGCCCACAAGATGAGTCAGAATGGAAGGGTAAGTCAAACATCTATTGCTTTATTTGTGTTTTCAGTTGATCCGCACAATTTCGAGCAGCTTATTCTTTGTGTTACGCTGTACCCTAGTTGGTGGATAGCTGCAGGGCCTGCAGGAACTTTGAACGATTAGGTTTTTTGTTGTCCTAACCTTTACCTGCTCCCAACACATGACACCAACCAGTGGCAATCGGCATTTGGATCCCCATTCGGAAAACTAGGAGAGATGTCTCAGTACTGTCCATGTATGAGCTGGTCAATAGCAAGCAAAACTTCGATAGCTACTCTCACTATCAAAATGTGAAACATTCACCGTTTGGCAACATACTAGTCCGTGTTTTTTGTAATTCACATATAAATTGCACAGCTATCACGGACCTTCTTGGTTCTCTGGCCTCCTATATAGATTTGCCTGCCAACAGTATTTAAACGCCTAGGCAATAGCATGCTAACGCAAAAACTTTGTTAGGAGCCAGATCTGCTACTGCGGCTGATTCAGGTGTAATCCCTCAGAAGTAAGATCGACGGACAACTCCTACAGGCTGGCTGGAAGACACCAACTGGCCTTAACATGGTGGCATTGAGGGTGTGACATAACATCTAGAACTTTCACTGGATCAGTGAGGCTGGAGGTGTTATGACGCACTAGCTGAGAAGTCTGGAGTATCTAACCGATTGAATTAAGCTGAGAATAGTAAAATCAAAAAGCTCATCTCCTACGTCTACGCTTTTTGGAGAGTAGTTCCTGACTACAGTTCACTATGATTCTGGACTGGGAATCACCTCTATGTACGACTGTGATTCCACTAAAACCTGCGAATCCATGTCAACTACGAAAATGGTATCACAGTCTTTATTGGCGTAACCAGGGTAGAATCACTAGTACACAGCACAGTACACACTACCTATCCTGCAAGATAGTTAATTGTTATTAATTCCAAGGTCACTATTTGTACAGTGGCTGATAAATAAGTTGTTCAAGAGCCTTTTTTTCCAAACTACTGCACTTCCTCAATTAAGAGCACGACATGCTCTGGAGGTGGCCTCCCCTCAAGGTTTTTCACACGCCGTTACAGATCCATCAAGGAAATGCCCCCTTATTCGAGGCCCTCTTGTCATGGATGCAGTGAACAAAGAGCTCACCAACAAGAGTTTATGTCCTGGTACTCGAAACAACATTCATTGGAAGAGCAATTCGGACAGCTAGTTTGGTTCTTGCAACCAGCGAACATTGCTTGGAAACACCAGTTAAGGTTACGGGTGATTTAATCTATTTATATCCGCCTCAGAGTTTATCATTGCAAAGAGTGCATAAGTATCATTTTAATCAGTGCATTTGGTTGCCAAGAGCTTATTCTAGACAAGTTCAAGTGAAGCAGCATCCAGAAATCCTATAGCCCTCTGTTTTTGGTTGCATGTGACACTAGAGTTGTCAACCAGGAGGGTCTCAGAATCTACTCGGTTCACCTATCGTAGCAGCATTCTTCCTCGCAAGAACTTATTATTAGAAATGCAATGAGATAGCTACCATGCTGTAAAGCACCTGGTTTGATGCGATGTCTTATGGCTTTCAGATCATTATTTCTATTGAAATCAATACCCCTTGTTTCGAGTTCACTCAAGAGCCGTTGGTAACAAAATGTCTTTGTGTGGAGTAGATTAGAATCGTACGCCGGTCGTCCGAACAAAACTTGGAAGTTTGCACACTTGGGGCACGCCATCAAACGGAGGTTAAGCATATGCAAACACATTCTGGTTGGTTTGAGATTGGTACTTGCTTCCGCTCTATGTTTCACTGAAAACACGGTCTTGGATGGCGATTTGGTGAGTCAGTTGACTAGATTTTTCCTGGGCCGAGTGGCGGTCAGCTTCTGTGGGGCATACGATAATTCCGTCTAAACGGTAAGTTTTTGCGTATTTCCAGCAGGCTTTTTGTCCGGCACATGTCGCTTTGATGTAATTCGTTCGTTAGAGCAACTTTACGGCAGAGTGATGGATGCAATTTGATTGTATCCCTTCCTGATTTCGGTACCCATGGCTAGATGAGATGGACTCATCAAATTCAAAGACAACCCGCATATTTTAGAAGACTAAGCACGGACGATTGGCGGTCGGCTGACTGATCAGTTGTAATGTGCATTCTAATCCTTTGTGGATACTTGATACTCTAAAACGTGCATATTAGTACAAGCAGTCACTGCGTCAGCAAGAAATTCATTCAAACACCACCGGCTCGGGGAAGTAGAAAACGATGCAGTTAACTGAAAGGCAGAATGTTTGGTTTGCTTCTGCGTTAGCTTTCTACAGAAATCCTCTTCAGATGAAATCCGTTCGAATTGGGGCCGACCATCTCCACTGAAGGTCCCGTGGCAGTAGTCCGCGTCTGTCACAACCTATGTTGCGATCCTCGTAAAAGGGGTAACATCTCAGGAAAGACCAAGAACTGTATTCATCGTTAGCCCTTTCCGAAGCAGAAAAACTTAGTATATCAGTGTAAAATAATGTGTTTTCTGAGGAAGAAGTAAATGTATAATTTATTATGTTTTGCTTTCTAAGCTCCGTACTTATTCAAAAAGTAAAAACTCCTTGGAAATCCGAAATAGCGTTTCTGTCGTTTGTTTTCTAGTGTACAATTTATCTGAAGCGTAATCAAACTGTCTAGTATAAAAGCTCTCAATTGTGGGGTGTTTGTTTCAGATGAAAAGCTAAGCATCGTTCTGAGTTCACACTATACGATATTTTAGTAGGTACTGCAATGTTTTGTGCAAAACTGTTCATCTCCAGTTCGCATCTTGCCGGTGGTCACCAAACGGCTCAAGCAAACGGCTGGCGGTCCTTTTACTCCCTTAGCTATTAACTTTCTCTGTATGAACCTTGTGTTTATCTAGCGTCTACTTCTAGAATCCCCATAGTTGACGAGATTTTTGGCTAATTACTGGGGATACTTCCAACAATATTTTTGCAGTGATATAATTTTATTTTTGTTCTTCTTATCAGAGCAACTTCTCTTCAATAAACTAGAACTTGAAAAGTAAGTTCCCGTTTGCTGTTTTTTACAGATTTGTGCGAAAAACACCTGTGCAATTTCATGGAAGACTGGTGATATGTTGTTCACTAAACACGTGCACGTAGTACCTATGGTTTTCGTGCTGAACGGCATGTCACAATCTTCCTTGAATGCAGCAGATATGACTTCCCTGCTTTCCAAAGATTACATTCCATTTCTCGATTGAATTAACCGCGTTGTTTGGTTACAGCTACTTGCTACGTATATGTGCTTCATCTTACGAACTTTCGTGCAATCTTTGTAGTTTAAATGAAAAGTTGCACACAGTGTAATAACAGAGGCGCCAAGCATGCAAACATACCAAATTTGAGCGGGCATTTGTGACAGATGCCGTGTCTCCCAGTAAGATAATTGATTGATTGATTTTCAAAAAGGATTTCAAAGTAATTAAATTTTTCAGTGTGTCCGAAGTTCTTGCTTGATTAGGAATCCGGCGTTGATCGGTTACAACATCCCCTCAGTTGCTCATTTTAACGGGATTTAAGGAACAAGGCAATCACTCGAGACGTTGTTTGAGTCCATGTGTAGTAGAACTTGATGAACGTCCACATTATGAAGAATAGTAAAACTCCTGTTTGGGCGCTATTTACCCAGACAAACACAGGCCTTAATTAGATACTGATTACGACATGAGACAGAAGCTCGTAATTGGCTGTTTTTCCTCTGCGATCTCGCAAATAGCAAATTACCTCCCTACTAACGCTGATGTTCATTTACACTTCCTTTCTGTGGAGACCACCTGGAGAGACCCATAAAAGTAAGGTAGTTGTTCTGTTTTGTGAGATCATTCCTGAACCAGGCCACAATAGACGAATCAACTGTGGTCTCTCTCAATAGAGGGCAGTAAGTTCAAAGTGGACAAGTGTACCTAGTTTTATTACGGTTGTGACACTGACGTGCCAGGGACATCTTTCCGGCTCACTAATTTTTATTCTTCACCAGCCAGCAGCATTTGCCAACTTTCAACAACTATGACGCTAACGTGACGTCAGTTTGTCTGTCAAGGGTAGAGTTTACACTACGGCAGTGCAGTCCATTCTGCTTTATGGATCAGAGACGAGGCCGCCACGCGCAGAGGACATACGAATTATGTTAGTGTTTGCCCATCGGTGTCTCCAAAGCATTGGTTGGGTCTGGTGGGAAAATCGGATTAGTAATGATGAGGTCCGCCAGATGGAGAAAGAAACTCTCCCGCGATGGGTGAATTACTCACGACTCATGGGTTACTCTGGTTAGGACATGTAGTCCGCATACCAGAAGACCGTCTGTCTCGCAGAGCTTTTTTTGCCCAGCTCTGTGCTGACTGGAAACGACCAAGAGGTGAACAGTGTATGACCTGGCAAGGAATTATGAAAACACTAGCTAGTAAATTTAGTCGGATCGACAACTGCCGCCTCCCTGGATGGGGACTCCTAGACTCAACTCACCAATGGTTAAAGACACTGGCAGAAATGACCCAATCGCGCAGGCAATGGCGCTCGTGCATCAAGCTGTTGCATTCAATACGTGGCCACTCAGCTCCAGAACTAACCAAACATGATATCGCCTCGATTTCTTGGCTGTCTCTCACACACTCCAACTTCCGGATAGCAGCTGGAACAAACGTGCTTATCTTACACAGTTTATAATTTAGATTGAAATGATTGATTTGATTGATCAGCCCACGGAGTTTGTGATAATTCGATTGGAGCATCAGTTAAATATTACTCTCATGTTCCAGGACGTTCTCTGGGTTTAATGAGAGCTATGCACAAAAGAGCCTTTCACCGCTGTACAATCTTTACTTTGCTCACGAGCCAGTAAAACTGTGTGCAGTACTCTCTAGCAGTTGATCAGCTGGCCGTTGATCTGTCCGCTGATCTTGGCGACTGACTTTCAAACTTTTCGTCACCTCTCAAAGAGAGATTGTCAATCTGCGGTTTATGACAAGTCTCCATTTGAGAAATGTGTCAACGGTAAAATGGTTTCTTGTTTAAAAAAAACATGTACAAAACATCTTTGACAGAATAATGGCTGCTGATCGATTAGCTTGTACTGTAAATCCTAGTGCAAGAAAGCGTTTCTAGGACCCTAGCAGTAGGCACATTGCTTAACAATGTATCACTCACACAAAAATGGTCGATTGTTACTTTTCTGACATTTACCCAACTTCGCTTCTTAAATGAAGAAAAACGAAGCTGAGATGTTCTCACCCAGCACGAGCTAGAAAGAGTACAACCCATCCTCATTTTCTGGTTGAACTCGCCTAACGCTGTTTTTCCACCCTGTGTTGTGACACTGAAGTGATTCTGCTAGGAGCTTTTCCAAGGAATTGTTTTTTTTCCTTTCTGCCTTGACAAAACGGGGCACACCAGTCAAAGAACTTATATGTCGTTATCCAGTGTCATGCAGGAATTGGTTAAAGGGACTCTTAAGTGTCTGAGTCAACTTGACGATGAAACACAAAAGGACAGTTTTGAAAAATACCATAGATTTATTTCGCTGTGTGCCAGCAGGCGTGTTAATCAGATTTTAGTTATGAATTATCAAACCGGGTAGAGAACACCGTTATATCAGAGGCTCGTTCTGTTGGATAACCCAATAGTGTCAGTAAAATGAGAAAACTTCCTTTGCGTACGCAGACTTGGTTTCCATCTATGAAAATCGATGGCTTCAGTAAATCTGATGATGTTTGTTGTGTTGAACACAACATTAAATGCAGTCATTCAGTTAATGCGGTGCGTGCTGCTGATCAAATGGCAAGTAACTGATGGAGCTGACAGCGTGAGACGGTGGAATCCTCTTATTACTTTGATGATATGTCGGTGCATCAGATGCTGGTTGTAAAAGAAATCCCTGTCTGTGTAGGAAGAAACAGTCTTTCGTTTGGTTGGCACTACTGTGCTAAAGTACAAGGCAGGCCATCGACGTGATGGTCTTTTCTTCGTTGTTTCTTTGCTTACCATTTTTAACTTGTGTTGCGCTTTCACCGAGTTACAGCCAGAAAGAGCCGTCAAGCACTCGTAAGTCCCATCTCTGAGCAGTCCGTCTAACCTGAAGGTATATTCAGCGAACCTTGCGATATTCTTCTCCAAGGTGAATCCACCTACCGGTAGATTCAGTATTAGAAATCTATCTGTAACTTTATAATTTTTCAGTGTATCTTTTATGACTTCGTATGGCCCAAGTTGTGTCTTGTGCAGCAGTTAAACAATACCATAAAAGAAAAAACAACGAGTTTTTCCTAATAATGCTTCCTATGCTATACTTGATGGGTCCATGCACTTTGTGCCTGACGCCCGAGTGACCCGTACATGGACAAGATTATAACAGTAATGATAATAGCAAGGTAATAATATTTACCTTACGTAGTTGTTGATGATCCGAAATGAAAGGCACTTTTATGGAGCACTTCTGCGCATCATCCAACACTACTTGTTCTGTGTTTCAGTAGTAAACCATGAGCTTGAATGCGGAGACCATTATTACTTCACATAGATTAATATTGCAACAAGCTGTTGTGACTCAAATCTACTGAAAGTATCCTCCTATTTAACTACGGTGCAAAAGGATCAGATTATTTAGCAAATGTAAACCAATCAGTTATACCTAGACTGGGTAGAATGTGTAGTATGGGTTAAAAATAAATCTTTGTAAACCACATATTTTTACTGTTTTACTGTTTTACTGTTTCTGCAGGGTAACTGCGATCATGGTCTCTCCACCTTTTGTGCTCCGTTTCCACGACAGAGACTAGGAAGCTCAAAGGAAGTTTTGGAGTAGTCATTTTTGTCACACCATATCTGCACTGGTTTGAGAACATCATATACGTTTAGAAGACAATGCTGAACGTATCAAATAACGCTTGAGATGGAGCCTCAACTGCTTTATTTAGGGTGCTTCCTGATTCAGAACCCCTGTTACTAATGGTATCAGAAACGTATGTCTAGAAAAAATCAACCAGGTAATAGATTTTGAAAACACTATTCACACTTTCAAAGGAAATAGCACTACTTACCTACGATCAGACTGTACACTTCACACGGTCGCGACTGTTTGAGCGTCGGCTTCACAGACAGAGGGTTCGCCGAATTGTGAGAAGACGTCACTTGAGGAGCCAGTCAGCATGTGGCCACACAGTGTGAATTGTGTGGATCAGTAGCACTGTATGTCCTCTTAGTGTGCGTTAATCAGCTACTCGCTAGTAACCGGAACTACGCGTGTTTCACTCTCCCAAAAGGTACGTCATTTTCGCACCATTGGTGATTCCTAAGCATGAAACAGCCGGAAAGTGCCTTTCTATAGAATTAAATTTGTTGTTATTTAGTTGCCTTTTTGTAGCTGTACGTTTGGCGCAAGCAAGTATTTTTGTTGGGTGTGCGTGCACTAACTTTGCAATTCCTTTGTGGTTCCAGTTGGTACAGTGTTAAGCAATACGAGCCCAAAATACTAAAAACAACTGTTTTACTCAAACTATGGAGCTATAACTCGTAACCAAGCTGCCAAACCCCCCCTCTGCTGTGAAAATGGCCTCATATTCACCATACTAGTTCATGGTTTGCTCTTCACCAAAATAAATCAGAGCTTTCCACAGTTTTTCATAGTCTGCAATATTGGCAGATGCATGCTAATTAGTAGATGTATGTTTTCCGACTAAACCTCAAAGGTAGTTCAAAAACCAACAGGCTGAATCTAACTCCACTGAATATCATGTCTGTAAACATTTTTCAACAAATTAAGCATTCATCTATCTGGTTGTGAAATCTTCATCAGATGAGCTTCCGTAAAATTTTTGGCTTATATTAATATTACCGCCAGGTATACACTGTCCAACCCACTTATATACGGAATCTATGGACACCTTTGGATAAAAATGATGAAAAATAAGTGAAGTATCATTAAATGTATCTCCATTTTCTTTCGATTCCTTGGGCATCCTGGAATGCAAAGGGGTGAGGTTTCCGCATACCAATGGAAGAACACTTCATAATGCTGAAGGTTTATTCCACCTTGAAATCTAAAACAGTCCACTCCCTGTATTACAGGAAGTTGATTAGCAGATTTCGGAGCGACAGTGCAATTAACCTAATTGGCAGTTAAAACAACTACCTGGTCAATACGTTCCGACTATTTTTATCACATATAGATTAACCGCTAGCTACCTACTTGTTGATTGATTATCCCTTGGGAATGACTGGTGTTACGCTAACTACTTTGTAAATTACAGGTGGGTTTATTGTCCAAGAACTTGACAAAATTGATTGATGGCATCCGCCACCGCTCTCCCATTTTGAATAACGGAGAATGTTGGTTCCAAAGATCCAAGGAAGGAGTAACCGTGGAATTTCTGCGTAAACACGCCAATGAACAAGAGTTATCCACATCCTGCTTAATTTCATTAAGGACAAAGGTAATATTAGGAGAAAGCTTCTTAGAAGACTGTTGCTTTCGAGGCAGAGTTGAGCGCAAGAAACTAGAGGTCTCTCGGCCCGAATCCCAGTTCAAGTGCACGACAACTTACACAGGCCACCTCATTTTGGAATGTTGAAAGCTCGGGGTTAGTTCCTTCAAAGACCACATATCATGTTCAGGGAGCGCGAGATAGCCCAATGGTAAAATCGCGAACTTAATGACCGAAGGGTCCGTGGCTCGAGCTCAAAGCCGACATCTTGACTGCTCATGCTTAGGCTTCAATAACCTGGAAGTATGTCAGTCCTCGTTCTTCCTTAAGGTGGCATGCCGAGTCGACAGCGGAAGGGTGTTACAGCAGCACGATGCCATGTTCAAGAAAGAATGAAGTGCGTTTTGAATCGGCAACAGTTTTACTGAATTGATGTGATTGTATGTGACAACAAGAAGTTCAGTGACAAGAACAGACCGACTCGCTGATCTCACGAATCAGAACAAGCAAGCTACGATTAGGGTTTAAAGCGCATTTCTGCAAATGGGAAGACTCACATGGTGATTCCCGAAAAGGAGTTGACGAGTGATTTATGTATAATGTACTAGACCACTCTTCCTTCCTGTTTGATTTGCCCTCGATTCCTGATCCCTACACCTAGTAGCACAGCGATTACGGCTAATATTTTGACAACATCAAGGAAACGCCTGTGTTGACCAGCGAGAGGGATTTACGCATACAGTTAGTAGACTTGATTATGTGATTTGTCACAAATAGCATTGAATTCGGGTCAGAATCATAAGGTCGGAGGAAGAGTTGAAAAAACTGCCCAAGTGTTACAGCTTGCATTAGCATCTCTTAGCCAATTGGTTAATTTAATCAATCATTCAGAGTCGTTTTAACGGAATTTTGCATCACCCACGCGCAGCATTCATGAGAAGCCGATTTAGTTGTCTCAGAGTACAGAACTGAGTGACCATCCAGTATTTTCATCATCAACGGCTCATATTTAGCCATACAGTGACTGAAAAAGATAGAAGCAAAACGGTCGTCTATGAGGTACTCCAGTTCGGAAACAAATGCTAATTTTTATCTATCAAAAAGCTCTATCTTGTGATAACCATGGAATCATTCTGCAGGAAACGGTTTTCTTCGTGTTCTTGTTCGAACATCTCGCTTTCACAAGAGGGTGGAGTGAGGCCACTGGTATATCAGCATACTCTGTAATAACTAATCTAGCAAGCATACGGTCAGTTTAGTAATGATTTAGAGAATAGTTGAGTCAATTCCTCCAGAAGTTGGCGGGTCGATGGAATGGCCGTGCTATTGGACACTGTGCTTCCTGTAAAACCACGGTCACATGTGCTCTAAACACGGATGGGCCATCGATCGCCAAGTACTATTATTGATCCTCTGTCACGGTCGATACATGTTTCAAAGAAACTAGGCATAATATGTAAAAATAACAATAGCAATAAAACAAAGCACGAATGGTGATCTAAGCATTTGCCATTACAGTACAGTTGCTATTTTGCTCTAACGGATGTGGGCAATCACACTGTTACTGCCTTCAGCCACCGACCTCGGTAACACAAACCAATCAGGTTGTATGGATCTGAACCCATTATGCCCGGTCATGAGGTTTCT
This sequence comes from Opisthorchis felineus, assembly GCA_004794785.1. Taxonomy (NCBI): domain Eukaryota; kingdom Metazoa; phylum Platyhelminthes; class Trematoda; order Opisthorchiida; family Opisthorchiidae; genus Opisthorchis; species Opisthorchis felineus. Next base: position 1,039,468 of record SJOL01009264.1, on the reverse strand, counting down.
GAAAACTCTTGGACAGCCCACGACCAGTTTCGTGCACTACCCGAGTTTTTACTGAACCCATCCTCAAAAGAATTCCCCCAATGATCTCATTTGTATAGTACTTCCGTCCCGAATGGAGACTCAATTGGATTCAGCTGAATCTCTCGTTTATGATGGTTATTAACTCCTGGACGGCCCAAATTAAGATGATCATAAACAAGAGATTCAGCTGGATTCAGTTGAATCTTTGTCAAGGCCAAATTTGTGTGCAGGTGAGGGTATCTTTCAAATTGCGGCCAATTTTGGTTCAAGTAGAGTGTAAGGTTGAAAGAAACTCGAGGACTGCGTCCATATGACGAACCCCGAGAAGGATGAAACCTGTCAGTGTTTGAACAAACGTATGAGTGGCATGTGACGTCTAGATAATATGTTGCGATATCTTAAATATCGTACCAACTGAAAAACTATGCGGCCATATGCAGCTCATTCACTTGGATAAGAGCATCATGAAAAATCAAGACATTCAGCTTGATTCGGCTGAATTTCATGTCACAACCAAATTATTGTGCAAAAGAGTGTAGTTTCCAAATTTCTCGTAATTTGAGTTCAAGGAGAATATAAAGCTGGGGAAAACTCGAGGACTGCGCACACCTGATGAGCCCCACTAAGGGCGAGACCGGTTGGGGTCTACCGAGGTTTTTTCAACAACCTTATGAGTAGTCTGGTACGCCTAAGTAATTCCCTTGTCTACATAAATGAGGATTTCTAGATATAATATGTTGCTTGATGAAAACCTCATTAGTAGTATATATCGAAGCCGCGAACTCTAAAATATGTTGTGAAATGTGTTGTTGAAATATGTTGCGAAGTAAAGCAAGACCAAAGTGTGAGGAAGAGGCCCCGAAGAGCTAATAGGCCCTCAGTTAGAAGCTTTTATGGGCCCAGCTTATCATCAAGGATGGCATTTTTCCGTTAGTATGAACAAACCCTTCGGCTTGTGAGCTAAGTTCGGGAGCATAGTCACTTAGGGACAAAGCAACTCAAATGGGCAGTCAGAGCTTCATTCTAGTGGATGCAGTAACTCCGCAGCATCTCGATCTTCTGGAGCTCCTGTGAGTACAGTGACATTTTTAGAAAAACGAATAAAGGTCAGCTATAGAGGAGAATATTGGTAGCTCAGGTAGTATTGATGGTCGCTGGTTGTTTCCCTGAGCTGGGCAACTTGATCGCAAATGTTTCATTATCATTCGAGGTGACATTGCCTTTGTAGGAAGCGTAGTGGGGCGTAGCTACGCTCCACACAGTTCAGTACTTGTTGAACTGTTGTTGTGGTGGACCTGAAACCTTAGCAGACCATCGGTGGTACTGCCTACTATTAAGGATTTTTCCAGAATTACAATAGGATCTAGAAGTATTATCAGAAAAATAGCGGTAAATGCGCCCAGGACGATTCCATTGTGGATCGCACAGGGCGTGATGAGATACACTACCATGGAACATAAGTCAAGAGAGCTGCATCAAAACCTCTTAGATGTTCTAACTCTTCTGCAACCCGTTTTCTGTCAGCTCGGTTATGAAGATAATCTCCCTACAGGGAAAACCTAAACAGTCAAGATGATTATTTGTCCTTTATGTTTCACACGATGTCGAGTTGGACAAATCTTTTATTTTTTACTCAAATGCTTCCTTTTCATTTCATGTTCGAACACCTAGTGCCAGTTATTTTTAATCGTCAACAAAGATGGACCCATGTTTACCATCAATCACTCCTCTCTAAAGTCTGAAGTGGGGTCACGTACCAGATATTTGTTCAGCCAGTATTTTAGCTGACATTTTTGGCCAACATTCTTCACGGGTAATCTCTTTTTCACCTCCACCCCAACCCCCCAACAAACCGGTATTCATTTCGTAGAGCCATTCGGTATATTACAACCTTTGTGAAATCTCTAGTGATTGATGATTCTTCCTTAATTTTTGAGTTGTTTTGTCGCAACTTCTGTGAAATTACTTGCCACAATTAATTACTGACCTACTGCAGATGGTTACTAGCAGTATGTTCCTACGAGTGATTGAGAGAATGAAACAGACAATATTATGCTGAGTTGCTTTTGGCCATTATTGGAAGCACCGAGACAGTGTAGCGTTGCTCCTACTGGTAAGTCATTTTTCTGGCAGAAATGTTGCACTATGCAGCAGATTCTCTGAATCTGGTTAAATCGTGCAGTTTGTCAAAGGCCTAGTGGTTCAACGAAAGTACATTACCGGTCAAAAAGAATCAGTCTGATAGGCGCCTTATGCACATGGCACGACTTTGAACAGGGCTAGTTTGAACAGATGAGTCAGAGAGATTTTGGAGAATTCTAATCTGTTATCCCGGACTAGTTGGTCGCAAGAACTGCAATGCACACTGGTGAGCCAGCAGTCTATTGCAAGTCAGCCAATAGGGGGTGTGTTATTCAAAGTCTCACGCCTCATGCTAAAATCTGTGAACCCTGTCTTGCATGCTACAAATAACCGAGTAGGGTGGTTTTAGTATAGAATAACAAAATACTCGTTGTTGCGTTCAAACGAAGTTCATCGTCTTCACGCAACACACTACTCAAAAGGCTGCTGAAAAACGTCGGCAGCCTATTGCTTGTTTCGCCCTTCTGAGAGCTCATCAGGCTCCCCGAGTCTCCAACAACATCACGTTTTACGTGAACATCAAATTGTAGACAACTGGAAAAATACACTCAGTGACAATTTTTTTGATGTTAATGACAGACTCAAATGAATCTCCCATTTATAATACTTTGCAGTTGAATATGCTACATGGTCGTTTCATGTTTCAGTTGGCAAGATATTCGAAACAATGCGGTACATTGTCTTGATAGGAAACAGTTCGTCTACCTGCTGGGCCCCAATAGGGACGAAGCCGGTTATGTGCTGCCGATGAGTCTTCGGCAACCTTATGAGGACTGTGTTATGTCAGAAAATTATACTGCAATATCTCGAATATCGTACCAACTAAAACACGGGGCGGCCTTTGCGCAGCACATTTGGTCAAAGAATACCGCATTCAAGAGGTTTACTTGAGCGCCCCGTTAACAGTGATGTAGTTTGCAAACGCCTGTCCGGCAAAATTACTTGTAAAGCAGATAAGACTTGATTGTGGAGGATGCCCTATTGCGCCATTCCATCAACCTGTATCAACGCAGCCTTCAAGGTGTAGCCACTTCCGAATCATTAGGACGATGTGCTAGATCCCCAAGCCCTTTGCATTCTTTTCAGTGGCTCCGCGGAATTCGCAAAATATCGTCTGTTACTTTCTACCCGTTAACTGGTCCTATGTGGCAAGTTAGCAGCAGTGTTACTCCGCATGGTATTTTGTTGCCATGAGTACATCAACCTGTCAGCATCCTACTTGCTACTTTTTTGCCGGATGTGATTCTTTTGTACTTTCCTGGCCGCTACACCGGACCTTTAGAGCCATTCATGTATACAATCCTCATCTCCGAGTATATGAGGCGTGGTACCATGTGAGGTTTCCGTAGGCCTTCGTCAGTTTCTACCAAGTAAAGCTGTTTGTTACTGAGTACAGTACAGAATTCTGTTCCATAAAAGTAAGCGAAGCTCTCCAAACGTTTTTGCTGCTGAATTACTTTTTTCCATATCTTTGCTACAGCTCCGCCCTGATACCACAGTCACTGGTGCTCGAGACAACGAAGAAGCTCTTATCCAGCTTTGGCAACGTTGATGCGAGTCAATGCTCTAGTATGTATACCTTGATATGTTCCGGAACCTCTTGAATCTGACTGTTTACTCTTCTGTTTACGTTTACCAGAGCAAGCCGCAATGTGTGGCAGTGACGGGGTTTAAAGAAATCTTATGTGAGAAATTTCCTAGAGGGATATTTAGGATTCGGAGCCGACTGGTATTTATTTTTCGACGGTCTCTTCAGCGGGCTGTGACTTCCACTGCCACTAATTTCGATGTATTTTCATCCTCACTGATATCTAAGCCTTCTTCTTGGATATGCTTCAAATTGGTATTTGAATGCGCGGCGTTTTCCTGATCCACATTTCCGTACAAAAAGTTTTATCGTCATAATCAGCAACGGTGTTTTATCCCTATTGCTGGAAAAATGGTACGTCCTGGAACCACCAAATGCTGTACATAGCTGCTCACCTTCATCTTCAAATCTATTTATATTACACTTTAAACATACAGTCGGGATCCACAATGTAACATGAGAAGTTAGCGTCCGACCCAAAGGAAAACAGCAGAGTTGCCTTCACACGTGGATAACACCACTTATTCCTCTCCCTCAGTTGTCAGCAAAACGGTTGTTGTTTTCATCTGTTCTACTTACCTTAGATCGTGGATGATCTTCAAACTGCTTTGTTACAAACCTGCCCCATTTAAAGTCATCGGTTGACCTCACACCGCTGAAAAAGTTTGCTCAAAAAGCGTCTGGTAAGACTAACGTAGCCATGACCCATCAGGCGTCTGCAGCCAGGGTGACGACTCATGATCATATTCGATTACTGCCGCCCAGATTGATACGCACAAAGTACCCTCATAGCCTCTTGTCTCTTTATCTTAGTGGCACACCTGGCTGCTGTTCCAAATTGGGCGAAAATGAAAATCGCTTTCGTTTTGTTTCATTGTTTACATCACTGTCTATGCCACGTGTTGTTTACGGTCCTCCCAGAAACACCCAAACGCCTAGAATTATTACAAATCATTTGTTGCCATCCGCAGTATCACTCATTTTTCGCAACTTAGATTTAGCATTTAGGTTCAAAGATGACTTCTTGTCCTTACCTTTTATCAACTATTTCCTCTCTCAGAAATCCCTCCATCAGCGACCAAGTCTGCCTTTGTCTCGGTTACAGAATGTTCACTTTGACATTGGCGATATTTAGCACTAAGTAGTTTAGTCCTCAACATCTTACAGTCCAGCAACTTCTGCTGAATGCAACAGGTTTCTAAGTACTGAAGTTATACAAACGACAAACTCACTCTCTAGATACAACAGATCAATCTTTTGAGTTTGCAACACATGCGTCCCTGCTACTTGTCTACCTTGGACGACATCCTCAATATATAGCAGCCTACCGGCCTTGGTTGTCAGAGCTTTTACAGGGTTGATCTGACCCAACCCAATAGAGCGCATGCTAGCTGCATCTAGGATCGTCTTCCTTGAACTTTGATAAGATCCCTTAA